>OY747713.1:10099320-10209320 GCA_963556495.2 Valencia hispanica | reverse complement strand
TCTTGGTGTTGAAGTTGCACACAGCGCAGAGATACAGTGGATTCAGAATAACGTTAGGGTGACTGGAGTCTACATGTTCCTTAAAGTCACTCAGATTCTGTGTCAGAAATGGACAGTATTTGCATTTGTAGCCTCTAGTTGGCTTTTTCTCTGACACTTGTTTAGATTCAGCTTTTTTGTCTTTCGGTTCACTGATGTCTACATTTTCCATGACATGAGATTGATCTCCTTTATCAGACTCCAGCTCTTGTACTAATGGCTCAAGGTTTTGTGTTTCCACTTGCTTTAGAAATGTCCCCTTGTCTGTGTTATATGCATTCTCCTGCTGTGAATCATGCTTTTCATTGCATGCTGATAGTTCTGACTGTTCAGTTGCTGTCATGATGTTGACAGTCAGTTTTTCCATATCCATCACATCTTCTGGATCTTCTTGCTCATCAGGCAGGTCACTTATGACCCGGACCATGCAAGGTGTGGAGGACTTTCTACGGCTGGACATGATGGCTGTTGCTGCTGGTGTTGGTGGTAATACCTGTGCTGGTGCCACTGATTGTGTTGAAGAGACTGATGATTTTGGCAGATAGTGCTGGTGAGCAAGGTTATCGGTTCGATAGGGTTCTTTAAGCGAACCTTACTGAAGTGGATTGTAGCTGCTGATTGTTGATACCATTTGGTGGGTGGAGGAATAGTCTCCAGCGTGCAAGAGCGAGGGTGAAAACCAGCTGATGGCACGGGCCCAGGACCGGCTGTGCAGTGGCGTCTCCCGCTCACCGGCAGTGTCAGCTCCCAGCCTGGGCGTCATGGGAGGGCATCACAGACAGCAGCGGGGGTCAAGCTGCATAGACACAAGAAACGAGAGGGAAATTAACATGTTAGTTAAGTTAATTGTCAATTATTCATTGTTGAATCATAAAAGCATACAAAGATCCAAGAAGAAATTAGCATTAAAAGGCGAGGTGATGTTTCACACAACTTTAAAACCAAGCTCTGAAAAAATGTCCCTAAATACAATTCCTTAAAAGAATATAGATAACCCTGCAATATTTTTACATTTTGTTATGACTGCAAACCTCAAAGCATTTTATTGAATTTTCTTGTGATAGGTCAAAGTAGTTTCTAATTGCTAAGTGGTAGGCAAAGGGCACATGGTTTCACAAAACGTTTGACTAAAAACAAAAAAAACCCAGAACATTAAAAAGTGGCATCCGTTTGCATTCTGCCCCCCAACAGAAACAAAACCATGAATTTACAGCTGCAAATGTCTCTTCTGGCTATGGCAACTACAAACATCAATTTCAATTTAATTCAAGTACCACCACAGATTCTTTATTAAGATTTAGGTCTGAACTTTAACAGGGTCCTTGTGGTACATGGTAGCTCTCTCTGGTTATATGTTTAGGGTTGTCCTGCTAGAAGTTGAATCTTCACCTCAAACCCAAGTATTTTGCCCTCTATCTTTTTGCCAACCAACTTCCCTGTCCTAGTTGAAGAAAAGAATCCCCACAGCATGACGCTTTCACTTTTATATTTAACCAAGTTGATGGTGTGTTGAAGTACAGTATGCATTTTGCATGTAGGTCAAAATGATTAATTTTGGTCTAATCTGACCAAAACACTTTCTTCTACATCACTGGTTTGCCCCATATGATTTTTGGCAAACCAAAAGCTGTACTTACAGCTTTGTTTCGACAATGGCTTTCTTCTTGCCACTTTTCCACAAAGACCAGATTGGTAGACTGCACAACTAAAAGTTGTCCTGTTGACAGATTCTCCCACCTGAGCCAGGGATCTCTGCAGCTCCAAGAGTTACCATGGGCCTCTTCACTGCTTCTGTGGTTAATGATTTCCTTAGCTCCTTTTTTTCTTTCTTCATGATGCGATTTCACAAATTTTCTCTAACAAACCTCTGAGTTCTTCGCAGAATAGCTGGATATATGCTAAGGCTGCACAATATGAAGTAAACTAATAATTGCAATATTGCTATTGATATTTGCGATGATGGTACCCGTGTTTCTATTACTTTTCTCCTTGTTTTCTACCATCCATCAATAATTTCACCACTACTCTCTGTGAGTCTAAGCTTTTTGTCAACTAACATCTATATCCTACTAAAGGTAGAACCTGGAGTAATTTAAGTTTTCGGAGAGAATAAGTCCCTTCTGGCCTGAGAACACCTTTGGATCCTTAAGAATGAGCTGAAAAATCTTAGCGTTTTCCGCTTGAACTGGCTTTCTTTGTGACACAACCTCATGGAAGCACAAGAGAACAGCTGGATAGACTTTTCAAAGCTGGATTTTCAAACCTGGTATACAAACCTTTTAATAGAAAAACATTTTTATTAACATTAATGTTGCTCATTGATCATCAGGTATGGATTCAAATGATTTGTAAATCCAAGAGTTAAAGTTTTAAATCTAAGGGTTAAATTTTCCGGAATTGCGCCGCTCAAGGTGGCAGCATGTTGGAGTAGCTCTGTTACTTTGGTTCATATTTTTTTCTTTTTTAAAACTTTAATTCTTCCATTTCTGGTAGAAACATTGTTTTTGTGGACAACTGTTCTCTCTGGTTTTGAATGCTGTGCAGCTGGAAGGATTTTTGCTGATACTTTTTATTTTTGGACATTTGTTATGATGCATAACCATGGCAACAAGGTGGTTTACAACTGGCAGCAGCTGATTAACATCACAAAAGCTCAAATAATACCTCAACTACAGCCACAAAACCCTGATGAGTTGAAAAGAAGATGCCATAGATCCAGAGCATCCTCTACATCAGACTGTCATACAACTACAGCGCGTCTTCAGTCAGAGGCTTCTTCAGATCTGCAGAGCGCTACAGGAGATCATCCCTACCCACAGCCATCAGCATCGACAACAAATCTTTGAAGGAACTTGCATAATGAGTTACAACAACATTTAATTTCCCTTTGGGATTAATAAAGTAATTTTGAATTGAATTTGAATTTGAAAACACAACAAATCAGTGTTGACAAATTACATCAGCCTCCATTTCTTCAAAGTCCAAGCTAGGTTTCATGTTCAAACATTGCAGGATCCTCGTTACGTCAGCTGCTCAGCTAATCAGATGCTGGCAAAAACACCTTGTGACAAAGCCAGAAGGCCTGTAGTAAAAAAAAAAAAAAAAAAAAAAAAAAAGAGTAGCCCATGACAGAGAGGGAGCTTTTGATAGAGAGGGAGAGAGAGAAAAGAGAGAGAGAGCGAGATGCCATTCTTAAAATATTATCAGAAATATGGCTGCCACTTAATCAGGACACAGTGTTCCAGGCCAATTGCTGGTAAATGCAATAAATTTGAAGAGTCCACAGAAACTACAAAAGACACGCACAAAAAAAGTCTCCAAACTCCAAACCCCATTAAAAAGACATTAGTCGTCTTTCATAGATTCGGGCAAAGACAACTTCACAGGATAATTACCCTGTAATCATGTAATAAGAGAGACTCAGTGATGAGATCTCCTGACAGCTATCATCCACACAATGGCACAGAGACTGAGATAAAAACAGATGGGGATAGAAAAAAGGAGGGAAGTGGGACGGCAGGTATGTATAAATATAGGAAGAAGTGTGTGTGTGTGTGTGTGTGTCTGTGCGTGTGTGCATGGGATGGTTAAAAAGAGGATACATGGAAAATACCTGAAAACTATAGGATAATAGGAAAGAAGAGTAATAAAACAGAATAAGACAGAGATAAGGTGAAACGAAGGAGGGAAGTTAATAAAAGAGTTTAAACTAGGCCATGGCACACAGAGATAGAGAATACAGAAAAAGAAGGGAGGAGAAGATGAATTAGAACAGGAAGAAGATAAACCGAAAAAAGGGAGGGGGGAAAAGTACTTTTTCAAGAGACATTTAAAAAGAAGGGAGGGGGAAATTCTGAAATATATGAGGTAAAACTAAAAACATAGGAGGAAAGATAACAACATTTTAAGTGGTATTAAAAAGGATGTAAAAAGTTTTAAAAATTTGGCCTTATAAGTTAGACGATGAACCTTCTTGCCAGGGGAAGAAAATGGTATTTCAGTACCCAATTAGTGTTGGGCAAGCTGTTATTTGTCCCACGTGTCAATAAATGCTGGACATATTTCATGCTCTCGCAGTCTTGATCAGCTTCTCATCGCTTAGTTTATAGCAGAGTATCCAGAGCCTAGTTTAAAGCAGTGCACTGTGCAATGAGACTGAACTAATCCTATGTTATTATAAATCTCATGCATTTACATTGCTGCTTATTTCCTGCTGCAACTAATGAGATTTTCTTAAACAGCTAAAGTAAGCGTACAAGTGCTGCTGTCTAAAGAAACGATAAGCTGATAAAAGTGAGGTACAGAACGCACTCTGCTTTTAGAAGTATATGACATCTGAAAATATTTGCATAAAAGTGTTGGATTTTCTATTTACATTGGTGGTGAAGATATATTGGTTGTGTTTGGTAGTGTTGGGGATGAGTGATGCAAGAGAAAACATAAATCTGCAAAACTTGGGTTCCGCATATCCTTGAGACAGTATACTGATCAACAGAGGTGAACTGATGTGGGCTCTTCCAATGGCCGATGCCATAACTTCAAAATAAGGGTACCCAAAAACCGATATTAAACACCAGCTTTTTCTATTTTCTATTGCTATTATTTTCATTACTCTCTTTTGGATTTGAAATCTGAATTTTTGGACATTCAATATCTGTGCTGTAGGCTTATTAATATTTTAAAGGGTCATGTCTTAGCAGTTTTGGCAAACAAAGCGGTGAAACTTGGCTGCCTTGCAGCTTTGGCGATTAATTTGTTGAACAAAAAGAAGAAGAAAAAAACATGACTTTAATAGTAGTGCCTTTATAAGTTAATAGGCAAAGATGAGCTGGCGGTAACACCAGCCTCTTTCTTCCTCTGTGCATCTATAGATATGGTGGTAGAGACATTTTAAGTGAAGCAAATAAACTGAGGTTGGAGATCAACTGTGCTTCATATATAGTGTTGAAAAGAGATAGCTTCAACAATCAAAACAACTGCTGGCTCAGACAAGCAAATGGCCAGGACTCTCCAAAGCTGAATGGCTATTGAAGTGGAAATCGAGCCATTTGGTTCAAATGTGTTGGATAATGGATGCATCTAAACACGGCAAAAAAAGAAACGTCCCTTTTTCAGGACTGTGTATTTCAACAATAATGTTGTGAAAATCCAAATAACTTTACAGCTCTTCATTGTAAAGGATTTAAAAAATGTTTTCCATGCATGTTCAATTAACCATAATCAATTAACATGCACCTGTGGAATGGGAGTTAAGACCTTATCAGCTTACAGAAAGTAGGCATTTAAGGTCACAGTTCTAAAAACGCAGGACACTAAAGAGACTTGTCTACAGACTGTGAAAAACACCCAAAGAAAGATGCCCAGGGTCCCTGCTCATCTGCGTCAACGTTCATTAGGCATGCTGCAGGGAGGAATGAGGACTGCTGATGTGGCTAGGGCAAATTGCCATGTCTGCACTGTGAGACGCCTAAGACAGTGCTACAGGGAGACAGGAAGGACAGCTGATCATCCTCGCAGTGGAAGACCAGGTGTAACAACACCTGCAAAGGATCGGTATATCCGAATATCACACCTGCGTGACAGGTACAGGATGGCCACAACAACTGCCCGAGTCACACCAGGAACACACAATCCCTCACATCACCATCGGACTGAGCTTGTTGTCATTGCAGGCAATCTCAATGCCTTGCGTTACAGGGAAGACATCCTCCTCCCTCATGTGGTACCCTTTATGCATGCTCATCCGGACATGATCCTCCAGCAGGACAATGCCACCAGCCATACTGCTCGTTCTGTGCGTGAGTTTCTGCCATGGCCAGCGAAGAGCCCGGATCTCAATCCCATTGAGCACGTCTGGGACCTGTTGGATCGCAGGGTGAGGACTAGGGCCATTCCCCCCAGAAATGTCCAGGAACTTGCAAGTGCCTTGGTGGAAGAGTGGGGTAACATCTCACAGCAAGAACTGACAAATCTGGTCCAGTCCATGAGGAGGAGATGCACTGCAGTACTTCAAGCAGCTGGTGGCCACACCAGATACTGACTGGTACTTTTGATTTTGAGCCTCCCTTCATTCAAGGACACTTTATTCTATTTCTGTTAGTCACATGTCTGTGAAACATTTTTAGTTTATGTCTTATGGTGTTGACTCTTTTAGTGTTCATACAAATATTTACACACGTTAAGTTTACTGAAAGTAAAAACAGTTGAAAGTAAGAGGACGTTTCTTTTTTTGCTGAGTTTACAAGTTAAGGGATAGTAGATCCCGAGGAACGGAATTGGGCACCCCTGGTCTTAAACGTGCAAAACTTAATTCGGACTAGTGCTGCCATGATTTGTCAAGAAGGCGTCGATGATAAATGTACTAATTTAAGTAATCGTTGATTTTTAAGCGTTGTTTTTCTCTTTAAACTGTCGCTGTACCTTTCGCTGCTTTGTCTGTCTTTCTGCCCCTAACGCACATCACCACCGAAAAAAGTCCAATACAGCAGTATCCTGGAGAGCATACAACGAAGTGTTTTTATAAAAATTAAAGAGAAGCATGTGTAATGCAAAATTCACAATTCACTGCATTCCATGGCAGTACAACAGTGATGCTCAAGGTTCTCTCATGTGACGTCCTCTTCGGTCCGAGCTGTGGCCTAGACGTTGGTTCTGATCCGTTCATTGATGGAACAGACAGCGCTGCTGCTGTTTACGAGGTGTCACGACAAAAGTGTGGCGGAGTGAAAAGTGCACATAGCTGGCTTATTTGTTTCTGTGTATGGCAGGTGCCCAAGATGCCGCTGGTCACATGGACACAAAAACTAAGGCTGAGCAAAGTGAGAGTTTATCTATTAAATGAAAACCTAAAGACTGGAGTTGCCCTTTTGGAAGTATTTGTGAGACTGCTTCTTATTATTTTGTATTATTACGTTAAAATTTTTTTAAACTTATTTTCTCAGAATGTAATTTTCTAGATTGACCTTTAAAATTTTAGATGGATGTGGGCAGGAAGGATCTTCTGTAGCAGTCTGTATTACAGGGGTATTTGATGAAACATCTGACTGAAGATGGTGCTGTATTACTTGTATTGATACCTGTAACATTAACAGTAGTGATGGCAATTTCATTACCCTTAGCACAAGTCAAGTGGCTGCTAATGTTTTGTTTTATGATTAGATCATAGATGTTGAATGAACAATCATCTTAATTGTCAGAATGTCAGATAGCAAATAACACTTAGGGATAACAATTCAAGCTAGAAGCAAATGATGGTTATATTATAAAATCGATTCATATTGCTGATGTGGCCAATAAACAATATTTACCAATATTATATATGTATTTCCCCACCCTTTCAACACTGGGTAAAAACAACCACACCCTTGACATTGCTTCTCTGCTTCAGTTAAACACCCCGCAATCCTGCTCTGCATCACTATCACATGTCCATACAAATCACATTGCCTACTCTTCCCCTCCCAAAACACATACACCAAGGGCAAAAGGGTAATATCGGCTAAGTTTTACTTTTCAGACAGATATGTTAAAAAATGACTAACATCGACTGTAGCCGATGTTAACGGCGATATGTTGTCCATCCCTATTTCAATTCAAGGACTTAATGGAAAACTGAAACCCAGTTTTTATACAGTATATTCTTAGACAGAAAAGTAAATTTCCCTAATGATTAAAAACAAAGTCCACCACTGGTGCCCCCACATTGTGTGATTAAATAAAATTTTTACTGCAGTTGAATACTGTCGCAGTAACAACAGTAAGAGTTGATGGTTTTTTTAACCTCCATTGCCATCCTCCATCAGTCGTTTTAAATGCCTAATTATTGCTCCAATTGTATGTATCAATCAATCAATATTTATATTTCACATTTTTTCCAACCAATGTTAGCCAAAGTGCTTCACACTATAAAACTAAACAACCTAACGAAAACTTAAAATAGCAGATGAGCACATAAAAACCAATTGCATAAATAGCAAGATCGAATATTATTAAAACCAAACTACAAAAGGAGATATGGGGAATTTTAGGTGAATACCTTAGGTCTTGTAGTCATTTCAAGTCTTGTGCAGATCAACTTGCTTTGCTACGGAATATTCTCCTGTCCTTTCCACTTTGAAGATTGGCTAAGAAAATTGGCCAGTGTCCCATATACTCCCCAGAAACTGAAAGTCACTGATCTCTAATTAGAAATTCCAAGAAACTTTGATAAACATGAAAAAGTAAGTAGTAAATAAAATAAAAAATCTGCAATTATATTTTTGTCAAATGACACTTTTTAGTGGAGTCACTAGTTGTGGGATGGCAGAGTTAGAAAAAACCCTACATTTTTATGATTGTATTTTTCCTCCCACTTAACGAATGAGCTTAAATTAAAAGATGGATTTCTCCTACTTTTTCAGTTTGAGGTTATTGAGGTTATGTTTGAGCAATCTCCTTTAAACAAAAGGGGTTCCAATAAGTTTAGAAGGTGCTGTAAAAGACAGGAACTTTTTTAGTCGACCATTATTATTATTATTAAAGCATATGCAAAAAAGCAAAAGAAATTCATTTTCAATACAAAAATTTTCACTAGATTTATTTCCGATTCAAAATTAATATTTTCAGTTACAATAATATTTTTCAATGCCAATTTTTATTTTCAATGCCAATATTTATTTTCAGTTTCATTTCAAGGTGATACTGTTCTGATCCCATACAAGTACACGTTTTTTGGTTTTTATATATAAAAAAAAAGCATTAAAAGTTTTGCTAATAATCACCAGTCATCATCATTTTAGGAAAAACTGGCAGCATTTTGGTCACTGGTAAATGGATTGATGCGTCACCACATTTTTTATATTTAACATTTATGAAGTAATACAATGCGTGTGTCCAGTTTGTTAATGATTAAGTTTTCTAATCTATTTTCATTAAATACAAATAACTTTGAGATTGTCCTACAGTATATTGTGTTCCATGGCTGAGTAATGGGCCATTGATTAAAAAGTGTATGCCAACCTTGTCCCCTGGAATACAGGCACAAACCAGCGCTATCTGTGCATCTGCATGGAGCAAGTGGTACAGCATAAACACCTTGCATTAAAAAGATATGAGTTAACCAGTTACTTGATGATACAGTTCCCACTTTGAATGCAAGTCTTTATTTGACATAACATTAATCTTGGCAAAGAATGCTAAAACATTTGCACATAAAGAAACTGTATAATGCTGAGAATAATGGGAGGAATTTTGCAGCAAGCTAAAATAGCCTAGGTGTAGTCTTAAATAGTGTCCCAACCAGCTTCAGTGTTTATAAAATCTTTAGTCTGAGACTAAAAAACTGTTAACCCCAGTCTTTAGACGTGAGCTGATAATCTTTAAGAATCTTTTCTAAATCGTTTCAAAGTCTCTAGGTGTACAGAAAGCATAATGTGGTTTGTGGAATAATAATAATTAAAAAATAAGATATAAACGGTTTCTTCTTAGTTTGCCATGGCAGTTGGCGCGCATTACCGCCACCTTCTGGTTTAGAGTGTGTGTCACAATTACGTTTTGCAATCTAATAAAAAAAACGAGTTGTCAGTGTTGTTAGCTTTGCTTACACCCGTCTTAATTGATTTGTTAATGTTATTGACATGTATTGTAAATATGTATTGGGGATCTGAAATAAATACAGTTATTTAACATGGTATAGCCTATATAGTGTGTATTTACATCCCTTCATACCACATTGTCTGTAATGAGGAGCCTCCAACAAAGACAGGCTACACAAACATAAAACTTTATCAGAAAGACTCCTAGTCTACTGGTCAGTAGAAGAAACTGAGAAGAAACCGTTTATGCCTTTTTTTCTTCCACAAACCACATTATTAGCAATGTAAATGTCCTGTTGTTTCTCGCGTCTCGCCTCGAACAGTCAAGAGTTTCCCTCCTGCCTCGTTCATGCAAACATATGGGGGGCTGAAGCCCCGCCCCTCATGCACGTGCACACACAAAGCGTCAAAACAGTATCACCTGAATGAAGCTGAAAAAAATGATGGCATTGAAAAAAAGATTGGTATTGAAAAAAAGATTGGCATTGTTTGAAAACTTGAGTTATTTCTTTCAATGCATATAGATGAGTTTCATAGAAAAAAAATCACTTCCAATACAAACATTTTCACTAGATTTATTTCAGATTCAAAATTCATATTTTCAGTTACAACAATATTTTTCAATGCCAATATTTATTTTCAGTTTCATTTCAAGGTAATACTGTTCTGATCCCATATACTTGCAGCTGTCTAACACCATCAACCAATAGGAATTGCTTTGATAGACTTAAAAAAGGTTTTATGGCCATAGTGGCTTTTATTTGACAGGGAGAATTTGGGAGAGAAGTGGGGGAAGACATGCGGTAAAGGCCCACAAAGACGGGACTCGAACCTGGGACAACCGCATCGTGGACTGAGGCCTCTGTACATGGGGCCCCCGCACTAACCACTATGCCACACAACACCCCACTTTGATGCACTTTGTTTTGGGTTTTTATAAAACAGAAATAAAGGTTAATCACATACTCTTTGCTGTGTAAATGCAAATATTTTTATATTTCTTTTTCATTCAGATCTCCAACTTCTATCAAGCAGTTTTCTTTTCTGGCCACTTAGTTGAAGAACTAAAAATCAATCAACAAAACATAGTCTGAAGGTATCATAATCCAGAAAAGAAATTCTGAATCTGCAGACCAGGGACCGCATCAAATCTCAGAAAGTATAACTCAGGTAAAGAGAATTTGCAGTCAAGGGTTTGAGTTCATAGCGTTTAATGTCTGAGCTCAAATTTCTGCCAGACTGCATGTAAAAATGTACAACTAACATTTTACAAAGTAAACATTCAATAGTTAGCCCTAAAGTGACCAAATCTTTATTCATGTATCATAGTTCTCTGAAGATCTGTTTGCTTTAAGCACTTTGCCAGATATCCAGCTGCTGGCAGAAGTAAAGTGGGAGAAGGTGGGGAGGCAGATGGGAAAAGAGATAAAACAACAGGAAAACCAGTGAGCGTAGGATGAATTGAAGAGAAACAACTAGAGAGCATATGTATAGAAAGAAGGTGGCGGGAGACGAGTCCAAAAACAGAGAAAGAGAATAGAAAGAGCTGTGGATCGACACTGAAGAGGTCAAGGAGAAAGAACAAGAGGGTGTAGGAGGAAAGTCAGAAATTAGAGATCAAAGAGAGAGACAAAATAGAAAAAGAAAGACAGAAATAGAGAGTTGCAAAAGAGGGAAATAGATCGGAAGGAGGGGAAAGTAGGAACTAAAAACGCAGACGGAGCTGCAGGCTGGAGCATTTTATTTGAGCAGTGACAGCAGCCTCGCTTCCTGAGGAAAAGTGGTGCAGCTGCCAGCTCCAGAAAAAAAAGAAAAGAAAAAAAAGAAAAACACAACAGTGTCATGTTTTGCTGCATCACTGGATCGGCCTTGAGGACTCCGGGCCAACTTCTGACGAGGGGAGTCATATGCCGCTTGGCTGCGTCCCATTTTGTTGGGCTCAGCTCGGCTCCATGCATCCTTGTAATTACTTGTACAGTATTTGTGTGCAGGGGATTACTTGGAGCGTGGCACCACTCTAATTATAGAGGAAATAATAAAACTGCAGCAGTGTAAACAATGATTTGCAATTGTGCAAGAAGCAACAAATGGTTCTTTTGAGAGGAAAGGAAATCAACCTCTTAAATTCCTTCATTCACAGATGTTAGAAGAGAGTTTACATTTTAAATAGATGCGAGATTTAGCATTAAAATTTGAGTCCAAAAAGCTCCCAGGATTCTTTTCTTTAAAAGCAGAACACAATCAAATCAGGACAAAATTTTAGACACCAAACTTCACTGAAAGTGAAACCGAAGTAACCTGAGCAACCATGCAGGGTGAAGCGAGGTTCACTGCAAGTTTACAGCAAAAAAAGATCCGATTTTATCCTCATCAATGGCGAAGTAAACTATTAGTCTAACCAGAAATGGGATCCATTCATTTATCCATCTGCAGGGAAGGAAGAAAACAACAACAATAGGACACAGGAGGGTGTCAGTGAAGCCATGAAAGAACATGGAGATAAAAAAGGAAGGTAATGAGGAGATGTCTTGGGAAATGAAATGACAAATTAGGAGGAAAAAAGGTGGATTGGAAGGAGCCAAGTGTGCTAATAGGAGTGGTTAACGACTTTTTAGTGGAACAAGGGCAAACTGGAGGGTATATCAGCTCCCAGCCAGGGACACAGTCTCCATTTTGGCAACGAAGAGGCTTTGCAAAAAAACCAAAAGAAACAGAAGAAAGTCCACAACATTTTTATGACCACCAGCAGCTCTGAACCGAGACAGATCGGCATCTTGTGATTCACATTAAACAAAGAAGGATTCAGCCTATTTCAGGCAGATTCAAAAACTAATACTTCTGGTAGCTAACTGGAGCCGCTTGACGTGGCGTATGAAATTTGTAAAATTGACAGAAGACAATGCAAGGGTTAACAATACATGAAAATGTAAAGGAAGACCCAATAAAACACTTCATTAGTGTTTTCCTCCACTTTTACTCAGAAACCAAAGTCAACCTGTTTTCGCTCCAGCTCCTTGACTTTTTTAACAGGCCCTTTGATAGTACTGACTGGCTTCTTATTGATTTCAGAGCGAGTAATCTTTCATCTTTCTTTACGAAAGAAACTGGTATTCTGATGAAAAGCCTCCTAGGAGGGGCTTAATAGGACCACAGTTCAAAGTGCTTTGGAACACTAAATGGCACTTAGAGTAACCTGATGGGATATCTGGGGGTTATTAAACTTAATATTGTATGAAAAACCAAAAATATATAGCATAAATACACTAATATCTTGCCACGGTATTTGCTTTTATATTGCCATAGGGCTTGCCATATTGCTCACTATTGTAACTCCGGTGCTGCGGTGACTGCAAACTCAAACTCCGCACGCTACTGGTTAAACAAAAAGGAGGTAGGTCTTGAGCCATTCATGCATTAGCTTGGTGTGGAGTTCTTTACAGTAGATGATTGCTTATTTTCCTATTTTTCTGTCATGGCACTCAACAAAAAAAAATAACCTTTCTGAATGAGAATTCCCATTGCCTGTGAATGAAGTAATCTTTGCCCGAGTACAAGTACCCTTAAAGTAAGAAACAGTCTGGTACGAATAAATGTAACACTACACTTTTAATGTTTAATTCCAAAGAGAAGTGTGCAGCCATAATCTAACTGCACCTAAATGGCTTCACACATTAGGAACAGACTAGTAAGATAATAGCACCTGAAAAACTGTTCTGGGACATTAGGACATAAGAAATGAGGATTACTCAGTTGACCCCATTGCGGAGCTTGCTCAACCTTGGCAGCATGGTGAGGTGAAAACCTCTGGACAAACATAATTGTATCACTGCCAAAACCTGCAGCACTGACTGAACAAGCTGTTGCAAAAAAAGAGCACCAAGTGAGTATCTGCTTCTCTGGCACCCAGTGACTGAGGTTGCATCTCAGATCTTCAAATGTCCATATTTACTTTTTGAATGACCTCTAAGCTCTCTTCAAGAAGGATAAAATGCACCAACTGTTTCTCTCAGCGGTCATCTGTCAACATCCCAGATATAAAATTCTGTTATCCGCAGTACTAATTAATAATGGAGAAAGGAAAGAAGTTAGCTGTAACTGACAAAGGAGATCTACAGAATGTTTTCGTGGTGAAAATCAAGATGGCTAAACCATAAACATGCAGTCAAAATTTTGGGAAGATTTTTATCAAACCTTTATCCACTTTCACATTTGACACCTTGAGAAATACCATATGTGAAAAACTGGAATTACATTATTCCAGTGACTGGAGAATTAGACCATTAGATGTTGAATGAAACTTGTATATGAAATTGTGGGAAAAACCATGAGTGAACAAGAGAAATACCTAAATTTATTAATCTTTTTTAGTTTCAAGGCAGCATTGCCCAGAAACAGAGTGTCCTCGTTTCGGAGTACCCGTGACCCTCCTCCTCAGGCATACAGTCATAAAGCACCAAAGAAAAAAAACAACAACCCTACAAGCATCATGTGTGTGCGTCCACATTTCAATATAAGTCTGTGTGGATGCTAAATGATTGATCAAAGGATGCCTTTGTGCGGGCACCTCGTGGTGCAAATGCATCATTAACACAGCTGGCAGTATGACCCAGCTCTTCTGAGAGAGGCAGGCTATTTCCAGCGGCCTCCTCTTAAGCCTATAGAGATCCAAATCTCACTTGTGTTACATAAGAGTTCTGAGAAATGTACGGAAAGTACGTCATGGTTGGGTTTTATCTCAGGTTATTTTAGCTGAGTCTTTTACACAAAAGAAAGGAGACTTGAGTTTTCACTGGTAACAACAGACAGGAAGAATTGCTGCCCAACTAAAGTCAGACAGAATATACCACTGAAAGATAAACCACCACAGTACGTACATCTGGCTGGCTGTAATAAATTAAATAGCACGATAGTTTGACCAAGACCATTAATACTGAAAATTGCGAAAAATCTCAAGAAGATACCCCTTTTTTTGGTAGACCTGCCTTTAGAGGTTTGCACAATTTCAGAACAAACTCAACATTTTTAGCTTCATAAATTGTAAGGCTGATCTTAAAAGACTGCAATGGAGAAGCTCAAATTGTAAAGGTTTGCAAATACTGAAAGCAAATAGAAACACATCTTCAGTAATTAAATATTATAGAAGTTTCTGCTTTTCTGAAATACTAATCTAAATTTAATTTGCAATGCTTGCTTAGTTGTTCATGGTCAATTCACCCTTGTATGAATTCATACCTCAGTTTATACTTTGCCATTTCATCCCTTCCTTCTTTCATTTGGTACTTAAACTACTGCATGTTTGCTTATTTCTCCTGTTAGCCAAGTATTTACATTTTTATAGAGATAAATAATCACAAATAGGCTCAAATTCTACATTTAATTTAATTGCATCTAATTTTCTGAAACTTTGTATTTGTCTCGCTTTTTTCATTTATTTTGCCTCTTATCTTGGTTTGAGCCAGTACAACTACGAATCAAACCAAAATAACACCAAGCAACCTTCTGTATTAAAGCGACACAGGCACATCACCAGTCAGATATGTCACGAACCAAACAGAGGAAAAAAACGAGAAAAAAGCAAAATGGGCGACAACATATTGGTGTAGTCTGTGTAAATAAGGCTTGATAGCAGATTAAAGCTAAGGGTTTAGACTAGACAGGATCACAGTCATGGAGACGAGAGTCTCCTCACTCAGGCAGATTATAGTTTTTGCAGATGATGTGGTTTCGTTGGTATTTTTAAGCCACAATCCTCTGCATCCATGTGAGGGCGTCTCAATCGACCATGAAAAACCAGGTCAAGAGTCAGCTCCTTTAAGACTAAGAATATTGCTTAAAATAAGATGGACTGCTCCCTCCTGGTCGGGGCATCTTACTAGGGTTGCTGAATGAGCCTTAGAGAGCAGCTGCTTCTTCAAATCGAAAAGGAGTCCACTAAATTGGTCCGGGCATCTGATCAGAATGGACCCTGGCACCTCTCTGATGGTACCAGACAGGTTTCACTTGGGGGGGGGGGTCCAATAAAAACTCACATAGAACACACTGGAGGGATAAAATATGTCTATGTGTAGACCCCACACATCCTGGACAAAAACTGTTTAAATTATTACCTTCGGGTCGGTGTTACAGAGCGCTATTTTCAAAAACCAGCTGCCACAGAGACAGATTCTTTCCCCAGACTGTCTCTCTGATGAACACAACAAACATCTTACAGCTAGTGTTCAGCTACTCTGCTGTAAAACAAAAATAAACATATTTGCACTACCACAACAAGCCTTCCTTTTTTCCTTTTTTATAAAGGAATGACTGAAAAAAATATTGACAAATTGTTTCTTAATCCTTATTTCATTTCCTCTAAGATTTATACATTTATATTTTATGGCTGTTTGCTGTAAGCACTCCTCGTTTGTGCACACAATTTTGGCTAATAAATATCTTCTCATTATTTGGCCAGGGAATATGATTCTCGACCTTTGATCCCTGCAACCCAATCTCAGATAAGTGGAAGACAACAGATGAATAGACGCAACATATATGTCTGATAAAAACTAAAAATACAGGTCACCACGTATACAATTTACTTATTTCTGTTACCAGGTAGAAAATAATTGACTCAAAAGAATAGAAAAGCCAATTCTACCATAAAAACTAATTCCTGCAGAAGTCTGATCACCTGTATGTAAAGTCGACCTCAAAAGTGAACATGACTCTTTTAAAAAGCCATTTTTATTAATTTCAAACCTTTTTTTCACCTTTAACATGACATATATTCTGTACAGTAGAACTGCAAAACCTCACCAGCTTGTGAGGAACACCTCTTCAGTTAACCACTGATTGTCTGCAGGGTTTAGTTTTGGACATTCCTGAAAAATGAAAATCCCCTTCTGCTTTCCAGCAGACACCTTAGGATGTTGGGTCAAAACTGACTGGTATTTAGGACTTTTTATAATTTTATGTACCTTGACAAAAACCTCAGTTACATCTGAAATAATTAAACCCAGATCATAATGGTCCCACCACCATGCGCATGGTGTTCTATTGGGAGATGCGTACCAATGCTATTGAGCCAATCATAACTTTTCGAGTTGTAGCCAATAGATTCCAGTTTGGTTTCAGACCATAACAGAGTCTCCAATGATGTGTTGAAAGATTCAGACCACACTTGGTTCTTTTATTTGGAAGAAAAAGCTTTAGTTTTACAATCCTTCTTGTTTTGTCCTCACATGTAGAAGATCTAGAAATTTAATCACTTGTAGAGTTAAACAGAAATTGCCAGTAATAATTGTACCATGGTTCATTCAGATATCTCTATGTAATTCTTCTGATTGATACTGTTGTACAATAAGATTCTGTAAATCCTTTGTAAGCTCTTTGGAAACGTTGGGTTTGGTTAAAGGATGGAAATACACAAAAATCAGGAACCTCCTACCAGGTTTGCTGAACTTTATTTTAGATTAACCAGATTTAGTAGAATTGCTGTGCCCTAATTTAAAGGTGTGTACACTTATGCCACTGCTTGCCCCAACTTTTATAGTTTTATTTTCTCCTTCAAGTCACATTCAGAGTAAAAAATGATTAAAAAGAATTCATCATGATCAGATTTTCATGCCACTGACATTTTAACAGGTGTAGACACTTTGGAAAACCACCTAAATGGAAATAAAAGGAAAATACCTGCAACCGTGGCACAGCTGTTGGATCGGATTCAGGCATACCATGACCTTTAGCTATCTTGGCCCAAAGTGGAAACTAAATGTTTTTGAAACAAATGCTAAATATGCTCTGGCAAAGAGTTGTTGCAGCAAACTGAGATGCTGCAGCACATGTTGGGGAAAAAATACAAAAAATTGCCTCTCCCTGTCCCAGTCATCCCCAGAAGGTGGCTGATTGGGTTGCAGCACCACACGTTGGGAACCAAAGGCCAAGCCAAAATATCCTTTTAAGCATTTGATAACATGAAAGTATCAAACAGTAATGAAGTGAAGCTCCATTTAATGACTGATAGAACTTTGAAGCCAATTTGATAAAGCAAAAAGGGTAAAATTAGTCTTTTGAGCAGAAAGCCTTGAAGAGCTTTAGGTTTCTTGGTGACTGGCTGGTTAATTGGAGAGCTGTACTCAGCTTGGCGTTGACGACGTGTGCCGAGTTTGTCAAACTCTTGTATTGTTCAAGGTCGAGCCTGCGGAGCTGAACATGAATGGCATCAATCTTTTCATTCCTCCAACACAAATTTCACATAATTTGCCCACTTTTCCCTCCATCAGTCATGACTGCAAATCTTTAATCCTTCAGCTCACGTTGCTCTTACACAGAGCTTTTCAGCACAAGTTGGTAGGAGCTTTGTGGGGCAAGCTGCAAACACCACAAGGGTCCAGCCAGTAGTGGTTGTGCTAGAGTAAAGTATAAAGTAGCAGGTTTCTTTTAGAGTGAAGTTACCACTGACACCACTGGAGGGTCCTGAGTGGCATCAGCCCCCATCTCCATTCATTTATTACATTAGTCAGTAGGGCCAACAAAACACATGATGAAATCAGCTTGAGTTTTGTTATACTGGTCAATTTGAAGCACCTGAAATCTTTTAAAAATGTAAATCAAGACACTTCAAGCTCAAGTTATTTGCAGACATTCTGTCCTTTGCCCTCCGTTCCAGTCTTCTCTCCACACCTCTCAAATAAAAGATACTTGCTTTAAAATAACTTCAAATATACACAGATTATTATTATTATACATTTTGTCATCTTACAGCCTCAAACTTCAAAGTATTTTATGTAATCGACCAACAAGAGGACTTTGGAAATTTTGCAGAAATGTCTAAAATGTTTGGAGTACATTTGCATTCAGCCATTCGGGGCTGAGTGCCACTTTTCACTACAGTTACGTAGGACTATGTCACCACCAGTGTGCACATCAAAAGACAGCAATGTCTACCAATTCTTCTTTGCGAAATAGCTGAAGCTCAGTCAGATTGAATGGAGAGCGTCTTTGTAGATGCATTTTCGAGTCTTGACTCAAACCCTCAAATACGATGTAGGCCTGGACTTTGAATGAGCCCTGCTAGCACATCATTATACTTTAGATGGAAACCATTCCATGGCGGACTCTGTTTCTGGTTGTTGTTCAGCTGGTAGGTAATCCTTCATCACAGTCAAGTTTTTTGCATGCTCTGACAGGTTTTCTTTCAGGATTGTCCAGTGTTTAGCTCCTTTAATCTTTCAACTAACTGATCAGTTTCACTGCTCCTGTTGCAGAAAAACATGATGCAGCCACCACTATGTTTCACAGTGGGGATAGTGTTTTCATTATTTTGCATGTGGGCAAAAATGTTTAATTCTGCTCTCATCTGGCCAAACACCTTCTATATCTCTGCTGCTTCCTCAACATGACTTGTGGCAGACTGCAAACAGGACTTCTTAAAACTTTAAGAAGACCAGAGTCCATTGAGTGCGAGGCCAATAGCCTTGCTGATTGACAAAATCTCCCAATTGAGCTGTGGATTTCTGCTTCTCCAGAGTTACTATGGGCCTCTTGGCTGCTCCTCGGATTACAGTGGACCACCACCTATTCGCAGTTATGTATTTGTGGATGCACCTACTCATGGATTTTTCAAACTCCAAATTATTCATGAAAAAAAATCAACTATTCACAGATTTTTTTCACTTAGTATTTATTTCTAAAATACAAAAATGTAGCTTGGAAAGCTGATATACTTAAGTGCAATGCTATGTAACGCACAATTGGCTGGCATTTGCAAAGCAGCCAATCCAGCGGCGCCATTTATTTGCATTGGTGCCAACAGCAGAGATAAAAAAACACTGCGGATGTTCGCTTTTGCTAATGCTAAGACGGTTTCCATTGTGCGTGTCTTCCATATTATGGTATATTTGGTGTTTGAACTATTACTTTTGGCAGTTATGAGTGTTTTTAAGAAGGGGTCTGAGGAGTATTTGCAGATTTGAGTTATTGGAATGTCCACTGTACAGCTCATCTTTCCCAACTAATAAAATTCATACTGTTTGTGGCTGTAATGTGACAAGGTGTATAAAAGGTGTATGGATACTTTTGCAAGACACTATAGAGATACGTTTAATCTTAACAGTTTGTAAAATGCTTCCTCAGTAAAGCCTTCCTACTGCACCAAAATAATACATGTAAAAGATACTTGGACGTGATGCTTTCTATATTTTTTCAATGTTTATTACTGAATTGAAATGGTTCTAAGCTGTAATCACATATCCACTTCGAAAGATGCAATATTAAGCTGATTAATTCTTAAATTAGTCTTACAATATGAACAATTAATTTTAGAGCTATTAAGATAAAAATTGTTTTCAAAAGTGATATCAAAGACAGGTTGGGGTTCAGTGAGCACTGGGACATGATCTCCACAAGTTTTATTCTAGAATCCCCGTCAATCAGCTCCAGCTGATTTGAGCTGCTGTTAGCCACGTTTGTAATTTCAAACTCCAAAAATGAAGAGCGGAAGCAGCTAAAATAAGAAGCTATTCACTCTCATCTTTGCAAATGAGAAATAAAATGGGGACTATAAAAGATTCAATGAGCAAAAACTGTTACTGAAATAGCAGTTTTTTAATCAATATGGCTATTATTATTATTATGGCTAAAGTATTAGCTGAACACCTACAAAAACTGAGTAAGCCTGTTTCTAGAGCATTTTCACTTTCACTGAGGCTTATTGTGAAATGCCAAAAAAGCTCTGAGATAAATGCGTTTTATATTGAATTTGCATAATCTAACACTGAAAAGTTCAATTTCTAATCAACAATAATAGTTTTCCCACACATATATGAAAGGTTTGTCCATTTTCCAGTTAAAGATAAAAATCTAAAAACGCTCTTTATCTTTGATTTCCCACATCACAGCTTTATTTGAAAATTTTTGTATTAATCAGAATTTGTTTTTTGACTTATTGGCTGAATATAGAAACACTGAAAAAAACTAGGGCTATTTTCCTGTGGTCTGAACTTCAGACAAATACTTGGGTCTATGTCTAGATAAGATGCCTCGCAACACAATAAAAGTGGTATTTTTTGAATTTTTTAAAATTAAATGAAAAATTGTGCTTTAATGAATTTGTTTTTATTGTAGGATGCCCAAACGTAAAAAAAAAAAAAAACTTTTCTTGGTTACTGCGCAAAATAGCGGCATACTGCCCACCAAAAAACAGAAGTCAGTCTCAGCATTGTGTTTTGTGGAACCCATAAATACTACTACTATGTGAACAGTTGAAGGTGAATATGTTTCACTAACATACCCAGAATGCTATAAAAACTGCAGGAAAAAATATCTAGAAATTTAAGACTGGAAAAGAATGACATTTTAAAACGAAGATTGTGTAGGAACCATGAGTGTTTTAGGCAGACTAGATGGCATGTATTTAATAAGAAAATGTTTACTTCAGTTGTTAGACACTTGAAATTGAACCTGAGAAAATGGCTTGTGAACATCTCGAGTGAATTACAGTGGATCCCCGATATTTGCAGGGGTTAGAGCTGCCTTTGGCTGAACTCCACGAAAACTTTAGACCAGTGGTCCCCAACCCCCGGGCTGCGGACCGGTACCGGGCCGTGGGTCATGTGGTACCGGGCCGCGAGCCACACAAAGAATAAATAACTTCCAGTATTTCCGTTTTACTTATTATCTGAGGGTGACCGCTGTTTTATTTTGAAAAATAACCGGATATCCCCGTTACATAGCTCAGTCTTGACATGTAATCCCACAAGGTAGCAAGATAGATAGAAAACAAACATTTCTTTGGAAAGGGGAAAATTCTATTCAGTTTATTTATATAGCACCAATTCACAACAGATGTCATCTCAAGGCACTTAACAAGAAGTAATTTCAATACATTTATACAAACATTCCAATCAGTTAAAAAGTTTCCTATTTAAGGAATCCCTGCAGATTGCGTCAGTCATTAGCGTGAGGTTGGGCCCCGTTGATGCAGACTTTCCAACCACAGCAATCCTTCAGCAATCCCTCATACTGAGCAAGCATGTAGCGACGGTGGACAGGAAAAACTCCGCTTTAACAGGAAGAAACCTCCAACAGAACCAGGCTCAGTAGGAGCAGCCATCTGCCACGACCGTCTGGGGGTTTGAGAAGACAGAGCAGAAACACAGAAGGAACAGAAGATCTGATATAAGAGAACTTTCTATGTTACAGAAAGTAAAAAGTTAATAACAGGACACATTGGATGTTTAGACACTGGGAGCACCATCCCAGTCGATGCCCCCCGTCCAACAGGGCATTGCAGCCAAGCAGGATACCAGACCAGGTATATCTTCTATGGAGAGAAAAACACAGAGAAAACAAAGTTAACAGTCGAAATAACATAATGTACTGTAATACAACTGGAGAGTTGTAGGAGAAAAGGAAGTAGCAGAGTAAAGAAAACTGGTAAGTCTGTCCTCCAGCAGTCTAAGCCTATAGCAAGATAACTACAGAGATAGCTCAGGATGACCTAAGCCACTCTAACTATAAGCTTTATCAAAAAGGAAAGTTTTAAGCCTGGCCTTAAAAGTAAACAGAGTGTCTGCCTCACGGACAAAAGCTGGGAGCTGGTTCCACAGGAGAGGAGCCTGATAACTAAAAGATCTGCCTCCCATTCTACTTTTCGAAATCCTAGGAACTACAAGTAAACCTGCAGTCTGAGAGCGAAGTGCTCCGTTGGGAACATATGAAACAATTAGATCTCTGATGTATGATGGGGCTTGATTATTAAGGGCTTTGTATGTAAGAAGAAGGATCTTAAATTCTATTCTGGATTTAACAGGGAGCCAATGAAGGGAAGCTAAAACAGGAGAAATGTGATCTCTCTTTTTAATATTCATCAGAACTCTTGCTGCCGCATTTTGGATCAAGCGAAGGCTTTTAATGGCATTTTGTTGACTTCCTGATAGTAAAGAATTACAGTAGCCCAGCCTTGAGGTAACAAACGCATGGACTAGTTTCTCAGCATCACTCATAGACAGGATGTTTCTAATTTTAGCAAAAGGCCCAAGGCTCTCACTGATTCAGCGTTGTGGTGAGTTAGATTTTTCATACATTTTGTATTTGTTTTTGTGGTAAATCTTGAATTATTAAAGGTATATTTACATGTTACCATGGCGACCAGAGAGCGTTAAGGGGCTGAGTGTTACTCGTGTTATGTTGTCTGCTCGATGTTAGGAGGACGCTGTTAATAAAGCAGCGAATACACATTGGATTTACGTCTATTGTTATAATTTGAAAAATAACCCGTTTTTATACCGTCCGTTATTTATCTGCCACACCTTAAAGGCCGGTCTGTGAAAATATTGTCTGATATTAAACCAGTCCGTGGCGAAAAAAAGGTTGGGGACCACTGCTTTAGACCACCCCTAAGAAGTCATATAACTGCCTATTTAAATAGTTCAAATACCCAATATTAGGGTTGTCAAATTATCGCATCAATTGCGATTAATTAATTACAGGCATATTTAACGCGCTGTTTTTTAATTGCGTTAATCTAACTTTTAATCTTTAATTTTACTGTTTCTGCATGAGAGTTGCCTTTAAATAAAATCTGTTTTTATGCTTTGGGCTTCTTGTGCTTGAGCTGGGGGTTAACCACATCCTGAAGTGCACATTGATTGGCTGTCATTAGGCCTGATATCATGAGCTGACTCTTAAGTCAAGTCTTAACTCTTTAGTTTTAGTGGAGAGGGCAAGGGGAGTAAGGAGGAGTGGTGAGTTGCAAACAGTGTTGCCAACTTAGCGACTTTGTCGCTACATATCTAGTGGGTTTTTAGACCCCTTTAGCAATTCTTCTTTAAAAAAGCGACTAGCGACAAATCTAGTGCCTCTTTTTGGGGTTATTGGAGACTTTTGGGTGAAGCACGTATCCTTGTTACTCTCACTGAGCAGCGGTGGTGCTGTGGACTGCTCTCCATCTCAGAGTGCTCACAGCAGGCAGCAAGTCTGTGCGCAGCAGCTCTGCCCCTCTGTCCAGGTTCAGCAGATATATATCCCACTGAGTCCAGAATGCTAACGATTTGTGCATCCTCAAAGCCGAAGTTGCAGGCAGCACTGGGGCTAGTCTCAAAAACAGAGAAAGGTAAATGGCTGGGATGGCATCTGTTCAAGTCTGTTAAAAATAATAAATTGCTTCATAAAGTCACTTTTTTGTTATATATTTGTCCTGCACAATTATGTAATGAATTTAAATGAAAATACCTCAAGATCAGGGCTTTTTTCAGCAATTATTAGGTGCGATTAAAAAAGAGATTAATTAGATTAATGAATTACAGATCATAATTGCGGCAGCAAGAGTTCTGATGAATATTAAAAAGAGAGATCACATTTCTCCTGTCTTAGCTTCCCTTCATTGGCTCCCTGTTAAATCCAGAATAGAATTTAAGATCCTTCTTCTTACATACAAAGCCCTTAATAATCAAGCTCCATCATACATCAGAGATCTAATTGTTCCATATGTTCCTAACGGAGCACTTTGCTCTCAGACTGCAGGTTTACTTGTAGTTCCTAGGATTTCTAAAAGTAGAATGGGAGGCAGATCTTTTAGTTATCAGGCTCCTCTCCTGTGGAACCAGCTCCCAGCTTTAGTCCGTGAGGCAGACACTCTGTTTACTTTTAAGGCCAGGCTTAAAACTTTCCTTTTTGATAAAGCTTATAGTTAGAGTGGCTTAGGTCATCCTGAGCTATCTCTGTAGTTATGCTGCTATAGGCTTAGACTGCTGGAGGACAGACTTACCAATTTTCTTCACTCTGCTACTTCCTTTTCTCCTACGACTCTCCAGTTGTATTACAGTGCATTCTGTTATTTCGACTGTTAACTTTGTTTTCTCTCAGTGTTTTTCTCTCCATAGAAGATATACCTGGTCTGGTATCCTGCTTGGCTGCAATGCCCTGTTGGACGGGGGGCATCGACTGGGATGATCCTCCCAGTAACTGAACATCCACTGTGTCCTATTATTAACTTTTGACTTTCTGTAACATAGAAAGTTCTCTTATATCAGATCTTCTGTTCCTTCTGTGTTTCTGCTCTGTCTCCTCAAACCCCCAGACAGTCGTGGCAGAGGGCCGCTCCTACTGAGCCTGGTTCTGTTGGAGGTTTCTTCCCGTTAAAGGGGAGTTTTTCCTCTGCACCGTCGCTACATGCTTGCTCAGAATGAGGGATTGCTGTGGTTGGAAAGTCTGCCCAATCTCATGCCAATGACTGACGCAATCTGCTGGGATTCCTTAAATAGGAAACTTTTTAACTGTTCGGAATGTTTGTATAAAAGTATTGAAATGACTTCTTGTTAAGTGCCTTGAGATGACATCTGTTGTGAATTGGTGCTATATAAATAAACTGAATTAAAAAATTATTAATTAATCTCAAACTTTTTTATCTCTAGACAGCACTACCCGATATACATTAATGTGCATAGTGGAAACTGTCCTGGCAATACTGAAGAACCCAAGATACACCGTGTTCCTTATTTCCGCTCTTGTGGGTACAGCCAATCAGCGACAAGGAAAATTAATGTAACACTTTAATTGGCTGCTTTGCAAACCATAGCCAATAGTCCTGTGGCTCAGGAGTGAGGAGTTTGTCTTGAAACCAGAGGGTTGCCAGTTCGAGCACCTGCTCCGTCCGTCTCAGTCGTTGTGTCCTTGGGCAAGACACTTCACCCGCCTTGCCTACTGGTGGTGGTCAGAAGGCCTGTTGGCACCAGTGTGTGAATGTGTGTGAGAATGGGTGAATGACTGAATGTAGTGTGAAGCGTTTTGGGGTCCTCAAGGACTAAATAAAGCTCTATACCATCCATCGATTCATTTTTTTCCGCTTATCCTGGGTCGGGTCACGGGGGCAGCCGCTTAAGCAAAGAGATCCAGACTTCCCTCTCCCCAGCCACTTGGGCCAGCTCCTCGGGAGGAATCCCAAGGCGTTTCCAGGCCAGCCGAGAAACATAGTCCCTCCAGCGTGTCCTGGGTCTTCCCCTGGGCCTCCTCCTGGTGGGATGTGCCCGAAACACCTCACCAGGGAGGCATCCTGACCAGATGCTCGAGCCACCTCAACTGACTCCTCTCGATGTGAAGGAGCAGCCGCTCTACTCTGAGCCCCCTCCGGATGACTGAGCTTCACACCCTATTTCTAAGAGAGAGGGGATACACTCTACGGAGGAAACTCATTTCAGCCACTTGTATCCATGATCTCACCACCTAGAGTTCGGGACCATAGATGAGGGTAGGAATGTAGATCGACCGGTAAATCGAGAGCTTCACCTTTCGGCTCAGGTCTCTCTTCACCACAACAGACCGGTACAGCGCCCACATAACTGCAGATGCCCTACCAATCAGTCTATTGATCTCCCCCTCCATTTTTCCCTCATTCGTGAACAAGACCACCAGATACTTAAACTCCTCAACTTGGGGAAGGACCTCATTCCCGACCCAGAGACGGGACCCCACCCTTTTACGGCTAAAGACCATGGACTCGGAATTGAAAGTGCTGATTCTCGTCCCAGCCGCTCTAGCAAAAGCTTTAGATCACGTTCCGATGAAGCCAATAGGACCACGTCATCTGCAAAAAGCAGAGACCCGATTCTGAGGCCACCAAAACGTTTCCATTCAACACCTTGGCAGCGCCTAGAAATCCCGTCCATAAAAGTTATGAACAGCACCAGTGACAAAGGGCAACTTTGGCGGAGTCCAACTCTCACCGGAAACAAGCCCGACTTACTGCCGGCAATACGAACCAAACTCTGGCACCGGTCGTACAGGCACCTAACAGCCCGTATCAAGGGGCCCGGTACCCCATACTCCCGGAGTACCCCCCACAGGACTCCCCGAGGGACAGGGTCGAACGCCGTCTACAAGTCCACAAAACACATGTAGACCGGTTGGGTGAACTCCCACGCACCCCCCAGGACCCTGCTGAAGGTGTAGAACTGTACCACTACAAGCCATTTATCATTTCCAAAGCCTTCCCAATATTTTTCCTTATATTTCAGGTATAATCTATAGAAAAGATTCTGCAAATAGGCAAACTTTCCAGGAATAATTTGGAGTCACGTTACACAAAAAAATTCACAAATGAGTAAGTACTGAATCTCAAATAGGCAGGTGTCCACCGTATCAAAAACATACATGAAACATCCATCCATCCATCCATTTTCTTCCGCTTATCCGGGGTCGGGTCGCTGGGGCAGCAGCCTAAGCAAAGAGACCCAGACTTCCCTCTCCCCAGCCACTTGTTCCAGCTCCTCGGGAGGAACCCCAAGGCGCTCCCAGGCCAGCCGAGAAACATAGTCCCTCCAGCGTGTCCTGGGCCTTCCCCTGGGCCTCCTCCCGGTGGGACGTGCCTGAAACACCTCACCAGGGAGGCGTCCAGGAGGCATCCTGACCAGATGCCCGAGCCACCTCAACTGACTCCTCTCGATGTGGAGAAGCAGCGGCTCTACTCTGAGCCCCCTCCGGATGACTGAGCTCCTCACCCTATCTCTAAGGGAGAGCCCAGACACTCTGCGGAGGAAACTCATTTCAGCCCCTTGTATCCGTGATCTCGTTCTTTCGGTCACCACCCAGAGTTCGTGACCATAGATGAGGGTAGGAACGTAGATCGACCGGTAAATCGAGAGCTTCGCCTTTTGGCTCAGCTCTCTCTTCACCACGACAGACCGGTAGAGCGCCCGCATAACTGCAGATGCCCCACCAATCCGTCTATCGATCTCCCGCTCCATTTTTCCCTCATTCGTGAACAAGACCCCCAGATACTTAAACTCCTCCACCCCCAGATACTTAAACTCCTCCACTCCTACATGAAACATTCGTTTTAAATTTTCTCAAGAAAAACTGAATCAAACTGTAATAAAAGAGTGATCACGGTTCATATAAAAAGATACAAGAACTGCAATGGTCAAGTTCAAAGACAAGCCTGCCGCCACATTCCTGAAGTGACATGTGGAAAAAGTTCAGATTTAATTACTCTCTTTTGCAAAAAAGGTAGCTATATTGACAGAATTGCTTCAAGAAAATCCCCCGGAAATCTATGGTGACGGTGAAGGATTTTAATTCACACACATTAAATCACTGTGACCTCGAGATGTCATGCTAGATAAATGCGATACACACACACACACAGGGTTTCACACATTTCTACATCCTTCACGTGGCTGTATTTCTTCAAAAACTGCAAGTGCCCCACAACCATGAATATGAATAAAACACAATTATCAGCTTTAAAGAACTTTATCAAGGCCAAGGCCTCGATTTACTCCCAAAACACTCAAAAAGGAAAAAAACAACAACAAAAAAACAACAACAAAAAAAAAAACAATACACACATTCACATGAACTTCATACAGCTATAGCAAACATGAAAATATATAACCAGGACTGTCCTTGGACAGAGCAACTAATCTCTAATGTCTAGTAGAGAACCAAAAAAGTAACCACACCTAACAAAGACTAAACATTTTTGAAATGATTACACTTTTTTCTGTTTATGGAAAAAAAGAACGGAAAAAAAACCCAACTTAAATTCACTTGTAAAATTTGAGTTTCTTGTACGGGAGCATGCTGCCCTGCCCATGTGACTCCAACGCCATCTTTCTCTACCAAAATTTAATAGATGCAGTGATTCATTAAAAAGTGAAGGAGCGGGTGTAGGGAGGAGAAGGGTGGAAGGGGGAGTGTGTGTGCATGGGTGTGTGTGCGTGTGTGTGGAGGGCGGGCAAAAAAATTAGGATTGAGTCGGGGGGGAACACGCTGCTTCATTTCCATGGCGTCGCCATAGCAACAGCAGCCCAGTTAAGACGACGAGGTGCCCTTCTGCCGTCGCAGCACCTCGCCGCCGAATATTAACCAGGCCTGCGTGCTCAGGTGCTAATTAGGAGAGAAGGAGGGGGCGAGGAGGAGGGAGGTCAGTGGGGAGGAAGAGAGCAGGAGGAGAGGTCAGGATAGAGGGGCGGAGGGTGGAGGAGGAGGGAAATAATAAAAAAAATATATATATAAACAAGGGGTGACAAGAGATGGAACAGAGGAGGTGTAGAGAGGAGGTCAGGAAAGGGCAGAGGATGAATGAGGGAGGAGAGGAGAAAGGAGTACTCTGTGATCAGGCAAAATATTGAAACCAAGTGAGACTCTTTACATTGGGTTTTAGACACAATATTCTGATAGTTACAATCTGATATCTCGATAGATGTGTCTTTGTAAAGAGCTTAATTTTATTTTTGCATGGGGTGAAAACAAAGATAACAATCTAATGTTGCCACAAAATAAACATAAAACATAATCTTCCTAACTTCAACAATTACTTTTATGGTTGGTTACAGGAAGCAGCAGATAAAAGAATCCTTATATGCACATTCTATTGGATGAACCAATCACTGTTCAGCTGGTTCCCTGTTCCACCAATCACAGCTCAGTAACTGCAGGTTGTAATTAAAATCTATTAAACCTTAACTACTAACGACAGCAATCGTAGCATCCCCCGTCCATGGCAGTGGGTCCTGAGCCTTCTCCAGTTTATGAATGGATCCCACCAGGCCCAGAAAATATTTTTTTTTTCATTTATGCACATTCAGATAAAGGGAATCCAATGTAACACGAGCTAATTATGGGGTTATTGGCAACAAAGGATCAGTCAATCAGAGCGCTTGCACATTGCACAAGGTGATCAGAAGGGAATAGATGAGCTGCCCACAAGCAGCACTCTGTTTACAAGGAGACCAACTCCAAAAAACAGTAGAAACTCATTGTGACCCAGTCAGATTTTTCAGAAAGAACTATTATTAATCACATGCAAGTAAGTAGGTAAAACTTTATTTATATAGCGCCTTTCAAGATAAAAATTACAAAGTGCTTCACAACAGAGAGGGGAATCTGCAGAATCACATAAAAGCATATTTAAAAAGATATGTCTTAAGCTGGCCTTTAAAAGCAGCAACAGAGTCCACAGATCTAAGCGTTATGGGCAGTGAGTTCCAGAGCTTCGGAGCTACAGCCGAAAAAGCTCTGTCACCTTTAGTTTTAAGTCTGGTATAGGGAACAGTCAATAGATGTTGCTCACAGGACATCAGCACTCTGGTGGGAATGTATGGATGAAGTTGATCCGAAATGCAACATTTTTTTTTTTTAGTTTCTGGATCAATTTAAAATTGTATTGTTTCCTCACTGAATTTTATTCCTAAACAAAAAAAGCATATTCTAACAAAAAAATAAAAGGTTACAAGGCTGTTTCTATCTGCCTCATTAGAAATCTACAAATACAGTAGTGTCCTCCAGTTTATTGGACAGTAGTATTTGAAGAGATACAATCTAATAAAACATAATTACAAGTCCTTTACAATACAGATTATACACTCAATGACCATATTATTAGGTGTACCTTGCTTGTACTGGGCTGGACTCCCATTTGCTTTTAGAACTTAATTATAGAATAAGGTGTTTGAAACGGTCAGAGATTTGGGTTATAACTGACATGATACCATCACACCGCTGCTGCAGATTTGTCATAGCCTTCGAAAGATAAGTACACTGTGGTCATAAAGGTATGGGCATGGTCAGCAAAAATACTCCAGCAGGTGTTTAGAAGATGTCCAGTTGGAACCAAGGGGTCCAAAGTGAGCCAAGAATATACCCCCCGCACCATTATACCACCACCACCAGCCTGAAGCACTGATGCGATGCAGGATCTGCTTTAATCTGGTGACAGCCAGCAGGGGACTTGCCCTAGTAGGAGAAGAACTGATGCGGATTCAAAGTGTAGAAGAAGAGGCGAAAGATCGGGCCGAAGAAAAATGAGGGGGTAAGAAAAAGGAAATTTGTTGATTTTTCCTTTCCTTAGTTCTTCTTCCTACTCCTCCACATCCTCCTCTTCTTCTCCTATTAGGCAAAGTCCCATGCTGGCTGTCACCGGGATTCAGCTGTAAATCTGGTCAATTACATCAATCAGAAGAGTTACCGCCCCCAACTGACAAATACACAAATACGTCCACTAAACAGAGAGCGAGTGCAAATTTCCAGCGAGAGTGTATAGATGGGTCGAGGGAGTGTGTTTTACCGCTCGCCCTGCTGTGTTTATGGGCCTGCGAATTATAGGAAATGCGACCGCAATCAGAGCTATGCAGAGCTAATATTTTCCTGGGTTTTTTGGCAGGAATGTGACGTCAAAAACGGACAATAATCATTTATTCTAACTGCAGGGGCAATGTCACACTGAGTGAGAGAGGTGATACAATGCAGGGTTTTAATTCAGTTCAGAGTTACAGGTAAGAACGTAGACCCATACATTCTGGATTTTCATAAAGGCTGCCAACATTTCTAAACTTGGCATATTCTATGACAAGCAAAAGTAGACACCTAAAAAAAAACAAAAAAACATTTTTGATTCATCAGGCATAAGTACCATCTTTTTTGAGCCTCCCACCTCTTTCGGTCATTTCCAGAGTACCAGAGTTCCTTGGAACTCCTTTTTCTGCCACTCTCCTGCTCACCTTCGACTGATCAATAACCAAGACAATAGACATTAAAACTGTTTTGTTTTTGTTGAAAGCTTGACGTTGACTTGATTTACAAGTATTCTCTCCTTTTTATATGCCTTGTATACCCAGTGCATATAATCTCAAACACCCCATACCAACTTGCTTTGCTCCCATGGGACAATATGGAAAATTGAGCCATCTGCCAAAAGATGTCTTGTAACAACAATGCATCAAGTTGTACTCACCGTTTTTTTTTAAAGAATTTATCACTGAAAGTAACTTTTTATAATCTCCCCAGAACCTAAGTGAAGCATTTGGGTTATACGGCTCTAAAAAGCACATCTAGCAAGAAAAATGGTGAAAGAATAACTTCTAGCTATTAGATCTTCGTTGTAACAGTTTAAATCAAAAGCCAATTTCATTTTCAGTTTCCTTTAAAATAACTTCCTACAGATTTTATGTTTAGTCTCATTTTAAACTCCTCACTGATACTGAAAACATCGATCTCTGATTCTTTTTCCTTTGGTCACAACTTCCACACTGAAAAGGGCTGATCAAGCTATAAACTGTGAGGTTCCGGTCATCAGCCAACATCTTGGTGCATCTCTAGGGTGCACATATTCAAATGAGCTAAACATCAGTGAAAGGCAGGTTTTAAAGCACTATCCTAAATTCCATTTAGCAACACAACAAAGAGCAAAACATGTATTGTCCAAAATCCCTTCAACCAGATCTGATTGAGCATCTAAAGTAACAAGAACAATTCATGGAGGCCCAACTGATCCGCTTTCCAAATTCCAGAGAGCACAGGCCACCCCAGATGTCCCATGTTCATTTCATGTGGGACCAGAGCTGTTTTGGCACATTATTAGGCAGGCGGTTTTGTGTTGCAGCTGACTGATGTAAATGCACAAAACAGAGTAAGATAAAACGGAAAAAAAGACATCTAAGTAGGAGGAAAACTGGGGGGAACGATAAGAGAGTCAAGAAGAAAACAGAGAAGGGAGGTAAGAACATTGATAAATATGAAAAGATGAAAGCTAAAAGGAGGTAATTGAGAAATAAAGGTAGGAAATGACAAGATAAGAGGAAAAAGGAGAAACAGGAGATCAGACTCAAAGGAAGAAAATTGAATTATATGGAAAGAAAATGGAAATCAAGAAAAAAATATGAAAAATGAGAAATATATGAAGAAGAGATGAGTTTACAAAAAAATAAATAAAGGTACCTTAAGGAAGACATAAAGGCCCAGACCTGAAACTGGAGGAGAAACAAAAGAATGATTCCAAGAAGCAATAAAAGGAGGAGCAAAGAGATGGAACAAAGATAAAGGAGACAAATGAAGGAAGAAACGGGGAGAAATTAAAAAAGTTTCATGTTGTTCTGCTCTGACAGGTAGGAGGACAAAGAAAGGTGGAAGGAGGACAGACTGACAAAGGAGAAAAAAAAGAGGTATGGAGGAAGATTAAAAGGAGAGAACAGGACATGAAAATAGGCTTTCAGAGGTAGAGACAAAAAAAGAAAGAGGGATGACAGAAGAAGGGAGGTGTAAAAAGAGAACGAGATGGGTCAATAAAACATGCATGAGCCAGTCTTTCTGTGTACATCGTTGTGCATTTCATTTGCATTCGTGTTCACGTTCGCCCTTTAAGAGATGTTCTCTTCCTTCAGCCTGTATGTGTGTAACCTCTGCGTACACATCCCTCAGAGATTCTTTGATAATTTTGCATAACATGCATAAGAGCCTTCACATCCCTTATTTCAGAATACATGCTTGCAACAGTGTCTCCAAAAGCACATATACGTCTTCACATGTATGCAAGGTATCCTCAGGGACAGTGGTCTCTCCATTAAACATAAAGCTGCTTTAAGCTTTCTGCCACAAAGATGTATACTCGCTTGTATATAGGTCAGAACAGCTCGTTCATGAAAACAGTCGCTGCTCCGCCTTAACGGCTTCATCTCCTCATTTAACTCACGATGACGTGATGCTTGAAATAATAAAAAAAGAAAAAGTTCTTTAAAGGAGCAGAAAAGTTTTAGGAGTGGAGGTCAATCATAAATGAAGCAATAAAACAATTAGTAGGGTAAGTAATGTACTGTATTATTTCCTGTTATAACAGATGCTCACGATCAAAGTACTGAGCAAAAGTTGGTAGCCATTTCCCACTTTTTTGATTTTTAGCTTTGACTGAAAAATAACTTTGCATGATTTTTAAAAGTGGTCTTGATTAGCAGCTCTAACGACTAAAGTGTCCCCCCCCCCCCCAACTTTGACTGCCTTTTCCATACAACATCTGTCAGAAGTGTCCTACATTAACACCTAGCAACAAATGAATGTCAAAAATCCTATTAAGTCCTGACTCAGGACCCTGAAAGGTTCACAATTGTTCATCAGTCAAATTAAAAGCTAAATGTTATTTTTTTAGACACAGTTGGAGCGTCGCATAGCATAGTGGTTAGTGCGGGCGCCCCATATACTGAGGCCTAAGTCCTCGAAGCAGTTGTCCCGGGTTCGAGTCCCCTCCCAGTGGACCTTTGCTGAATGTCTTCCTCCACTTCTCTCCCCCTTTCTATGCACTATCCGCTTTCAAATAAAGGCCACTGTGGCCACAAAACCTAAAAAAAAAAACAATAATAAAAAAAAACCACAAAGTTAAAATTGTCTGCTTTCCTGATTACTTATTTATAAATTTAATGCACAAAAATGAACCTGCACGTAGTTGAATTAAAAATGCTTCAAGTTCAACACGTTTTCTTCCTCCGTTAAATGGAAAACAACAAATTTTAAACTTGCAATATGTACTGTAAAGACGAACACTGAACACTGGTATTTAATCTCCTTGATGACAGCTTGATGACATCATCAAAATGCGCAATAGCGGTAGACCGGTATAGTCAAAATCTCTATCGTTGGCTAAATTTATATAATTTCTACCTGATACCTTTTAAATTGCCCACCACTAGTTTACAGATATAATCCATTTAATTTGACTGAGCTTGAGCTAAGCATTGGCAAAAATAAGATAATCATTTTTCAATTATGCAATACTTTGTGTTGGTCTATCACATAAAGTCCCAAGAAAATACAGGAAGGACGTCAGCTGCAATGTGAAAAAATGCAGAACAGTTACATATTTATCTTACAAGTAAATACATGAAGCACTGTTGGATGTTGTAAAACCTTGGCACACTTCAGTAATATTCCAGATAGCTTTTGACTGGTTTGCAAGCAAAGAAAACTTAAATGCCATGCAGTATTTTCCAGAGAAATTCAGCCCTCGCAGTCGGAGCTTACACTCTGACACTATTTACAGGTGGGAAATTGGTAATTACCTTCAAGCACGTGCCATGAGCAGATCATTCATTCAAGAGGTGCATGCTAACACTTTTGGCACTATGCTGAGTGACACCACACATGATAACGCTGACTCTAAAGTGGCAGTCCCCTCGCGGCTCACGCTTCTGCTTTCACTTATGTGTAACTGCCCTCCGCAACTCCCTTTCAACATATTAAACAATAGCCCGCTAATCTCAAACACTTATAGATTTGATGCACTGAGCAACACACTACGCTTCGTGATGACACATTACTCCTGTGAATGATAACGCTGATTGAGCTCACACTTAAGCTCTTGTTTTATTGGATAAAAGTTGACGGCATCCATTTTATTACAGGCTCAATTTCAATGTTGAGCAGTTGCTGCATGAATGTCTGCTGCTCAACTGAGCCCAATCTGTTTAGTCCTTGCAACTTAATTTTATGTGAGACAAACATCTGAAAGACGAGCAAACAAAGTCTGTAAATAATTCAAAAGTGCCACACGAGAAACATACAAAAACATTCATTTTTAGTCTTTCTCTACCCATGTTTCAGTCATTAACAACATCATCCTCAAATACATCATTTTTTGTTTAACAGACAGCTAAACATTACTAATATCAGAGACAACTAAATAACAAATTGTAGAGCAGTGTGGGATGAACCCTCAAACTGGGTCCCAATATCATGACAGGTGGTTCGAGATCTCTCTTGGCATTTTTAGTTATTGATTTGATCTAATTTTTGGTGAAAAACAAAACAAAAAAACACGTGCAGATCTAATTCTTGGTTCTCTAGTGTTGCAACACGGTTTAGTTTCCATGTTACACAATCCATAAATCAGCATCCCCATGGTGACAGGACAACTCGTGACCAGGTGGGTGTGTCCAGCCCATGTGGTCAGGCAAGCTTTGATGAAAAATGAAAGCGATTGTTTCCTCAGTGGAGAAACATGAGAGGTTTTTGTCTCGTCAGATCAATCATGGCTCGGTGCATCTTCGTATTTCATAAAACCTCATAAGGAGACGCAAAGAACTATAGCGACAGATGGAATGCTGTTGGCCTTACAGTAAAGGGTAGAAAATAAACCTGATTCTTTGTTGTGTAGGTCTTTCGAAACTTTACACCACATTTAAGCCCATTTTTTTTATTAATTTTATTTTTTAGTTTACGACTACCCACAGCAAGAAAATTACACGAAACACTGAGTTCCCAAACTGTGAGAAAATCACATCAGCTGCTCGCTAATGAAGAAAGAGTATGTTAAGTAACCTCAACAAAAATGTTGCTCTTTTGCAGCATACTTTTATTAGAGACAGTGAGATTTTATTTCATTCAGCCACTAACAGTATGTGAAATGCAGGCTTTTCACACATTTAATAGTTTTCTTAACATAAACTGAATTTCTAGTTCTTTAAAATTTAACTGTTTTACTCCAAACTCAAATAAGTAGGAATTGATTCAATCTACTTTATTTTTATTGCTGTACAATGCAGTTCTTTCTAAATATAACAACAAAAAGGGGAGACCAAACATCACATCACAACAATGAGAAGCACTTTTATCTAGCTTTGTTGAGGCCAGGGACCTGAAAAGGAGGTCTTAACCTGCAACATGAGAACCAATGGCTTGAAAAATAAATCTGAGCTTGTATTTGTAAATGAAAAACATGCAACTCATAAAGTCTTCAATTTTCACTTTTTTAAAAATAAAAGCGTTTAATTTCAGACCAAATTGTGAGAGTTTAGCTTGAGGATTCATGAACTTTTAGATGCTTTTGTAACCCCAGAATCCTCAGTCTGTTTGAACCCTTACATTGAACATTTCTTTGCAAGGCTTCTAAATAGTGACATTCAAACTATATGGGACACATTTCAAACCCACTCTGGCACACATAGGAACCCACCAAATTAAGCAATTTAATAACAAATTATATCCAAGATGGGAATTTGGAGCAATAAAACGAACTAAGAACTTCACGTTTCCAAAAAGAAGGGAAAAAAGAAAAAGTGCTTTCGTTATTTATATGCACTTAGTCATAGCCTGCAGATTATTTTAATTAAAAAGGATATTCTTGGGGTGATACATTTTTTTATTGGCATGTGAGAAAGAGAAATTATATGTTCACTGACATGGACTGTTTTAAATCTCTGGCTGCAATTCAAACTGCTGTAATATGGAGTCACTGTGACATATGGAAATGACGTTCAGGACAATTAGCTGTCACCTCTATGCATTTTCTCAACAGTGCATGTTTTCCTTTTAACATTAGTGGAAAACTCAACACAACAAAGCAAGAAAGTTTAATGTATGTAGTCATAGGCTGAAATGTACTTGCTATAGAGAACCAGCCTCAAAAAACGACCTCCCTTCCTCCCTCAGAGCTGAATTCCTCTTTTTTTGCACTTGAATTGAACTGTTTTGCACAAGATTGCTTTACACGCATGCATGAGCTCCTGCTGACTGAACCCCATGACAAATGGCATTGTGTGCGTTTTTTTCTTTTAGAAAGAAGCTTCATGGAAGTCATTCAGCGACAGATCATGCAAAGAAAACGGGATCCTACATGCATACAGTCCTCAGTTTTTTTTTCCTGCTTTTTGTCACGATGAAGAAACTTCTGAAGTTTTTGAAGCCGGTGAAGAATTTCCAGTCATTTCTCTTTGGAGCAAAACACCTGCAGTATTACTGGCTTCCTTGTGTGTGCGCTAATGTTAAAAACAAAACATGGGAAAAAATGAAACCTAAATTAAAATTAGTGAAGACTGAAATAGAAAAAGGTTCAAGAGGAACTTTAAATTAAATGAAATTTTGGGCCATTTTTATATATCTATCCATTAAATTCTAAAGTAGTAAATTACATACATCTGCAATTGAGTAAGAAATATTATTTAAGTCTAAGCTCTTTTAGTTTTATACATGTATAACATTTGTACAAGTTTAAAGACAATTGAAAACCTTGTTCCAAGACTTTATCGAGCTAATACTGAACTCCTAACACTATGAATTTATTACAGATGTTTGTACAGTGATATGGATGGACAGACGGACGGACGGACGGACAGAACGTTTAGAACTTGAAATTCGGAAAACATTTTAAAAATTACATACATTTTTCCCTACACTCATCCAGACCTGGAAAACAATGAGACCGAACTCCAGACATATTCAGAGTTTTCCAGGCTGTGCGTAGAACCTGCCTTAGCCAAAAGAGAGCTTAAAGACAAAATCTACAAAAACTGAGGATTTATCTTCCTCTCTGTTGGGCTACAACCGGATCTTTCTGAAATATTATTCCAAGGGAATCATGAATACATCATGAAAACATCAGAAGATGATCAACAAATAAATTTATGCAGGAGGTCAAGCAATGTTCATGATTATACTTCAGCGTTTAGTCTGCTGAAAGTCAGGGTTACTTTTGAATCCATAAGCAATTAGAAGACAAATTAGAGCCTCTAATAAATAGCTTAAACCAGTTTAAAGGGCAATGGGGCCTTGATTTTGACTGATTTAAATATCAGCATCCAAAAAAAACAACCAGTTTCCAAGCATTCTCTTTCGGAGTATAATGCTGCGAGTCAGTGCAAACAAGCTCCCTTAAGATGATAAGAACAGCTTGTGGAGTAAAACTCCAAGTCAATCCAGTTCTTCATCACTGTCTAAAACAATTCATCTATTTTTCATTGTTTCGTTTTTTTTCCTCTCTCTGTATTTGCCTCTAAGACGCCCGCTCAAAGATTATGGCAAAATCAGCGACTGCTTCCTTCCTGCTGCGCGCTGGTTTTACTGCTGTTTGAGGAATTCAGGCCTCATCTTCCAATCCTCTCACTGCGAGTTTGTCTGGAATGAAAATGTAAATGAAAACAACCATCCTGCAATGACACTTGTGCATAAAAGCGCTGCTGGGGGTGCAGCGCATTCCTTTGGACCGGGCTGGTAGGGGGGTGGGGCTTCATCCTCTTCATGTGAATAGGCAAAGACGGGACACCTTGCCGAAGAGAATTCCATTAGTATGGTTTCTGTGGTGGGCTTTGCTGTCACATGGGCAGTAATGCTGCCTCAGAGAGACGTTACGGACTGCCAAGAGAAATTTCAGTAGCCGGGCGTGGACAGAGCCCCGCTGAGAAAAAAAAAGGCTCTGGAGTCTGGAGTCCACAAAAGGACTTCTAATAAACTTTTATCAGTCACAGTGCTTTCCTCGAGATCAGATTTATTCCTTCATATTCCTCCACTTTCATTCCGTCTTTTATAGCAGCTTTTAAAATGCGATGAGTGCATCTCTGAAGCAGTGTTTTGGACGTTCTATTAAAGGATAACAATCCCAGACAAGAGACGGAGCAGGATATAAATCACTTGGATATTTAACATCAAATTTTAACAACTTTAGTTTATTTTAGTGCAGTTTTAAGAGTAATCCAAACAGTCCGAATTCCAAATTCAGACCACACACACACAGAGTATAGTTGTGTTTAACAAAAGGATTGCAACACATTCTAACTTTTCCAGGCTGAAACTTCCAGAAGATAGCTGTAATTTATAAAGTGATCCTGATATCTGAATGTAAAATATTTGCTAGAAAAAAACGCTTTTAGAGTGATCATGTCTTATATGTGAAGTTCCACAAATCATGAAACAACACAGTGCTTAAGTTTGCTTCGGATTTATAACCATGGAAAAGGGCCATTTTACAACTTTTTTGGGGATCTGGATTATTTTAGATCAGATATATCTCAGAACCTATTCTCTGACTTGTCAAATTACACAACAGGTTATGGGAAATAAAGGTTTGTGACTTTTAGGAATCAAAGGTTCTGGTTAAAGTCTTAATTTAAACTTGTGTAGAGGCAACCAAAGTATTGAAAAGTCCTTTTAAATTTAAAAATAGTGTCTCATCTAGCTCTAAACCGCAATACCGCAGGCTAAATGGTTTAATTTGAGGATAGATTTGTCAAACTATGCTAAAAAAAGTGCAATTTAAGTAGAAATCAATGTGAAAGCACTGCCTTATAAGAAGTTATTTTTTCCCCAGCCAAACCTGATTTTTTTTTTTTATATATACCATTCCATATTTTTCTTAGGACAAAAATTTTGAGATGTCATATGTGGTTATATATAATATTCTGGACATCTAACCATGAAATAAGAAAAGTAATCATGAAAGGTCTTAGGGTGGCTTCTGAGCTTGCAGGACGGTAACGAGACATTTCACTGTTTGTTTTTTTTTATCTAAACAAACTGAGATTAACTACGTAATCAGGTCTGGACTATTCTTTACCAAATAGAGATTTTTTGGGGGGGCACGGTTTGTAAACTTTGACACCTTAACTATGTTTTTGCCCATACAAGAATAGTTTTGGTGCTTTATTTGGGCTCTAACCAAACCCAGTTTACATACAGGATGTGTTTCAAATTTCGATTAGAGTTATTTTCAGGCCAAAAAAGGAGTAAAAATGCCAATTTTTTACATTTAAATGAGTGTGCATTTGTCTATGCAAACTGGAGAAAACACATCTAAAATGTAAAGTTTTGATTTGGCAACAATGTTATAAAAAATGGCTCTTAAATAAAATATAAAATGTGAAAGCAACATTAGAAATAAAATATTAAATTAAGTCTGAAAACTCAAATGTGTTTCCATATTCCGTTTTTCCTTTCCCTATTGCAAAGCCTTAGATTCCAACTGTAATTCCATTCATCCTAATTTAAGCACAGACAAACTAAAAAGTCTTATTTACAATATGCTACGTAAATATATATAATTTATACCATCTTACCACAACCGAATGAAAGTAACACAATATAAATATATAAATACTGTTTCTGTTTACTGCTTTTTCTTGCAATAGAACCTAATAGATGGATAGTCAGTAGGACCAGAACTCCCCAGACCATGTGAACAAAAGTTTCTCCTTTGTTAAACAGCAGTGGAACGGTTCAGAAAACCCACAGCTCAGTTTGTATGATGATTAGCGCTGAAGTTCATCATTCTTTCTCCATGTTGTCCACAGTTTTTACATTTTCCAAAAGTATCCGCCATCTTCAGGGGCATGTAATGTGCTTTAAGTAAAAACAGAAAGAACTTGGATAGTTGATGTCTGGCAGGTCATTTTGACTGCTGATTTCAAAACGCTTTTTCTTTATTTAGCAAAAAAAAACATTAAATTGCCCTAAATTCTTGCTCAGAACAAGTAGTTATTCATCACCACATCCCAACTAAATCTGGACGCTAAAATACTGTGTTACTGGCATCCTTAAAAGCTTAAGTGGGTGTTCAGCACCCTACAGCTGAACTAAGATTTATAGGCCATATTTAACTAAATGGTTACTTCGCAACAAATTCTTTGACAAAATAAGAAGCAAATTGTTCCTAAAGCTCTGACTCCTAAATTGACAGAAATAAAAGAACTCTAAATTGACTGGATTTACAACTAAATTATAGTCTCATCCCAACAACATGAACATAAAGATCAAATGTAGCTATAAAATTGGAAATGCCCTCTCTGGCCTTTCACTGAGAGCATATTTAAAAGCAATTGACACACTATTGGGTGATGTCTCCCTAGATTAGCCAAAGCATTAGACAAGCTGTGGCTGGCACGGCCAACACATGCTGTGGGGTGCATGCACAAGGTTATAGTTTTTCTTAAAGGCATCACCATAGGCAGCATGAAATTCAAAATGATCCAACACAGCAAACTGAAATGATGCTGCTGTGCTCATATGATCCTACTCTGGACTGCTTTTTGCCTACTCACTTGTGCACAGAACCAAATCATAGGCACATGTCTTAAAATTGAGACAAACAAACAAATAACACTTATTTTTTCTTGAACTTTTTCACGACTACAAGAAAATTACTTGAATGCCCAGACATTTATCCAAAAAGTTATTTTAATCCAAGTGATTAGTCAAAGATAAGAATTTCATATATGCAATGTCATATTATGGACAACTTCATTATTTTATCACAAACATCATGTAATAGAAAGAAAAGGTTAGTCAGTTATCTTAACCATTTGAAAAGTAGTTCAGTAAAAACTTCAGAATTATGTATCAGTGCATAATAAATCAGCTCCCAAGTCAATTCATTGCAGTTTTCACTCTTGTCTCAGTTTAAGATGGTACTGAAACTAAAAAAAGGCTCACTCAATGGAAATTCAAATTAACATTTTGCTTTCACTCACTGCTTGTGCCACCCTGAGGCACAGTGAAGCCCTGGGTGAAGAGTCATATTGAACATATGAACTGCTACTTTCTGCAAGTTTTAGTAAATCTAAGATCGCTATGGATTAATTGCAACATGATCATGAGCTATAAAAAAAATAGCTCAATGAAGTTAATATTTAACCTAATAATTTAACTAATTTAAAAGCAACCTGGTCCTCTTGTGTTTTGCAGTTCTATAATTTATTTTACAACAAGGTTACCCAACTTCAACTCTTTTTTTCACGATGTACATAAAGATTCATTATGATGATTAATGATGCCAACTAATAAAAACCCTTTATTCAAACCAAAGTTCAATCAACAATCATGTTCCTATGATGCAGGAGGTGGACGTGAATAAAGCAACAAAAAACTTTGTTTTTAAATTTCAAAAGTAAGACAATAAGTCAATTTCAGGGGAAACATCTTTCAAGGTTGATGAATGAAGGTGACCACAGTGTATCTATTAGAAAAACAAAGGAAATGGAGAAAGCATGGAAGAAGCAATAAATAAATGTAGAAATTTAAAATGCAACTAAACGAAGACCCAGGAAGGAAAATCAGTATATTAGTAATACTTTTGAAAGTCTAAATTTGACATAATTGATTCTAAAGCATCTTTAAAACCCTGCAAGAAGAAATATTAGGTAACAGATGTAATAAAATAGGGTTCGATTTTTTGTGTGTTAATGAACCAGTACTTTTTAATAATATATGAATTATAAGTACATATTTAAACCTCCATTACTATATAGATATTTTTCAAATAAACCAGTTAAAGGAACAGCCTGGAATGATGTTATGTGCAAAATCTACACACAAAATTATTGTATAATAGAGCTGATCTCTCATCTTTAAATATTAAAAACTCAGCAATATTCAGACATCTTTTGGGCTCTGTTCTTAAATTATTAAATGGATGGGAGGTTATTTAGAAAATTTAACAGCATCCCTGTTCATTGACCGCCTTGCAGCCCAAAGGCGCCTGATTCCTGAACTTAACTTAAACAGAAAAAGACATCATCTTACCTATGACGGGTTAAGGTCAAAAAGTCCTTTTCCAAAACTTGCACATCAATAAACATGAACTCCTCACCACTCAGGTATTCTGATGCCTGATTGGCTGCATGTAAAAACATCTCCCTTGCAATAACTTAGACAAGCTCTTATCTCACTTATAGGAAACCTGAAGAAGATGCTTGACAGATTAGTCTGAATGTCTCAGCATGGACACACCTTATCTTGTTTACTGTTGAGTTTTCGCAGTCAGTCTAATCTCAGTTTCCATGGTAATATTAGCATTTCCCCAAGCTGAAAAATAATGAACATTGTTTGGTCGTTTGTGAATAAATCTGATATTGCCAATGATGTGATTGCATAGATTTCTGTAAAGGCTCCCTAAGCCTGTACCCCACTTCCTGGCTCCCTCGCCTCCCTGGTGCTCACTACAATCTTATTACTTCCTAAGATCCCCTTTTCATTTAATGAAAGGTGGAAAAAAGAATGTTAATTCTGCCTGTAATCATTTTGTGAGAAACACACGTCAGCACAGGGAGCAAAATTATTTTTGCAAACACTAATCTTGCACAGGGAGGTCAGAGGTTAAAGCAGGTATTCAGTGTTTGTCTGAAGAGCCCTTGAGCATGCAGACATGACAGCCTAGGAGCCTTGAACTCGAGTGCTCAGTGGGAAGAACCTCTCCCCGCTCCCCACTCAATCCCACCAACGAACCAGGGGAAATCAAAGTTAAATAAAGGAAATAAAAGGCAAATAAATAATCGCCAGTGCATCAAGCTGCATCTCAACAAAGCTCATTTTGAGCTCAAGATGCAAGCTGGGACACAAAAGCAAGAAAAAAAGGAAAAGGCGGGAGGAATATGAAAGAAAAGGCATCAAGAGTCTCCAGGACAGATAGAGAAAAGGTCAGTGCCACCACACAGAATATACTCTGTAATTCTTTTTTATCAGCATAGAAAATGACTCAGATCATGGAAGGAAGCTGCAGGACTGACGAGATGTCGTGAATCTAACTTTTATCATGGTTCAAATTTGTAAATCAATTGGAACTCTATTTAAGAAAACCAAGTCATTCCAAAGGGAATTTGTGTGAGTGCAATCAAGGGTACAATCGACTTTTAACTTGTTATACTTCTTGGAAAGTCTTAAAACCAATCACAAACTTTTTTTTATGCTCTAAGAGTTTAGAGCAGACCTTTTTTGGTGCAGATGAATTAATTGATTTCTGTACACTTTTTTAACTGCAATTATTCACATGAATGCTTTCTGTACAATATGTATCTTAGAAACTCATTAATTATCACTATTTAAATCACATCCAAAGTTCTTTTGTTTTTTACACCGGCGTATTCTTTAAAAAGTAACGCATAACACATCCGGTAAAAACATCAAAATGAACAACATGATTTTACGTACATTTATAGTTTAAGCTTTATTCTGAAACAACTTGTTGACAATTTTATAGAAGTTTTTTTGGCTTAAAAACTAAAATATCATCACCATTCATTCAAGTTCCTGCTAATATCATTACTATGTAAATAACTGATTGACTAACTAAAAACTTTAAAATCTCACTGGGAAAATGGGTCCATTTTCAATTCCTCTGAACTCAACTGATTAGATGAATGCAGAAAGCACACTGCAGCTTAATTAAATTTGAATGGCTTACTTAAATTTTATTTCAAACATTGTTTAGGTTAAAAAAAAGTACTGTTCTCAACTAGCTATCCTCATTTCATACTGGTAGGAGTTTTCCCTTTTTCTTGGTGTCATTTTAAGTCAACATTAGTCATGGAGTTCCATAAGTTTATATTCTTTGTCTTCTTCTATTGAATTCAGATATGCTCTCATTTTGGTTGGTCATTTTACAGCATAACACCTTATCTTTTCTACACTGACAGTTTTACTAACATCAACCTTGAAAAGAACCGCAGTGATTGTTCCACTTCTGCGGCAAACGCTGATTCATAAGGAACTTCCTAAAGTTACGTGACATTAAAAGAGATCCTTTTTTTAATGGGCCTGTCCCAAAAAATCTTTGGACTTTAGATTCTGGTCTTAATTTTCAGAAACACATACCCAATATATCACAGACAACATTCTGTCACCTGAGAAACTTATCCTAAGTCTGCTTGTTCTTCATGCTTAATTTTAAAACACTTCTTACTGTTTTAAAAGCTTTAAATGCCCTTCATCCCTCATAGGTTGATGAAATGTTTTTTATTTTTTTATTTTTTTTTTTTACAATCCAAACAGACCTTCAAGGTCTTCTGGTCATACATAGACCCAATTCAAAACCAGCTATTGGTTCTTTCAGAGATAATTTCCACGTTCTGTGGAAAACTCTGCTAAAAGAACACAGATCAGTTAAAACAATGTCTTGCTTTTATCTCTTTACCAAGCTTTTAACTTGGCTCATCTATTTTAGTTGGACTCCATCCATCCATCCAGACCCCAAAATCACATTATTGCTCCAAAGGTACATTTAATTTCACTGAATATGATCCCTTATTTCTTCTCTTGACTCAGGCCTCAGATATTAAATACAAAGACAAGGCAACAAAAAGTCAAACACTGACACTCTGAATTGAGGAAATCTAGATGTCTTTGCTTGATAATGTACTAATTATCTCAGCTCAACCACATTAACATATCGCATCTCTGTTTCACATACGTTCTTTAAAACAGTCAGTGATTTAGTCGCTTTGTACAAAAACAGCTGTTAACCTTTAAAAAAATGTTGTCAAACCAGAAGAAACACTCACAGCTCACAGCTGGAACCCTTCACGTCTCTAAAAAAAGTGTGCGCTATTAGAAATTAGCTCTACGAACGAAAATTACACGCAGGGTCCAAAAGCATTCTCATGCTGATTGCGTACCGAGCTGTGCAGCTGTTGAAAAACAGATAACAGAGTTTAAAGTAGTGAATTTTTCAGGCGCCTGAGTAAGATTCAGCTCTTAAGAGGTTTTTCCCAGACACTTTCACCACTCAGTTGTAAAAACTGACCAGTACACAACCATTGATGATAGAAAAACCTTGGAGAGTAATACAGATTTTAAGCAGGTGGTGGTGAAATTTCACCTTCTGGCCTGATTTTAAAAGTAAACAGAAACATATTGCTCTCTTCATTTCCAGCTAATGAAACGTGCCACATGTGTGAACACATCTGTGAACCGAGTTGTTGGTTTGATGGTTCCACTAGCGGCTTTGATGAGCTGAAGTGACCTGAAACTGCATTTGAATCCTTGACAACTTTTTACAGCTACGGATGTTCTATTCTTATCAATCAGGTGGATAACAAAGTGGCAGAGTTATTTTTTGTTCCAGTGACACAGTTAAAACAAGGAAATATGCAAGGAGATAAACACACAAACGTAAGTATTTTCCTCAATTCCAAATAAATTACCTTAATATGACTACTATTGTTAGGGATAGGGCTGGGCGATATGGCTTCAAATCAATATTGAGAAATTATCTAAAGCATGTGTAGTAACGATATCTATTGCAATATATTCTTCCTGCTATGGACTGGCAACCTGTCCAGGGTGAACCCCACGTCTCGCCCAATGAATGCCCCCCGCAACCCTGCATAGGAGAGACGGGTAAAGATAATGGATATTTTCTTTTCTTTTCTTTATATATGTCAAAATGACTGTTTATGAACATTCTCACTTTCCAGATACATTCCAGCAGAACAACTAAAAGAGCTTAGAGCTTAGAATCCCATTTAAAGAACAGTTATTGTGCAAAATGCATTTGAAAAAATATATTCAAATCTTTTTCCCACAAAAACGCAACACAAAAATAATCAACATAAAGATAGTTTTTTTAAATAAATTAAAAGCTAAATGTTATGAAAACGCAAAGTTCAAAATTGTCTGCTTTCCTGATGTATAAATTGAATGGACAAAAATAAAGCTGCACATGATTGAATTAAAAAATCTTCAAGTTCAACAAGTTTCAAATTTTCAACTTGCAATATCTAGTGTAAAATATGAATACTGAACATCAATATTTATCCTTGTTGATGGCAGCTTGATGACATCATCAAAATGCACAATCACGGTAGGCCGGTATAGTAAAAAGCTCTACCTTTTGCTAAATTTATGTAATTTTCACCTTATACCTTTTTTGGCCACTACTAGTTAGGGACAAGCTTTAGAAACAAATTTCACTCCAAAAATGTAACCGATACACTACAGGCTTCAAAACAACTGATGTTCTCCATGAACACTGCACCAAATGAGGTGGTAGAAAACAGTGAACCATCCCCAAGAACGTTGATAAAAACATTATAAAGTGATCAAAGCTCAGTACTAGTTTATTGGTAAATTGCACAGCAGTATAAGATATAACTGATATTTAGGGCTGCACAATATCACGAAAAACATGTGATTGTGGTATTATTGTTGAAAACCGTGATAATTATATCGCTTTCTTTTCCATTATCACACTTTTCCCAAAACTGTGTGTGAGTTTTAGCATCTCAGCCACTTAATTTTATATCATGTGTGGCCATCAAGTGAAGCCAAAACCATCCACAGGCAAAATATTTTTGTGTTTTATTGCAATTAATTGCTGAATGCATAGTACATGAAATATAATGGCAAACAAATTGTTGTATCCATGCAGCTGTTTGATATCGCAACACTGCAGACATCAATACTGTGCTTCCGATTGTGAGACTCTTATCAAAATATAGCGAATATAGGTATGAGTCAGGCACCAGGATGTTGTTGTTTTTTTACGTTATAGTTAAAAAAAATCTATTTATCATCACCTCATCTTAGGTTTAAAGTCATTTTAATGAGAAACAGCCAGAGTGACCCCGCCCCCACCTGTTACTATCAGCTGCTGTCAAACATTTCTCTTGCTTACAAGAAAGATGAAGTTGGCTGTTTAGAAAGTCATTGCATGGAAAAATATGGAGCACCACCTGTCTCTCTCCTTTTAGGCTAAGACTGTTTTTTAAAACAAGAGCTAGAAAGCTATGGCTTGCATTCTTGTTAAGTACTGTAGCTTCCATAATAACCAGCTAGGATGTGCTGGGTCTACTTGCAAAGTTACTCTTTAAAAGAGAAGAATTACAGAAGGTATGATGTCCTTTGGAATGACTTTTGACAAAAAAACTGCTACTACAATAAACAAATGTCTATTCTAGATCTTTCTGAAGTCTTCTGCCACAGTTCACGTTGAAAAAAGAAAAAAAAATCACATCATTCAAAACAACCAACTATTTTAGTCAACACTGACCCTACATCTCATCTAATTACTTAAGACTAGAGCCAAATTCAATTGTATTTTTATCTTAATTAGAAAGAAACTGTTTGGAAAATCATTGTCATGAGTGAATGAAGCAGTCAATGCTCTACTGTGTTCTGTCCGTCAAACAAAAAATGTTATGGTTGACATTACTGTTATAATGTTACATTATTATAACAGCTGTAAAAATAATTGCTGCTTTTCTGTTTAAATAAAAAATTATGCAATCAGTTGTATACATTTAGTTGTAAATCTTGACACAAATACTGTAAAACTGTTATACTGTGGGAATCTCATACATTCATTGATTCACATATACATTTTAAATAATGTCTCTGGAAATTTAATTGGTGACTGTAAAAACTGGAATGGGGCACAAATAAAGTCTGCTCTTATTGTTAATGGGTGCTGCTGTTGGGACTGAATAGGAAAACTAAAGTAAAATATTTAATCCCCGGACACGTTTTGTTTTTCTGCATTAATGGAAAATTCTGCCAAACCACCTCCATGCGTCGTTTCTGTCACCTTTTCCCACAAAATAAATAAATAAATAAATAACAGAATGTAATTAAGGCACATTTGTCATTTCTCCTGGCGAGAGACCCGTAGGGTTCAGGTTAATGAGGTTAAAATTTGCTGAAAGTACACTATGTATTCACGTCTGGGGAAAATCAGAGGTACCTGGTGTTCTCCTGCTACATAATGAGAGCATTAACCTGCTCTAGAAATGTTTGATTTCCAGGTGTCTGTGCTGATGATGTGAAGGGCTTCGGCTCTCTGCTGCCAAAAACTCAAGCACTCCAGCCGCTCCGGGTTGGAAGTTTGATTTCCTTCCGTGTGCTCTTGCCATCTGAGCCTGCTGCCGCTATTTTAATCAAAATAAAGCAATAGTGAATATGCAAATGGTGTCGTTTATTAATTGCTGAAGCCAATGCCTCTGTGTCTGCAGCTCTGAGTTTAACAGTAATTTGGGGAGAATGAATTCTGAGCCAAAAATGACAGTAAACATGAGGGAGGGTCAAAGGTTTGGTGGCTGACGCTCGGCTTTGTCTAGTTATTCATATACTGCAGAGGCTTTCACCTGTAGCAGAGCTGCGTCACGAAAGAATCAAAAGCAAAATTCATCAATTGGAAAAAAGTGGTGTGTTTTAACATTTCTTAGAAGGCTGAAGGAGATCAACTGTGCAGAGACCCGTTATACTGTACATCTCTTAACATGCCATCTCAGGCTGCAGCCGAGATAGAGCAACTGGCTTTATTTAAAGAGCGTTTTTTGGGGGGGAGAATTTTGGCCGAAAACAGCAGGCTGCACGCAGCAGAGGACGGCCCTGAATGGTGGCTTGGTTTAATCACACAGTCAAATCGAAGAGGCGCTGAGAAACACGAGCACGCACATATTAATATGCATGCACAAGCAACGGGGAGCATGCAGCGATGCTCACACAGGCACACACACATACACACCCGTTAAGCCGCCCATTCTGATAGGTTAAGCTTCAATCCATTTGGTTAAATGTTTTGTTAAAGAAGCGCTACACCAGTGGAAGGAGGGAGAGAAAGGGTGGGGTAAATGGTAGGGGTCTATATGGCAAGAGGGGAAAAAGGGAGGGAGATGAGAACGAATAGAAGCCAGAAAAGAGCAGGCAGGAAAAAAGATGAAGGAAGAAGGTGAAGAGAAAAGAAGGGAGGAACAGGGCGAGGATTTTAGAAGAGCAAAAAGTGGGAAATAAAATATGCAATCAGGAGAGAAGGAAAGGAGGTAAAGGTAGGGAAGGAAGGAGAACCTAATTAAATTTGAAGGTGAGTACAGCATGGAAAAGCCAAGGATTTGGTGAGGAAATTTGGAAGTGTGGATAGGAAATGAACATGGGATGCTGAAACAGGAAGAATGAGAAGGTGAAAAAAAAGGGGGTTGGAGTTGAGTGATACAGTAATGTGAGGAGGAAAACCTGTAGAAAAGAAACAAGCAAATTGGGTTGGATACTTAAGAACGGTTTCTAAAGAAAAATAAGTGAGAAATAAAAACATGAGGGATGTTAGAAAAGATTCAGATGTTGAAGAAGAATGAAAAATAGGGAGTGAAGAACCTGTCCAACAGAAATATGTCAAATAAGCAAAACCTTTTCATATCATTATGCTTTACAGGCACGGAAGGACCAATTACAATGTCCTTGTATGTCTGTGCGCAGGACTTGCTGAAGGTTGGTGTGATTTAAATTTTGTCACCTACTCTTGTCTGAAAGAGTCCACAGTTGGTCTTCTGTCAGTGTTTGTGAGCTTCCCAAAAATCTGTACAGAAAGTAGTAATGGTTCAGGATGTGTGCAAATTGTCTGGAGGAAAAAAACTGTATAAAGAGACTCTTTGATATTCAAACATATTTTACTAGTAATTAAATACAGAAGCCAGAGGACATAAAGAGCACACATGTTATTTTCCACAGTTTAATTAGCCAATCTAGACAAGAAAATGACATAAAGCTGGTGAAAAAGAACTAACAAAAGTGTTTTTTTAAAGGAAAAGGTGAGCATGTCTCAACTGAACTTGTGGTGGGATCAGTGGCGAAGAACTTGCGTTAGAGTTGCCAACACACCCAGAAGCAACAACATACTAGAATGAGACACACTGAAAGAATTGACGAATGTAGGAAAGACTAACATAAAAGGAGATAAGGTTAAAAAAAAAGGACAGGAATGATAATGCCGTTTGGTAGGGATGTGTATTGGGAAGAATCTGGTGATACAATATGTATCACAATAAAGGGGGGGGGGGCGATACGATATATCGCGATACTATGATTAGGACTATATATTGTGATTTTTTAAACTTAATTTAACTGTAGAAAAACTGTCACAGCATTCTGAACACTCCAACCTGTTTTATACACAACACATCCAGTTTTATTCTAGTTAATCCAATGGAACGAAGAAGGTGAAAACAGCCACCGACTAGAAGTAACACTTTTAATTTTACCACAAACATTACTGCCATCATCAATGGCATAAAATCAATACATTGCTTTTGAATATCGATAAAATACTGTGACATAAAATATCACGATATACCAGCATATCATTATATTCTTACATCCCTACCGTGCGGGAAAAAGAGGGAGTGAGAAGAGAAAAAGGAAGTAGTGGTTGAAAATTCAGAAAACCATGGGGTGAGGTTACCAGAACTAGCTTAGTCATGAGGAAGCTAAAATAATTAACACATGAGGCGAAGGATGAGGGTACAAAAGAATTGGATGAAATAAAACAACTTTCTTCTTTCACCAGAACAATAATGCAAAAATTGGAAAAATCCTGTCTGAAAGCGATGCAAAAAAAACCAACTAGTCAATGCATTTTTGTTACTAGACTGGACTATTGCAATTTTATTTTATTAGGAACCCCAGAAAATATGTAAGAAGTCTTCCGATCCAAAATGGATCAGCGTAAGTTTTGAAAAGGTCCTATTTATTCGAGCTTCTCTCTATTGTTATATTCCAAACTTTAAAATTCTTCAAACATAAGGTTATGAATAATCAGGCTTCCTGTTCATGGAAAGAACTTTGTTCTCAAACTGCAGGTTTACCGGTGGTACCTAGTTTCTAAAAGCAGGATGGGAAGCAGTTCTTTAAATTATCAGGTCCTCTTCAGTGGAACCAGCTCCCAGTTTCATGAAGTATATGTACTCTTTGTTTTTCCATAGAAAGGGCTTCTAGTCCTGTGCCTCCTTTCTGTTTTTGAAACCTCCAGGTGATGGTGGAAGATGGTCACTAATACTGAGCTTCGTTCATCTGGAGGATTATAACTGTTTATTCCTAAATGGGAGTCATTCCTTTCCACTGTCCCCACATGCTTCCTCAGATTTATTTGAATTTAACTGGACCAAATTGGAATCGATGCAAATGGATACGAACGGGCCTCAAGGTGGCTTTTGTTATGTGATGACACTATAATAATCAACTGAAAGGAACTGAGAAAATAAGACTAAAAGAAGGGATGGAAGAAACTGATTTGAAGGGAGTGGTCAGACAAGACTGGACAATAAGGAGACAGAAGACGGGAGATGTTTAGACAACTAGAGAAACAAAAAGAGGTAGACGTGACAGAAGAGGGAAAAAGGAGAAAAATTAAAGACCAAAAGAGTAGGTAAAGGAGAAGTGACAAATAAATTATAATCCAAGAACAGGGTTGATGAAAAGAAAATGACTGAAGAGAGAATTAGAAAAAAAGAGAAAAGCATTTGCTGGAGGAAGGAAAGGAAGTAGGTTTGTCACGAGCTGAAGAATAAGAGCAGCAAAAGAAAGAAGAGGATGACAGGAGACAAGAGGAGAGACAGAAAGGATGAAGGGATGAAAGGAGGAGGGGGGAGTGTTGGGCTGGAAGGCCAAAATAATGGAGCAGCTCATCTCATGGTGAATTTGAATGGAGGCTGAATTAATTTAAATCTCATCACGGCCCGCCCTCTAATACCTTATCAGTTCTGCACGGAGACAAGGGACGTAATCGCATTAGACCCGCCACTCTGCTCTACTGCGCTCTGCTAAAACACACTGACACACACATTCAGTACCTGTGCTGGTGCAAGTTGCTGCTGTACGCACACGCTGGACATATACTGGGGAGCGCACTGTCAGCGCGGTGCTGTGTGAGGCTTCATGCTGGGAGTGCACGTGCATTCAAACCAACAGACAAACACAAAAGCAGCGTGAAGAAAACGCTGCCAATGAGAACAAATCAGCAAGACAGCAGCAAGCATGCTACGACACACACACACACACGCACACACACACATTTTCTGACTGTATGAGGACTCTCCAGGACAGAAATGAACCCTAGAAGCATGTTTAAAGTCTTGAAACTGCCCTTTAAGACATGTTCCCAAAGTGTCAGCAGATAAAATAACCTCACCAGCCAAAAACGTTCTCATCGGCATACAAATACATACAGGGAAACAAATAATAAACTAAAACACACACCCATAGGCGCTACAACACACACTCCCCATAGAGACACTGACAAATGAGCGTAAAAACACACACTCCGTCGTATGGAGCCGAGCGAGCCGAGCAGCCTTCCCGTTACCTTCTAGGGGAAAAGGCTCATGGGAAGTTATGCGCTCTGCTGTTGACATTGGCTGCGATGGGACGAGCAGCTTTGCAGCGCCGGCTTCTCGGACCGTGCTCACGCTGAAACAAGCCCACATCTCGACCGACGCCAAACACACATCCACACACGTGCATTCTAAACAAGATGGCGGTTGACTTATACGCTGCACAAACCGACTCACACACTTTAGACAAGATGGCTGGAAAAGTCAGGAGGGTTCCTGTAGGAGCAAAGGCTCCAAAGTTTAGAAAACAATGGGAAACTCCACCCTGAAGGACATAAAACAGTTGTGAAAACATAATTACACCCCACTGAATACTTTATAAGGAAATGTTCATTTATCTCTGTCTCTTTTTTTTGGGGGGGAAAGTGATATCATTTCAACTTCCTACTAAAATGAACCTAGGTTTACTCATTAAACAACAGATTTCAATTATTATAAATCATTACCTCATTTTGGCTAAATTAACTTCAATGAGACGCTTCTTGTACCATCTACTAGTCTCGAATTTACTAGTCTCGAATTTACCCGACTCTTCACTTCCAGCTGTGAGATGTTTGAAGGGCTTCTTAGGTTCTTAGCTGGTGTGCTGTATTTTTTTTTTATACTGAACCTCTGCTCTGTTGTTCAAAATATTTAAGAGTCATCTGTACAAAGAACAATATTCCAGAAAACCAGGTGTTTTCTAAGTTCTCTCTTTCATATAAGGCATAGCTAGAGTTTGCAGTACGTCACCTGATGACTGTTCATGGCTTTTGGACACTTCTTATTGCGGGTCGCTTTTTGTTTTGAGGGTGTGCTTGGTCGGTTGGCCAGCTCTGGGCATTATGCCGGTTTTAGACTATTCTCTATACAGTATAATGGCTGATTTTGAGACCTTACCCATCTCTAACCAGATTCTTGCACTGCTACAATCTTCAGCTCCTTTGATATTAAGATGGTGTTCTGTCGCACTTCAAAAGTCAGGAGAACACTGACTTAAATGTTTGACGTTTAAACAGGACAAACATCCCTTAGGCATAATACATCAGGTGCTCATTATGAACATCATTACTCAGCTTTCTGTGTGTGATTTTAGCCATTTTAAAAAAGGAATAACTGTGGGGTTGTCCAAATGTATTGCTCACCAGAAATTGCACTTTGGGTTACATTTCTTGAATGTATGTATTATGGCATTGTACCGCTATGTTCAACTATTATGCCACATTATTTCTAAATTGACTTTTTTTTTTTGCATAGCATGGTGACTGAAATAATATCTTTACATTTATACTGTATAATACTTTATAACCAATGTATTTTCTAGATTTATATTATTTTCATTAGTAACTGTGGCCAACAATTGGTTTCACTTTTTGAAAATAAAGCTTTCGCAAATTTCTGTAGAGCACTGTCATCCAGTTCTGGTTTAACCAGATTATTTTACATTTTGAACTACAGAAGATTAAATGCCAACAAAATTTCTTAAGACAAAAGAAAAATGACCATTTATAATCAAATTGGAGGGTATAAAACACATAGCTAAATTGGGTTTACTAACATAAGGAATGAGGACCGTAACCTTTTGTTTTGACCCAGAGGTCCCCGACCCTCAGACCAGGCCGTGGGCCGCACAGAAAGAATAAATAATACAGCATTTCTGTTTTATTTGTTATCAGAGTATAAAATATTTTTTTGGGGAAAAATGACAGATTCTCTCCATTACATCTAGATATATCTCACTCTTTACACATGTCAAGATGCTTACCTCGGTCATGCTACGTCACAGCTAAAAACTAACCCACAAGCTAGCAAAATGATTAAAACCAGAGCTCTCTGAAAAGTATCTTTGCAAAACTGAAATTGTCCAGTGAAGAGACAGAGGATAAGCTTACAACTTCCAAAAAAGAAAGCTAAATTTAACGGTCAATACCCAGAGTCTTTCTTACAATATGGATTTATCACGACAGGAGAGTTCCACGCAGCCGGCCCACTCTAAATAATATGCAACTGGCTTTCTAATGAGATAATGGATCCTTTTAAACTGACCCCGACGAGCCCGTCTCATTACAGTGAAACAGCCCCTGGGCTCCCACTGATTCAGCGATGTGGTGAGTTGTATTTTTCATGCAAAAAAGGTTGGGGACCACTGTTTTAACCAACAGATTAAAGATTTAGCAGATTGTAAACATTTATGTTAAACAGTGTAAAACAATTCAGTAGAGGTTTGACCAACATACAGTACACCAAGTAATTTACAAGACAAAGTCATGCTAACTGCAACTGGACAGTGCAAAATGAGAATACAATAACTCATGTTCTAATACTATAACATCAGGTCACACTACTACAGTCCTGTCTGTGAATTGTCAACATACAGAATTAGTGATATAAAATAACATTTTTGGTTCAATTTCAAGCTCAATCAGTAAAGTTGCAATGCAAATATTTAGTCATACACTCATCAATTACACTCATAACAAACTCATATGTGAGTTCTGATTAAAACCCCAATATTAGTTAAATTAGAGACAATATATATGTATTGGCTTTAATTACACCTGTGCAAATTGATGCCAGTGTGTCCAAAGGGTCTACAGTTAGCACAGTGTGAGCAACACATGCTCAAGAGCTTCTGATTTGACAAATATTTAAAGCTTTTAAGTGATTTTTAAAATTTCATTTCTGCCTTTTCTTCTCCTTAACAGTCAGCCTGATCTCGTCAGTAAATTTCAATTACATTACAAGTTCATTGTGTATATGGGAATTAAACCAGCGGACGCTAATGCCAAACAACCTCTTGCTGTTCTTTTTAGGTCCACATAAAATGCACATTGTTGTGTTAAAGGGTCTCTACATTGTGGTGACAGAGCAATGTAAGACCTACTGATTTTAGCCTCCTGTTAAAAATAATAAAACAGCTTTGCTGTGGAAACGTATCCTAAATAGATATGAAAATAAAGAAACGTGGAAAGAAGAGTGATAAAACACTTTAATGTGATATTGGGTTGTTTTTCTGTGGAATATTGGTCAGTTACAGTGATTATATTTTCTTGTTTTGCAGTAAAAACTAATATAAAGGAGAAGACGAAGAGGAAGAAAAAAGAAGACATCTTCCGCAACATAGTCCAACCATCTATTAATAGAGAATTAGAAGAAAAGCTAGTATCACCAAAAAGAGCTATGAGACATTTTCGGTGAAGAAAAAAATTAAATGTCAAGGAAATCCCGTTCTTTAAATTTCTTTTAGCCAAACGATGAAATGGTTGAATATGCCACCCAAAAAGAATAATTGAATTTAAACTGAATAATGCTGAAAAATACCAAACAAGAATTCAATTAAACTCCTATCTAAACATTTTTACAAAAATGGTTTTCTGAAGACACACTTCTGATTATTAAACCTGGTATTTGGAAATAAATCCAACTTGCTGAACTCAGCATGAGGTCAGGGAACAGAAACAAAGTATTTTATGATATAAAATAAGGATTAGAGAGTACAGTATGTACGGATTTTTTAAAGCAACAAAGATATTTCTTTTCATATATTTTTTTCTCTTTTTCTTTTTACAAAAATTAAAGGGGCATTGACAACAAGTTTGCAACTCCAAAATGCTCTTTGATGGAGGGTGTGCAAGTTCAGTGACAAACTCTCGTAAAAAGGCCAGTTTTGCACCTGAATGCGGTAAAAGTTTTTACACTTTCCACCAATCTGTCTGAGCGGTACAGCTAATTACAGGGTCTGTGGAAAGGTCACAGCAAGTCATAAAACAGGGTTAGCCAGAAATGAAGAGCTACCTTGAAACTAATTATTTTAATATTTAGGGCAGAAAACTCTGATTTCATTTCACTGCAACAAGAACATTTAATAGAATATTAAGGTCACTCTAGAAATATTAGAAATGCCTCCAGATCTCTGATAAGGGCAAGAACAGAATGAAGACATACAATAACCAACCTAACATCATCAATTGAAGAGTTCAAATATCAGAGTGACTTTGAGCTCATAATAAAAGAGAGAAAAAACTGCAGCGATTCCAGAGGGATTCTTTATGATGCAACAAGATGCAGTAAAGAAACAACTTCACTGAGAAAAAGTCATGTTTATTCAATTTTAGGGCTGAATGTCAAACCAAAATTTGATTTGCTGCTATCATTGAGACAGTACAGAGAGAGAAATCAGGCAAAGCTTCTCAAGAAAGGAGAGAAATTTAATCTAAGGTTTACTTTGAGTTTCATAAAAAAATAAAAATTTTCAGTCAATTTTGAAAACGACCTGTGCAGAGTTCAGTTCAAATCCCAGGCTGCTCTGTGTGGACTTTCGGTGATTCTCTCCAAGCATGAATGCATTTACACGGGGTTCCTCTGGCTTCTACGTATGTCAGGCTGATAGGTGATTTTAAACTGACCTTAGGCATGAGGATCGTGGTGCATGATGAACCTGTACAGATACTCTGAGGGGTACAAAACAGCTTTTTCAAAGTTTGGATCATTCGTTACAAAAACGGTGCATTAATTGCCCATGTAAACAGCAGTCAAGCTTTCGGAAAAATAAATGCGAAAAATACCCACCAATTGGCCATTAATTTATGAAAAAATATTTAAAGGGGCCGACACGGAGAAAGTTATCTCTTTTATTAAGATAGCAAAATCTTATGTTGAAAGGTAAAAGAATCCAATTTTAGATTGTAGTTCACTTCTAAAACCTCTATCAATCTGTTTAGCATAAACATAACTAAAGGAATTCATAGATGTATTTTTTTTTTTGAGTAAGTTTGCATCGACTTGTGTCATGAAAAACCATGCCTTTTTCGTTAGGCCACTGATTTCTAGACAGAAGAAAGATCCATATTTATTAAGCTAATTATCAGCCGAGGAGGACGGTAAGGGTTAAGAGACATAGAAAAGTTCTCCAAAGCTCACTGTTAAAAAAAAAGAACTGTTACAAAGAATGGCATCTAAGGGTAATCAAGTAACCATAACAACCCATTAGACATTTCTCTGTCCTACCATCTTAAAAATAAATTTATAGAGTAAAATCTACTGAAACCATGTGGTTTGGTCAACTAACACCAGGCAATGCCACAGGTGTTTTTTGGGTAAAAAAAAAAAAAAAAAAAAAAGAGGATGAATTTCTAAAAAGCACAACAAGCCCACTGTTTAGCACGGTGGAGGATTTGTGATGCTGCGGTCTGGTCATCTGGCTCTGGGAACCTTTTACATTTTGAGTATTTTTATAAATCTTTACCAGACATACCAATAGGCCTGCAACAATGAACAATAACCAAATTATATATTCAGTGTTTCTGGTGTTAGTTTGCATTTTTTGTTTACAAAACTTCTAACTGGTAGTTTTGCGTGTTTTTATTGTCTGAGCCAAGTGATAAATATTTTTTTGAAAGGCAATAATGTTTACAGAGTTCATCCATCTTTTTATTGTTTCATTTTTTTATTTTATTTATATTTGACATTAAAAATGTCTTCCAGATGCAGTGGTAAATGTTCTTTAAAAATGATTTTTGATCTTTCAGAGGTGTAGATGCATTATTATTACAGGACATTAGTTGAAAATGGTCTCAAAACACCAATATTATGGTTTATCGCAACATTTTCTGGAACAATTTATCGTCCAGCAAAAATTGCTATCATGACAGGTCTAGGTGTCTGAATAAGATTGAATAAACTGTGTCATTTTTCTAACAACCAATAAGATCACAGATTTTCTTTCCATTGTTTTTTTTTTTTTAGAATTTAGTCTGAAAATATCTGTCAAATAATTTTTTTAAATTCAAATTATTTCTCCTTTATACAGGTAAATCTCAATGAGAGATAACGCCTCATTTTCAAGAACGACCTGCCAACCCTAAGGTTAAGACCTATGGATTTTTATCCCAGATATTCCTGTTCCAGCTATAGTATAAATAGAATTTTAATACAGTATTATTCAGTGAATCATCATGTCTGATTGACTGGCATTTCCCCTCTGCTAGAGCGCGATTATTGTCCGTTTCAGTGGATATTATACTCAAGTAAAAGCAGCTAACTTCACAGCACTGTCGAGAACTAATATTCCCAAGATGACAATGTGCATTATATTACATGATAAGCAGATGTGCAGAAAATAAAGTTTTATGGGTTGTTTAGACTTTATACTGAAGTTTTTGTATAGTTTTAGTTTTGTTGTGCCACACTGGTTCCTAACGGTGGAACATGCACACTAATAGAACAGAGGTGTCTTTCAGTTTGCTAGAAAAGGGGCTTATCACCCGACCAGACTATAACCAGTGTCAAAAGAGTATAATTTTTTTCTGTTCTTAGTTCTGACCTAATAAAATTCTCTTTAAACTTTTTCACAACTTCAGTTTTTTGGTAGTAAAATCCTGTGGCATTAAATGGCAAAAACATTTATGGTTTACTGCAGTGGCTCAAGTGCAAGCTAAATTTTCCAAGAGGCAGGGAGAAGAAGAACGCTGGCAGGTGAGGAGATTTTGGTTTGGCAAGCTTAAATCAAAAGCAGCTGGACTTTTGAAGGTCTTATGCAACAAGACGGACTGCTTTGGGAGTATAACATCCCAAATTTTTTCCTCGAGTTCGCAGAGTCACACTGAGGAGCAACAACAGTAAAACCTGTGAATAGCCTAATTAACCAACTTGTAACGAGCGAATACAAGCTTGTCAAAGTGCATGATTTTTCACAGTGGTTGACACACCATCAAAAACACTCCTGACCAGCATTTGTCCACGTAAATAGTGGACAAATATCAGTATGCCTGATCTATGCAGATTACAATGTTTTATCTAAAAGCACATGGTTTTTCTAAAAATAAGTTGCAGCCAAGGTAAGAAGAGCTTTCCAAGAGTTCAAGCCTCCCTTACAAAACAGTCTTTGAAACAAATAGCATGTTTTTGTGTGAGACTAGAGTAGTCAGTCCAAGCTCTGACTCTTTCAGTGAATACCACAAGTTATTAAAGATTAATATAACACTTTTTGCCTCCCATCAATATAAGGTCACTGTCTATTTGATTTGTAATTTGGCCACAAGCAAGGTATTTCTTTGGTTGAAAAGAGCTTGATTTGGCTCAGAATTGCCATTAATTATCAGTTTATTTTTATTTTTTTTAATCAACAAAACATTTATTTAAGTGCTTTCGTTTTCCTAGTGATGAAAAGAAATTAAAAAATACATGCTGTCAAAAATATAATAAAATACAAAAGCAAAGTTGGAAGACAAATTAGCTATTATGGGATAAAATGTTGAATAACTTCTAAATTAAAACTAGATTTAGCAGAGAAGTTACAAATTATTGCTTTAGAACTGTCAAAATATACAATAATTATTGGTACATAATACCTCTATGAACTGAAGTCTGTGGTTCATTATACTCCTCGTTGTCTCATTGCCTTATTTTGTCTAATATGGAAATAATTTTTTTGCTTTTTTATGTTTTAGCCAAAATATGTTTGTTTTTTTGTTTTGGACAGAAAATATCATCTGACATTTACACCAGATCTAAATGCATGTTTGTATTTAATATGAAGAATAAGGCAGGTTTACAGTATCAAGGAATGTTTTGTTTTTGCTAAAAAAAATTTTTGTTGCTATACCATTCCTACAGTTTAAAGAGCCCCCTGCTGGTCAGCTGGCTGAAAGAAGGTTACTACACCTTTCCTGTGTTTACAACAAAGGAAGAGGAATGCATCTCACATCATTTAAGTAAATCCATATTTTACCCCCGGTTAGATATTTAATCTGGGACAGAATAGAATTAAAAGTACATTTTGGATGATACATATTGAATTTTATCAGCTGAAGCAACTTTTTTGGATTTACTTTTTCCATAAAGTTTCAAACATGACCAAAAAAAAATCATAAATAGGATGCGGGTTGTTAAGTTTGTCTTTAAATATGTTGTGTTTCCAACCGCTCTGTTTCTCCCTCCCCAGTGTCAACATATTTCAGTATCAATAGGCTTCCGAAGAGTGTGGGACGCCATCATTAACACATGTCTATGGATGCTATCATCTTTCAGTTTCACCGCTTAAGAAATTCAAGTATGATTGGCTGTTTTCTTTAAACTTATTCCTCTTTTCCAAACAAATAAAATGAGATTGAATGGATTTCATCTCTTGCAAATATCTTCCTCTATTCTTTATAGTCATCACTAGTCTCGTTTAGTTTTTATTTAGTTTAATTGACAAAGACTATGAAAAAATCTGTAACAGTCAAAATGTTTGATTACTTGTGTAGTACTTTTGCTTTACATTAAGGCAAACCAAGGCAATTTTATTTGTATAGTACACTTTCAAAAACAAGGTACCTCAAGGTGTCTAAACCTATTTGATCATGTAATACATTTTTTTTATGTTTGTGACAATGCTGTAAAATAGGGGTAAATTTACAGCGATATCAAAACAGCCCAAACTTCATCAATATTTATTTAACATAAACTAAGTGAAAAAGCCAAAGGAGTATGTACAGACTAAGCCCATAATTCAGTAGATTGTGGAACCACATTAGTGTGTGAGAGCTATATGAGACTTTAGAGCACCAGGTGCTGAAGCTAATTATCGAAGTGAAAGCCACAGAGCTTGCTCTAGCAGCTCTGTTTTTTGTTTGACAATGCAATTTTTCAGAATTCATGTAACAGCAGATAAGAAACTAATTCAACCTTGTTCTGCCCAGCAATGTGACAGCAGTAGTTCCAACCTGTACTCTGTTTAAAGGGATCTGTACCAAGGTCTGACCTAATTAGACTGTATTTCTTAAATGTTGTCAAAAAACACCCAGAACACTCATGCAGACATGTTGCCAACACCTTCTATGTAGTTATCGGAAAACACTGGGTGTCTGGAGGTGTTTGTGTGCAGCATTGCTGCAAGTTCTCCAGTCAAATTACCATAGTCCTTTTCCAGGATGTGAAGTTCATGACGTTCAGAGTTATAGACCCAACTAAAAATCTATCTACAGATCCTGAAGGATAGATGTGACTTGATTTGCAATTGTATCATTTTATTATCACTTCACCACAACAATGTCCTTTGGTTGAAGGCTTTATTATGCCGTTTAAGAACCCTGTCTTCATAAGACAAGGCAAGAATATTCTATTTGTATGGTACACTTTAAACAAGGCAATTCAAGGTACTGTACATAAAAACAGCAATAAAGCATAAAATACACAAAAAACATATGACACATTAAAACATAACTCAAAGGCAGCTCTAGACATATGGGTTTTTAGCCTTGATTTAAAACAGCCCAGTGTTTCAGCAGCTTTGCAGTCGTCTGGAAGTTTGTTCCAGATAAGCAGAGAGTAGAAGCTGAAAACTGCTACTCCATGTTTGGTTCTAAATCTAGGGATGCTGAGTAGACTGGAATTAGAAGACCTGAGTGGTCTGGGGGGTTGGCATAGTGACAGCAAGTCTTCAACATACTTTGGTGCTAAGCCATTCAATGATTTATGAACTACTTAAAGTATTTTGAAGTCTCTTCTCTGAGCTACAGGAAGCCAGTGTAAGGACTTGAGAAATGGGGAGATGTGCTCTACTTTCCTGGTTCTAGTGAGGACGTGAGCAGCTGCGTTCTGGATCAGCTGCAGCTGTCTAATTGACTTTTTAGGCAGACCTGTGGGGACGCTGTTGCAGAAATCAATCAAACTAAAGATAAACGCATGGATGAGTTTTTCGAGGTCCTCTTGTGACATCAGTCCCTTAATCCTAGAAATGTTCTTCAAGTGATAGAAGGCTGACTTTGTTATTGCCTTTATGTGACCCTGGAGGTTCAGGTCTGAGTCCATTACTACACCTAGATTTTGTGCCTGATCAGTAGTTTCTAGCTGTATTAACTGAAGCTGTGTGCTGACTCTTGATAGTTTCTCTTTAGGTCCAAAAATAATTACTTCCGTTTTGTTTCTGTTCAGATAGAGAAAATTATGGGAGATTCATCCATTGATATGCTCGATACATTTACTTAGCCTTTGGATGGGTTCAAAGTCACCTGGTGACATGGTAATGTAAAGCAGACTATCATCTGCATGGTTATGGTAGTTAATATTATTGGTTGTTAAAATGTGGGCTAGTGGGACCATGCAGATATTAAATAAGATGGGTCCCAGGATTGGGCTCTGGGGCACCCCACATGTGATTTCTGTCTGTTCTGATGAAAAATTGCCTTTAGACACAAAGAATTCCTGTTCTTTAGGCAAGACTCAAACCAGGTAAGTACTGTACCAGCGAGTCCGACCCAGCTCTCTTGTAGTTTCAATAGTATACCATGATCAACAGTGTCAAGTACTGTGGTTCTACCACAGTCTGTATTTATGTTGATGACGTTGAACACTTTGACGAGGGTAGTCTCGGTGCTGTGGTGAGCACGGAAACCACACTGAAAAATATCAAAACGGTTTGACATTGTTATGAAGCTATTTAACTGCTGAAACACACCTTTTTCAATAATCGTAATGATGAATAGAAGATTAGAAATTGGACTGTAGTTCTGCAATAACGTGTTGTCCAGGTTGTTCTTCTTTAGCAGTGGTTTGATAACTGCTGTTTTAAAAGCCTGGTGGAAGAAACCTGACGGAAGGGATGAGTAAACTATTTAAATCAGATCAGACCTAATGACAGGGAAAACTTTCTTAAGAAAAACTATGGATAAGATATCGAGGCAGCAGGAGGAGGAGCTTAATTTGGTTATGATTTGGGCTATGATTTTTTATTGATAAAATTCAGAAATGTTCTCTACATTTGTGTTAATTGGGGAATTTGTACAGATCGAATAGATTGAACATCAAACTGTTAGAATATTTTTAGTACAATATCTGGCAAATTGATTGCAGGTCCTGGTGGAATTTATGTCAGGGGCTACTGTTACAGGGGGATTAGTTAGTCTTCCCACTGTTGAAAAAAAATGCTGTGCATTATTAATGTTTCTGTTAATGATTTCTGAAAACAATGATTCCCTTGCATCGTTCAAAGTTAAGTGAGATCTGTTCAGTCTCCCTTTGTAGATCTTACTTGTGAACCTGAGGTCGAGTTTTCCACCATTTTCTCTTAGCTCGTCGACACTCCCTTTTTTTATTACGTACCAGTGGATGGCTAGTCCAATGATCTCTGAAAATTTTAGTAAGGAAGTTATATACCAGCTTGTTTATGGATTTGGGGTCGGGAGACAAAGAGGATGTGGTGGGAGGGTAAATACGTTTAAAGGTTTCAACTAAACTGTCCCCGAGAAAACACTTTTTACAGTGGTCTCACTGTGGCTAGATAGTTGAGCATGGATGGTACATTTAAAGAAGAGACAAAAAGAGTCAGATAATGCAATTTCAACTACCGAAATGTTGGAGATATTTAAACCTTTGCTGATTAAGTCCAGGGTGTGTCCGCGATTGTGCGTTGGTTGTCAGGTCGAAGTCATAAAGAGTGTCAGTTAATGTTTTTGCCCATCTATCTTGGGGGTTGTCAGTGTGGATGTTGAAATACCCCACAGTGATTAATTGGTCATAGTCTATACATATTACGGAAAGAAGGTTGCTGAAATCATTAAATAAGTGGGGTTTGTATAAACTTAGAAATAAAGCTTTGTTAGGATCCTTAATTTTGAGAGCTAGATACTCAAAACAGTCAAAAGTGCCCAGGAAGACTTTTTTAAAGTTCACTGAGTTGTAAAGAATTGTGGCTAGGCCTCCACCTCGTCTGTATTTCCTGATCTTGCTTATTAAAGTGTAGAGATGATGTAAGATGTAAGAGATGCTTACAAATAATTTTTCACATATCGAACTTCAACCTCAAGTCTTTTAGGGGCAAGTCCAAATCAAGTATTAAGCCTTTTGTCTTGGCTGGGGCATGTCTGCAAAGGAGACTGTCAATCTCATAGGGATAGCCCTATAAAGATAAATGATCAATAAAATATTAATAAATAATGCTGCAAGTCTTTCATCCCAAATTTAAGTCAAGTCTCTAGTCTTTTATCCATTGTTAGATCTCAAGTCTTTACTGACAGAAACAAAAATTTCTGTCATCCTATTCAACAATTCTTGTGTTGCAGACTAGTCAATTCTGTACTTTTTGTCCCACAGAGTTTTGCAGAGTCCATTACCATTTAACAGTTATCTTTTAATCTTTAAACATTTAACAACATTTTAATCCTGTCCCATTTAATTCAACATCCCCAAACTATTATGAGCTGCTCTGAATATTTTTTTGTTAATTGGTCAAGCCTAATATTTGCAGCATTTTACAAAAACATAAATATGCATTTACTATATGTTCAAAGACAAAAAGTAATCATTTAAACATTAGAGAGATTAGCACTCATTATTTGTCCAATTTCTGAATGAATCGAATATGTTTTTTACACATTTGTAATGACTTAGTTGGTGCTTGTTAATTCCCATTCTTGTCCACTCCTTCACTATGCAGCGCTTGGCAAGTATTCTTTTTTTAAAGACTTCTAGTAAACTATGTTTTAAATTTAATCTTAAAACCTTTTTTTAAGATAAATTATGAGTTGCAATGTAATAAGGAAGGTGCATTGAGATAATTGAGATATAATGCTGAATTTTAGAAAGAATAGATCAGGAAGTCGTTTTACTTTGAAACGTGGGAAGTGTTTTTGTAATGACGCTGCAAGTTTAACATTGAGGGGTTCACCCATGGTTATTTTGGTCTGAAAGACATAATTACCAACTGTGAAACAATTTACCATTTACCATCATGGACTGAAATGCCACTCAAAGAAGAAAAAGCCAACACTCCAAAACCAACATAAAAAGGTAGATTAAGGTTTAAAAATGTACAGAGGGTGAAACACATTTTCTGGAGACATGTTTAAAGGTCTGAAAAAAAAGTAACAATAAATTGTTTGATCATAATGAACATTTTTACATTTGGAGGAAAAAGGGGAGGAGTTTACAAGCCAAAGAACACCATCCCTACCTTTGACGTAGGGGAAAATATTGAAGCAACATCTCAAGTCCACAGGCAGGAAGTCAAAACTTTGGGATGAATTGGTCTTCCAAATAGACACTAACCTTAAGCATGTCACGAAATTACAAAGTGGCCGAAGGACAAAGTCAATGTCTCAATTTCTTAGAAAATTTGTGGTCAGAGCTAGAAAAGTAGCCAACAAACCTGACTGCATTCCACCAGTTCTGCCAGGAGGAATGGACCAAAGTCCAAGCAAACTATTGAGAGAAGCTTGTGGAAGGATACCCAAAGTGTTTGACCCAAGTCATAAAGTTTAAAAGGAAATTTGAGCAACTATAAGGACATTTATGTAAATTATGAAACTTCAGTAAATTTCTGGAAGAAAGTCTAGAATGATTTTCAGAAAAAAATACAAAACAACACCTATGAATTTACTTAAATCCAGACAGATGAACCATACTCAACTGACACTTTTGACATTTACAAGACAGAATGATTAATCGATAAAGAAGTTAGCTACAGAAGCAGGCCACCTTCTTCCAAAAACCCGCCACAATTTGAGGGCAACCCCAGCTAACAGATACATGTGCACAGAAAATACACCCACATGTGCATGCTTCTCCTTTTGCAATAAAAGCATCAGTTAATAAGCGATGGATTTTTGTTGGCCGAGCCCGTTGGAGACAGAGGAAGGCGCTCTGGCTGCCAAATCAGTGTTTTCACAGCCTGAATCACAGCTTACCATTGATACTAGCCCAGGGAGGAGTACATACACACACACACACACACACACACACACACACTCACAGGCGCGCGCACACACACACACACACCAGAGCAAATTACACAAGGTACTGAGGAATTGATGCACGTGCGCTTACATATAGAAAGAAATAACTGATTCTTTATTCACTCATATATTCAAACATATCTAGAGAAACCAGCTTGTAGTATTAAACTGCTCAAATAATATTAAACATATGCAAATATATGTGTCCCTATACCCCTGACCTAAACCTAAACTGTAGTAGTATTCTCACAAATATGAAATCCACCAAAAACATGTTCTTTCAAACATGAAAACAAACTAAAACATTAAAATCCCTGAAATTCAGACAATCACACAACTGCATTTCTTCATCTCGTCATTCTGACAAGTCTCATTCTTTAACACACACAAGCACACGCACACACACACATAAGGCTGTTCACACTGAGTGGAGAGGAAACAACAGTCACCATTAGAGGGCCTTCTTTTTGAAGCAAAATATCTCCCCCTCTCGCTTTCTGTCCTATTCTTTCGATCTCTGCTACCTCTCTTTCTCTCTCACACCCCCTCCACCCCAATCTCAATCACTCCTCCGGCGCAGTTTGGGCTGTTTCCATGGCAACTCGCCGAGTCCCATGGTCGCTGGAGGGAGAGAGCGTTACCCCACTCGTCCTGCCCAAAATAATAATAATAAAGCAAAAAAAAAAAAATCTTCACTCAAACTGTGGACTTTAATCTCTGCTTGTGTGTGCATTATTACTGTGTGTCATCACTGCATGGATGTGTGTGTGTGGTTTTTTCCTCCCCCCAAGTGATTGGAATGGCCACCCATAAAAAACAAAAAACAAAAAAACATCAAAATTCCCACCAATTTTTAGCGTTTGCCTCGGTCTTTGTCTTTTTGAGACGCAGAAACAGACTCTTCTGTGCTGCAGCTTCAGATGCTGATCAATAAAGATAAAATCAGATTTTTAATCTTATGTTCAGCTATTACAGATGGAACAATTATCAGCATATGAAACATTCACATGTAATCTAATGCAGTTTGACTGATTATTAGCATTTACTCTGAATCTGATCACATTTGCATTATTAGATGGTGTGGTGTAATCTAATTTCCCATGTTTATATATGATAATGCTTGTCATTATTGGTCCACGTTCGCGCTCAGAGCCCCATGAGGGTCTTAAAACCCCAGAGCCAAGAAGATCCTGGTAAAAATTAATGAGCTTTATGTGTGCAAAGTGTCAAATATTGCGATAAAAGAAGAAATTAATGAGCGAAAATTTGGCAGAAAGCAAACGGATAAAAGAAAAGACAACTCACTTTTTTTGGAAGGAGTCATAAGCTTTCATGATTAATTCTGAAACCAAATTATGAATGCAAAAGAGATTTTTACGTTTTTGTGCAGAAATATTTGCATATTTATGTACTTTGTCAAAGTAAAGCAAAGAATGACAGGAAACTGTTTTTAAATTATCATAAATGTGCAGTATTTTAATTCCTTCATTGATTCATTCAACAGGCAGCTTGAGAGAAGAGAAAAAGGTGGGCAAATTTAAGGATGGAGAAATGGGGAAAGGAATGAGAAGTATGAGAGGGATGGGAGGGATTAAGATCAGCAAATACAGGACAAAGTAAAAAGAAGACGGTGATTAAAAGGCAATTGAAATAGGTGGTGGAACAGAAGAGAAGGAAAAACACAAAGGTACAAGAGAAGAGGAATGAAAAAGGGCAAGGAAAAAGTTGAATGGAAGGGAAAGCGACAGATTTGAAGTTCTGAGGTAAAAAGGATGGAGAGGTGAGGAAGGGGGAGAAAGGGCAACAAACCAACAAAGTGAATAAAAGCCATTTGGAGCAGACAACTAAGAAAGTGTAAGAAAATAAAAGAACAAAACAGACACAGGTAAAGAAGAGAAATTAAGCAGAGTGAAAAAAAGGAGAAGAAGAAATAGATGAAAAATAACAGCAAAGATGAAAAAATGATCAGTATCTAGAGAGAAAAGTCCTATATATATATATATATATATATATATATATATATATATATATATATATATATATATATATATATATATATATATATATATACACGTCCTTCACTACATTGTCTTCTCATCTTCCACCCTAAAACTTTTCCAATTTCCCACTTTTACCCTACCTCTGTCTCCTAATTTCCACTCATTTATTTCCCCTCCCTGTTCTCCCACCCTGCAGTCTCTTTGATTCGTTTTTCAAAAGCCGTCCAAACTCTTGCGTCCTCCCGCAGAGTCTATTTGTTTGTACATCAATAATATCTGGCGACAAACGATGCGGCCCCCCCCACATATGCCTGACATATTCACTTTCCTTTCGCTTTTCATTTTTACGCCATTCCACACATTTTTCATGAACAAACATTTCAGTCAACAGTAACGTTCATTTGCTGTTATTTGTTTTCTGTCAACACAAATATTTAGCTAAAAAGCATGTTTAAAACCTTGACTGCCTCACAGAAAATGATGCTTTAAAATTCCAAAGAATAGTTTAAATTCCAACTACATGGAAGCTATAGAATCTTAGATAGAAAAGAAAACAAACTAAAACCTTGTTGGATTGACTTTGACATTTCTTAAATCTTCAATTTTAACCTAGCTAATGTCCCGAGTGAAATTCTGTGGAGAAAGCTAAGAATGAGGGTGATGGCATGGAGCCTTCGAAACTAGAAGCAAAAGATGATTAGTCAAAAATATTAGTGGAAACACGGAAAGGAAGTGTTTGTTTGCTGTGGCGTCAATAAAGGTTTTTACTATGGTTACCAGGAAGGATATGAACAATTTGCAACCAGACGTATTCGCACAAAAAATATCCGGTAGAGCTGCCTACTGTACAGATGGTGTTTCTTTTTATACCTGAACATGTGCAGAATGTTTATATGCGCAACTAAATGCACAATTCAATGTTCTGTAGAGCAACTTTAAAAAGTGACACCAAAACAAAACAGAGAGGACTCCCAGCTATCAACTATTTTATTTGGAAACACCCAGCTAAAGTAGAGAAGGAAAAGGAGTACGAACTAAAACTTCATGTCTGCTTACACATCTTTCAACAGCAATTGTGGATGTACAGTAGCTCACTCTGCACTGAACTGAACTGACTTATTGACCTGAAACAACGTCAACCAGAACGTAAACATTGCTGATACTGGATTAAGGTCAGCTGACGTCCAAATGGCTACCTGTAGCATCCAATCAGCCCGAACTCTGTGAATCCTATAAATACAAGTTGGAGTAATCTCCTTTGATAAGAGCGGATTTTCCCAAAAGGTGTCATGTTGCACTCAGGTACAGCTTAAAATATCAAAACAACTCCAGTGATTTATTCACATTTTATTCTCTTTCTTGTAATTTGTTCAACTGAAATCCTTTGTGATGGTCTTGCTGCCTTTTGGAGATGCCTTTGTGATTTCCAATAAGAAACAAATTTCTTTGTTGAATGAAAATAACTTTAAATTTAAATTTACCAGGTGTATGAATAATTCTTGGTTCTAAGAAGTCCATTTTTTTTTTAATCTTCGTTTCATCTAATCTATACTAAACTGCAAAGACATAATTGCAGATGAACGCAGCTTAACTGTTCCACTGATTAAGAAACAAAACACCCTTATATTTGAGAACGACCAAACTGTTTTTAAGTTGACTTACATTCATTTAACAATAAAGACAAAGACTTAAGATTTCACACGTCTACTATACGACATCATAAAAATAAAGTATTGTGTAGTGAAAATATTTAGCAGTACTCTAAAGTATCCCCTTAAACTAAGAGGGTGTTACTTCAGTCCGTCCCATGGTTCTTAACAGGACTGATCATTAAGTGAAATGCTAAAGCTACATTTTATATTTATTAAAGTCTAAATTATTGCTGTGTTTAAAAAAAATTGAAGTTCAGACACGTTGTCTCTTTTTATTAGCGTGAAAAGAAGTTGAAGGTGCCCGAAACAACAAGCCACAAGAGGCAAACACACTTTAGAATCGCTGGCCTCAAATCCGCTAATGTTACTACTTCAAATGAAAAAATGCCATGGCTGAATGCACTGCTCTTTGCTTTAGATACACTGGAGATCAAGAGAGATCTTTGTGAAAAAAAAGTTCTGCCTTCAGGGTTGAACACACTGAATAAGTAAATGCAGTGTTTGAAACACTGCATTAAACATGTTCCAGGTGATGTTCCTATTTTGTAAGATTGAAAACTCTTTGGGGAGCGGTGTCGCTGTGGACCGGCCTCGGGCTCGAGCCATCCGCAAACATGATACGTCTCATCAATTTTAAATCTGTGCATGTTTTAGTGCATGTGTCTATCTCTTTTAGTTGTATGGTTAGGAGAAGTGTCATCTATTCAACCACACACACACACACACACGCGCACACACACAGAATCGGCAGCCAAGCAGAGAAAATAGTTTGGCTGCACATCCTGTACTCCTTGTTTAAGCTCCACACTGAGAAACACCAAACTCTCTCTCGTCTCTGTTTCTTTGTCTCTTTTTCTCTTCGTTTTGTTCCTTTTGTCATTCTTTCTTTCACACACACTATACTTTCACACACACACACACGCACACACACTGCTCTCCATGTGGACAAAGCCTTCATTCATGGGAGGTTTTGGTTGAGCGGCTCGGCCTGCTGGTGAAACCCACGACCTGATCCAGATCTGACTGACCGGTTTTCATGTCCAAATGATTGGTCTGAAGTGTTTTGGTGGGCTTGTGCTTTTAAACCGGGTGCCCTGGGGTGATCTTCTCAGGTTATTTCACTGAGATTTAGGTCTGACCAACCAATATTATTAAGACGATTGGGTTATAGTAACAATTAGTTGATTGAGTGATTGCTTTTCAACTACTTTTCTGATCCTTTTTCACAAGTTCACTTGAGTAACCCTTAAATCGGTCTTTAACCAAAAAAGTGAGAAAAATATTGCCACAGGTTTTATTTTGAGATTTTTTCTCAACTCAAACTTACATTTTATTTTCTCAGTAAGTTTTTTATTTATTTTTATCGTTTCCATATATGGAAGGTGCATATTAGATATAAAAGTCAAATTTAAAAAAATGATTTTTCACCGACTGGCGACCTGTTCAGAGTGTACCCTGCCTCTTGTCTGATGATTGCTGGAGCAAATCTAGCTCCGGCTCCCCCACAACCCTCCATAGGATAGACGGTATAGATAATAGGTGGTTTGAGTTTTGGTTTGTCAAACATTTTCCATGATAAAAATTAAGAAATGAATCAGTGTTTTCTCAATGTATACATTTTTGTGAATTTGGGTTCATATTTTCCACAGTAATAAAATTTTTTATCTCTGTAGTTATGATGCTATAGGCTCAGACTGCTGGAGGACAGACTGACCACTTTTCTTCACTTTGCTAGATTTCTCTTTTAGTCCTCTCCAGTTGCATTATTTGCTGTTATTTTAACTGTTGACTTTGTTCTCTCTCAGTGTTTTTCTCTCCATAGAAGCTATACCTGGTCTGGTATCCTGCTTAGCTGCAATGCCCTGTTGGACAGGGAGCATCCCAGTAACTGAGCATACCCTGTGTCCCGTTATCAACATTTAACTTTCTTTAATATAGAAAGTTCTCTTATATCAGATCTTTTGTTCTTTCTGTGTCTCTGCTCTGTCTTCGCGAACCCCCAGACGGTCGTGGCAGATGGTCGCTTGTACTGAGCCTGGTTCTGCTGTATGTTTTTTCCTGTTAAAGGGGAGTTTCTCCTCTCCACTGTCGCTGCATGCTTGCTCAGTATGAGGGATTGTTGAGGGATTGTTGTGGTTAGAATTCTGCATCAATGGGGTGCAACTGGCAGTCCATGACTTTATGCAATCTGCTGGCATTCCTTACATAGAAAACTAGCTAAACCTTTAAACTGATTGGAATGTTTGTATTGAAAAGACTTTTCTTGTAAAGTGCCTTGAGATGACATTTGTTGTGAATCGGCGTTATATAAAAAAACTGAATTGAAGTGATAGCAAAAAAAGCTGTAAACTTGCAATTTTTGGTCATTTCATTTGCTGTTTTTCATAAATCTATGACTTGATAAACGTTCTTTCAGTTTAGATTCAGCCACTTCAGGTTTGACCAGTCTAGATATAAAAGATTTTGAATCTCAGATGATATAATGCAGTCCAGATTTCTTTAAAAAGTGTTTAGAACTGGATCAATAGCTACAAGTAGTATTCTAACTACAATGACATGCATACAGAGGACAAAAGTTCTTTAATGTTCCTTTTTATCCATTTACACCAAAGAACAGGTGAAATAATTTGGCTCAGTATTAGGTATTTTAGATTTTAAACAAGGAATCACAAGCTTCGGCCATTAGCTGCCTGTGGTTTATGACCAGCTTTACTTATAGTGTAAACAAAACATTCTACCAACCTTGTACCCAAAACTGCTACCATACTTAAAAAAGGTGGGGAATTTTAAATAAAATTTAGCAAGGTGAAGTGATGCTGATTGAAAAACAGTGTTTAGAGAGCTAAGAGATATTGTGACTTTCCCATATCTCAAGATCTTATAGCATGAGATTTACTTAGTCTGTTTATATATATATATATATATATATATATATATATATATATATATATATATATATATATATATATATATATATATATATATATATATATATATATATATATATATATATATATGTGTGTGTGTGTGTGTGTGTGTGTGTGTGTGCACGTGCTATAATGTCAGAATGATAGAGACCGTTGCTATTTCTATGACTTAGAGGGATAAAAAGTTAGATTAAGGGTTTGATTAGCTTTAAAACATTGGAGTCAATTTCAGATCCATCTATATGCTGCAAAGTTTTAAGAGATGTATATTCAATTTAACATTTGACTGATGCCATGCTTGAGTATGTGCATTGATGCATACGTTTCCAAATGATGTAGTTATGAAATGCATGTGTGGGAGTAGGACTATCTATAGAAATGTTGTGGACGCTTAGAATAAGTGTGTATGTGGATATTATGCGGTGACGATGCAGATTGGCCAGCAGAAAGCTGCTATGTTCTCCAATAAACAGATATCCTGGCACGGGTGATGTGTGTGGGAGAGGGAGTACAGTATTACAGCAAATGTGTGTACTGTCGCTGTGTGAGTGACTGTGTAAACAAGTGTGAAAAAGGAAAGACAATGGGGCTGAGCACTATTAGACATGCAAAAAGGGAAAAGATCCTGAGCAGCAGGGAAGAAGAATGCATTTGTTTGTGTGCATGTTGACCAGCTGGTGTTCCACATGTGGACGCGTCCCACCGAGCCAGGGAATCCAGCATTATAAGAAGGGAAAAAAAGTCCTACTCCTACAGTGGAAATCTGCTCCGTGTGTGTCTGCATGTGTGTGTTTGTGTGGGTTTACAAAGGGCCTACCATTTGGTGGGTGTGTGATGAATGTGTTAAGTATGTATGAGTCAGTTTATTTGTATATGTGTTTCTCTAACCACTCAGTATCAGAGCAGTGAATCCAAGTGCAGAGCACAGTACATCCTCATAAACAATACAAAAAGGAAAAAAAGCATCTCGGAAGTAAAGTTAGATTGGCTCAATAGTAATTTATTTACTTAACAGAAAACAAGTTTAAATTTGTTCATAAATCTGTCCTCTATATATATCGTGTGGAATAAACATGATTATTTTTTGGCACTTTTGCCACACTTTATTATCAGAGCATACGTAAAATGCAGTTTACAATAATGACTCCATTAAAAAGCTATCCAACAAACCAGGCTCTATGTAAAAAAGTAATTGCTCCACAAACTTAACTGGTTGTGCTCCCACTGGTGGCAAAAGCTGCCATCAAGTGTTTGTTATAACTGGCACTGAGTCTTCTGCATCGCTGCGGAGGAATTTTGACCCCCTCCCTTCTAGTTGTAAATCAGCCACATTGGACGCAACTGTTCAGTCTAACTGCATTTCAGTTGGACTGAAGTTCGAACGTATACAAAACATTCGTTTAGTTTTCTTTTGAAACAATCTTTTTCCTACAGGATAATCTAAATGTGGAAAGCTTAAATCCAAAAAATATATTCTCTGTTCAGAATTGTCTGGTAGAGAACTTTCATCAATAATGGATAATCATCCATGTCTTGAGGCAGCAAAGCAGCCCCAACCATTGTCCTACCTACAGCATGTCTGGTTGGAAGCATGATGTTGTCTTCATGAAATGCTGTTAGTTTTGCATCTGTCCACATATTTTTTTTTCCCAAACTCACAGATGTTTTCTGTCAGCAGTGGTTTTGGGTCATTTTTTGAAAACGGTGCACTTTGGTGTCTTTGGTTACTGAAAAATCTAAATCAAAATTGTTTCTGAACATGGCATCTGATGAAGGGGTATTTGTACCTCTGAGAAAATATATCTATACATCTTAGGCATAAAATCTCAGACATTATTCAGAACATTTTTGTTATTGTTGTCATTTTAAAACAGTTTTTTTGTTATGGGGTTGAAGATCAAAAGAGGAAAACAAGGAATTCATATATTTTTCTAAGACAATCACTAAGTTTTTCAAAAACAATCATAAATATAATTTTTGCATGAAACAGTGTTTAAAGATTAAGCTTGACTATGTTAGTCTGATGATAAAAACAATAAAATATAGGTCAGAAAGTATGCTAACATTTGCCTCCCTTTACTGTATGAGTAGGAAAAGACTCGAGTGATGCCACTTCTTGGGTAATGAGAAAGTTTAACTGAACAAATGTTTTTTTTTTTCTGAGAAACGGGGAGATTTTTTTGTTGTTAAGGGGGGACATGATTAAATTGTATTATTTTATACATAATCTGTTGTTCTCATATTTTTTAATTAAGGCTAAAGAAGACAGGCAGATAATTATATTACCAGAAAAAAAACTTCTGGTTACTGTCATGTACATGCATATTTCCTTCACGGAAGAAGCAACTTTGGTAAATGGGGATGTGTTTATTTGGCTGAGCTGTACTCATTAGAAACCCATAAAACTTTTAAAAACATAATTTTTAAAAATATGTCTGTGTCTCATAATGTGAAGGAACACAAATCCTTCTATTTCTTGTTTTAAAATGTGATTTACTTTAAATGAAAAATCTTTGTGGTAAACCTGTGGGACACAAAGTGCACCGAATTCAGAGAATCACCCTTATGCCTTGGAACTCTCCCATGGGTGTCATTTTCCCCAGTACCTTTTTTAGTGCCGAATCATGACTACTAACCTTAACAGTGCTGCTCTGATGCTGTTCTGGCTTTGTTTTCGATTGAGCCGCTGGGAAGTTTCACCACTGTTCTATGTTTTTTCTATTTGTGGATAATGGCTTTCACATTGTTAGAGAGATGTTGGTCATAATCACAGACTGTTAATGATGTGATGGGGGACGATTACTTTTTCAGACTGTTAGGTTGGCTTAGCTACGGAAAACTCAAACAGAAAAGATCTGCAACTTTCTCAAAGCGCTGGAAATACAGATCAATACAGTGTGTCACAGTATATTGAAACTCTGTGAAAAGAATCCCATCACTGCGCTATTTTAATCCACAATAACAGCATGTGATTTTGTATCATCAGAAAGAAAACAGCCTGATCTTCCTCTGTACATTCTGTTTCTGAAATGTGATAATGTAATTATCAGCACGGTGAGTAAAAACCTTGTTCTGTATCAGCATGGAAAGTTAAACGACAATGCAGTGCCATTTCACTCTGAATACATTCAAGTAAAAGAAGTTTCAACATGACTCAGTGGAAAAACTGTCAAACTATGAGTCTGTATTAAGTAGATGACTTCCTATCGATGCAGTTTGTCACATATGATTCAGTATAGAAACAGTGAGTGAAAGCATGGCTCAGTGTCATTGCAATCAGCATAAATGTCTCAGACAGCCGTAACATATCTCAGAAATAAATCAAACACATGGCTAATTAGAATACAAATAAATAAGCTTTTTTTTCAACCATTTAAGAACCTTTACATTCAGTTATACTATTTACACTAACATGTAATCTGCTTTCAGTCATTTGCTGGCCCAGCAGATGCTCAAATAAACACAGAGCCTGATACATATACTCGCAGTTCACAGCGACGATGAAGCAATCTCTGCGTCTCTCTTGCCATGGCTGTCACATAAACTTTCTCCTTCGTCTGTGTTTGCATTCACATGCGCAGCAGTCGTTGGCGTGCACAGCAGTCAAGGTTTTCAGCTTGGCCTGCAGCTTTTTGCACCTTTGATTTTATACAATATGTTCCCACATGATGCCTGTGAAACTATTCCTCCACTTTTCCATTGGCTTATTGTCTTTTTCCAGTTTCTTTCACATAAAATCTTCTTGAAATAAAGAAGAAATAAACAACAGCTCAAAACTTTAAGGATATGTTATTCATAAACTTCCACCAATACGTCTACAGGGCTCTATGTATAAAGGCCAATCTGATCCAGAATAATAATAATAATAAACTTTATTTATAAAGCGCTTTTCATACAAAAAATGCAATTCAAAGTGCTTTACAGAATAAAAATCCCCCCCCCCACAAATTTAAACACAATTATACTACCCTCCCCCCAATCCTATCCCCATGTGCGGACACATTAAAGAGCAACATTAAAAGGAGATTAAAATAGAAAGTAGGATGGACACTGGGCCGAATACAGATGTGCCAGGTTGGGTAAGGAAACGTCATCAAGGGAGCCATCTGCCCCAGCAGCAGCGGGTCAACAGCAGCAGCCGAGGCACCGACCCAGGGCGTCCAGAGGAGGGGAGGCCAGGATTGTGACCTCCACCCAAGTACCCCCTGGAGAGCACCCAGGCAGCTACAGCCGACCACTGCTCCGAGGGCAGAGGGCTCCCATAGAGGAAACACTGGAAAGATGTGTCTATGTTTTTTTGTCCATGTAAACAGGCTAACATGTTAAAATACACAAATAAATAAATAGATCGATAGGTAGGTAAATTAATATATAAATTAAATTAACGAGATAAGTACAAGACCAAGTAGTAAAACACTGATCAATAAAAGCATGAAAAGAAAATAACAGGCAATAAATAGTAATCAGTTAATTAAAAGCTAGGCTAAAAAGGTTAAAAAGGTGAGTCTTGAGCCTACTTTTAAAAACATGAACGTTCTCTGCAGCCCTGAGGTCCTCAGGCAGCCTGTTCCAGAGGTGAGGGCCATAATAATGGAAAGACGCCTCACCATGAGTGTGTGTCCTGACTTTTGGGATGACAAGTAGACGGCTGCCAGAGGAGCGTAGAGACCACGAAGGTTCATATGGTAAAAGCAGCTCTGATAGATAAGAAGGCCCAAGACCATTAAGACACTTTAAAACCATTAAAATAACCTTAAAATCGATCCCAAGACACACGGGGAGCCAATGCAGTGATTCTAAGACAGGTGTAATGTGTTCCCGTCTCCTGGTCTTCGTCAGGACACGTGCTGCTGAATTTTGTAGGAGTTGTAAACCTGATATACTCTTTTTGGGAAGACCAGAAAGCAGGGCATTACAGTAATCAATCCTACTGGTGATAAAAGCATGCATCAGTGTCTCCGTATTGGCCCGAGAGAGAATGGGGCGGACTCTGGCGATGTTCTTAAGGTGATAAAAACCTATTTTAGTGATATTTTTAATAGAATGACTGTTTACTTTGTGAATCAGATAATTTGATAAATAGTAGTTGAAATTGAAAGTCATGGTTTGTTCTTGAACTTTGAAAAAGCTATTTTGAAAATGATAAGTAGATTGTTTTGAAAGTGCATTTAATTATTTGATTATTTTGTGTTTTTGTTATACCTTTTAAAATGAGAGATTTTACCTAATTTAAGTTTGAGTTTTTTATGAATGTTTTTGAACTTAGATCTTGTCTATAATTGCAGGGGAATTTGTCACCCACTTTTTTTTATAAACTTAAATTAAGTCTACAGACGCAGTGTTGAAAGATCTGCTATAAGTTCAAACCTGTTTAAATTAGTTTCTAAAAATCATCCGAGCAAAATCATTTGACCCTGGAAATATAGTGGTTCAACAAACCCTTACAAGCCCAGAACAAGTGTGACATTTACACCAGTGACTATTCTATACAACATTCTAACTGCAGCTATATTTCATTTGTCTGATTAATCCTACTAGTTTCAAATGCAACAATTTTTTGCCTGTATAGCTAAGATTTATATTCGACTAACCATTATTATTTTCAAATTTAACATTAACAGTGCAATGGATCTCTGGTATTCGTGGAGGTTAGGGACCACAGCTGCCCGAGAATGGCTAAGACCAGTGAATACTTGAGATCCTCTCAAAAAATACTTACAACTCTATATTCTAATAGTTCAAACACCAATTATACCTTAATAAGTATTAGTATGCACAATAGAAATGGTCTTAGAACTACAACAAAAGCAAACATCTAGATCAGATGTCCCCAACTCCCAGACCGAGGGCCACACAGACAGAATAAAGAATAAACAGTACTTCCATTTTATTTAATATCAGAGTCTTAATGAGGATTTATTTTGAAAAATGACAGGATTCCCTCCATTACATCTGGCTATAACTTACTCTTGACGCATGTCAAGAAGCTTGCCTTGGTCAAGTAAAATGTCACCGCTAAAAACAAACCCACAAGCTAACAAAATTATTAAAAACACAGGTCTCTATAAAGCTTCTTTGTGAAAAGGAAAAGGTTCAGTGAAGAGACAGAAGAAGAGCGTACAACTTACAAAAAAGGTAAGCTACATTTAGAGGAAAATAGGAGGGGAGTCATACCTAAAATATTAATTTATCGCAACAGGCAATTTCCACGCAACAAGTTCGCTCTCCTTAAAATGTGGCAACCTGCTTCCTAATGAGGAAAAGCCCGAGACGGGACCGTCTCATTACAGAGGAACATCCACATGGCTCCCACTGATTCAGCGTTGGGGTGGGTTGGGTTTTTAATGCACTTTATATTTGTTTTTGAGGTAAATATTATTTTAAAAGCATGTTTAATTGTCACCAGCAATCAGAGAATGAGTGGGCAGAGAGGATACTCATGTTATGTTGTTGGCGCACTGAAACGGGGACAGTGCTAATAAAGTTACGAGCACACACTGGATTTAAATTTATTGTGATGTTTAAAAATAACTCCGTTGTTAATGCCGGTCCTGTCTTTTTTTCGTTACAGTGATCCGCCACATCTTAAAGGGAAGTCCGTGTGAATAATGTATGATATTAAACCGGTCCATGGTAAAAAAAAAAAAAAGGATTGGGGATCAGTGATCTAGAGTCTTCGTTATTTCCACTCTTGGGGTTACAGCCAATCATCCCCAAGGACCAAGGAAAATGAATAGTGCCACCAGATTAACTGCTTTGCAAATGCCAATCAATAGCGTCTCAAGTAGCATTGTACCGAGGCATTTCAGCTTTCCAAACAGAATGTTCTTTATTAAAACAATGTGACTGGACAATTTTTCCACAAATAGTTTGGAGTTACCTTTCACAGAAGAATCTGTGGATAGGTGAATCCGGCAATCCTGAACCATGAATAGGTGGGGGTCCACTGTATTAAGTTTGGATTGACCAGTTTATGTAGTTTTGCTTCAGTGCAGTGGTCCTAAAATAATCAAATATGCATTACTAAGAGAATTCCAACATACAGCCAGATACAGTGGCAGCCACCAATTGCGCAAGTTGTTCCACTTAAAAAGATTAGAGAGGTCTGTAATTTTCATCAAAAGTACAGTTCAACTGTGGGAGACACAATGTAAAAATAAATTTCAAGGAAATCGCATTGTATGATTTTTAACGAAATGATTTGTATAATGGTGCAGAAAATAAATATTTGGCTGATAACAAAAGTTCACTTTGTGGTCCTCTGACTGAAAAAGTGCTATACAGGCCATTTTAATACTCTTCGTTATTGTGGTCCCAGCCCTCTTCAAGTCACTGACCAGTTCCCCCCGTGTAGTTCTGGGCTGTCCTCACCGTTCTCAAGATCATGTGTACCCCACGAGGAGAGATCTTGCTGGAGCCCCAGGTTGAGGGAGACTGTCAGTGATCTTGTATTTATTCCATTTTCTAATAACTGCTCCAACAGTTGATCTCTTCTCACCAAGCTGCTTGCCTATTGTAGAGCAGCTCATCCCAGTCTTGTGCAGGTGTCCAACCCTGTCCCTGGTGACCTTAGACAGCTCTCTGGTCTTGGCCATGGTGAAGGTTGGAGTTAGACTGTTTGAAGCTGTGGACAGGTGTCTTTTATACAGATAATGAGTTCAAACAGGTGCCATTAATACAGTTAACGAGTGGAAGATAGAAGAGCTTCTTAAAGAATAAGTAACAGGTCTGTGGGGGCCAGAATTCTTGCTTGGTTGTAGGTGCTAAATACTTATTTTCACCACCATTATACAAATAAGTTCTTTAGAAAAACTACAATGTGATTTTCTGAATTTTCCTTTACATTCTGTCGCTCACAGTTGAAGTGTAGCTATGATGAAAATTACAGACCTCTTACATCTTTTTAACTGGGACAACTCGGCTGCCAAATACTTTTTTGCCCCACTGTATATAGGCACCCCAAGCAAAGATGTGAAAGATGTGGAAAAAAAATATGTGAAAAACCCCCCCAAGGGATTAATCCTTTTTGCAGTAACATAATCTGACACCACAAAAACAAAATTCCAAATTATAATTTGAGCACATTCATCTAGTAGTGGGGAAAAAAAAAAAATATTAAGAGATAATTGTTTTTCTTTGAACACAATCACTGTGGTACAATTTTTGGGGTAACCACCTTTTACAAACAGAACAGCAGCTCTCTCTGAATATTTTTACTTGGAAAACGTCTCCCATTCAGAGACTTGGGTCCTCTCATGTTGTCTTCTCTACAGCTCAGCACACAGGTTTTCTATTGAATATTGAATTTAGGACTGGGGAATTGAGGTAGGCATGGCAGAAGGTTGATTTTTTTTAGATCCTCCACCACATTCACATACATATTCATCCTTCGTTTCACGCCAAACTCAATTGGAGGGTTTGTTGCTGAAATATTCAATCTTGGTGTCATAGTTCCAGTTCCAGTCCCAGTAGACTTTAGCAAACTCTAGAAAATTCTTCTTACTGGCATCAATCCCAAACAAGTAGTTGGCATAGAGAGCCTAATGGTTGTTATGGAGACTTGGTGACCCCAAGATGTTACTCTTTGCAGAAGTTCTTCAAAAGAGAGATTTGCAGATTTTCTTTTAAGATCCTGTCCACATAGGCAAGGAAAACATGGGTCCACATCCAGCCTTGTCACTGAAAGAAATGGACTCAAATCTTTACCCCAGGGAAAGATGAAGTCTTGGATTACTAATTAAAAGTGTCTTGAATCTCTGATCAACTTAAATGTTTCTGTGTGAGACTATCTTACTGCAATACCAGATACATTTTTGTACCATCTCTACCAGGGATGCAAATAAATGTGGCCAACACTGTAATTAAATCTGATTAATTGTCACGACAGTGTGAACGGAACCGCCTTTCTATACCTCATCATTATCTACTCGAGTGGTGCTTCTGCAGGATTCATACTTTATGTACTCACAAAGGCTAAGTGTTGCAGAACCTTTTTTTCCCCAGCCAATATGCTTTAGAATATAGGCAGCTTGCAGAGTCAGATATTTACCAGCTGTGTGTCCAGAAGCAGTGCAGTGGAGGGGAGCTAATCCAGTAAAGTAACAGAGAAGCATCAGTCAGAGGTCATTATCATTCACACGCAGCTGAACATAACACTCACACTATGCACAATGTTTGATCTTCAGACACGCACCAGATTCTGCACAGTGTGTCTTCATATACTTACTGTACTTTCTTTTGCTGCTGCTGTTTATTTCCTCTTCTGCAAAGGCAAATGAAACTAAAAAAGACATTTATATGAATTCATCTAATTTTGTCCCCATTTTTTAACCAGAATAAACCTACAACACCCCAACCACCCAAACAAGAGCACACACACATATACACAACAGATGGGTCTTAATCTCCTGTTGCTATAAACAAAGACTGATAGACAACTGCGAGTTGGTGTAATTTCTTGTAGTCTAATATCCTGTTAATTCCTGTGACAGATTAGAAAAGAGTCCCACATGTTAGCTCGTACACAATAGCACACAGCCAAAGGCCTCGTACAGAGACAAGCCAAAAACAAGCTGATAGAGCACAGATGTAGAGCTGATCGAAGGCCACACTTCTTTGTTCAACCACTGAAACTGTATGTATTTCGTTTGCAATAAATATCAGGTAACAATCGCTGTAATCAATTCCGACCCAACCAGAAAGGTAGGCAGAAAAGCCTGCATAGATGCTTTCATGTTCTGTAGTCTTTGCTGTAGGGTTGGGCGATGTCCCCCAAATTGGCAGTTGACGACGTTTACAGTAAAACATCGCGATGGACGATGCTATCGTCGGGGGGCGGGGCATTTTTATTTTTTTACTATATCTCTTTAAATAGGCCTAAAAAACCTTTTACTTAAAAAGTAGGAAAACTGTACTTTCGTTATTTTACTACACTAATACATTATAAGTTGTAATACGTTGTACATTTCAAGTTGTAATACACTTCACGCAGCTGCGTGAATAAGCGTAAATGAAGTGGTCACTTCAATGTGACACACTGTACTCACCCGGCCTTTTCAATACGTGGCACTCGGTTGCACGTAAGAAAAAAAAAAAAAAGAGACTGATGAACCGAGCTGTAAAGCACATCTTATTTTCGAGGTGGACCAGTCGCTGATGCCAAGAAGTTAAAAAAATAAATAAAACTTGACGCCCGGATTTTGCCCTCAGTTCCCCATAAGGAAGGCGGTCTTTGTATCAGGATCCACCTACTACTCCAGGTCGTTTTCCTCCCAGGTAACATCCTTACAATTAGTTATTTTCACCGAGCAGCTCCACGACGCGCTCCTCCCCTGTGTCGGCTGACAGCGATCCTCGCTCGCTTCTCAAAACAGAGGTGAAACGGTACTCACACACTGTGAGTACGAGCGATGACGCGCACACGTCTCCTGCTAAACTGCGAGTGGAAGACAGCGCGAGGCAGATGATCGACGTGTGCGGCGATCCTCGCTCGCTTCTCAAAACAGAGGTGAAACAGTACTTGCAGGCGAGGCAGCGCTGCCTGTCTGCCTTTCGCAGTTTTGCCGAAGACGTGTACGTGTCATCGCTCATGGTGTTCCGGACAGTGGGTTTTGCTGTCCTGCACAACTTTTTGCGCACCTGTAACAAAGCAGCTGCATTGCTGCGCTCCTCCTCCTGAGTTAGTGTGTGTCTGACAGGGTGGGGGGCGTGGCATCACGATGACATCGTCCATCGGCACAACCCTACTTTGCTGGTTGGATCTTTGACTCGTGCTTTCTGGAAACCGGCTGTCACCCCAACAGGAAGCATTCGGAGGTGTGTTTTATCACCCCAACAGACTGTATCACAATTAAAACTCAACAGCTAAAGCTTTTAACCTTCTAAAGGGAACATCTGTTCCCTTAACAGCTATGATGCCATGTAATCATTTTGATATGTGACCTTAAACAGTCAACAAATACAGTCCCGAATGTTAAAGCAAACTATAAAAGCAGGTTTTATTTTTTTTTTAAATCAGGAAGCTTAACGAATGGTTTCAACCAACTGTCTATCTTAAAGGATGAAAAATATACAGTGACAGCCTTTCTTTTACAGGCCAAGCACACACAATATGTTTAATAAAACATCACAATTACATGGTTACCCGATATTGAACAGGCCTAGTTTTAAACACAGACATTGTCATATTGGTAAAGCAAACTCAATTTCCCCAAAGAGTTCCTGCAACACTAGAAACATACAACCTACAAAACTCAAAGTATTAACCTCATATGATTTAAAGTGCTACTAGACACTTCAACAGAACCTATCAGGCCTAATTTATTAAACACAAAGATCTGGGTGATAATCTTGTGGGATGTGGGATAATCTTAAAAGACCAAGTTTCATGTGGAATTTACAAAAGATAAACAGTTGGGGGGGTGATAATTCTGGCAGCTTGATATAGTAATAATTTATGATAGACACTGGAGGCATGAATGAAATGAGTTTATTACGCAAAAAAATCTGCTAATACTGTGTAGTGTTAAGTCATTTAAATACCTTTAAAAACACCAGTATTCTACTGTCACATTGTAAGAGTGCTAGATGAGATCCTGTCTTCCTATGATGGTAGTTAACCACACAGGTTAATCTGGCTGGAGAGTGTCAAATTAAAGCAATACTAAGTAAATTTTGCTCTCTGGGTCCCCCTACAGTTGGGAAAAATGTATTGTTTTCTACTACTGCCGTAAAATATGTTATGGTTACACCAGGGGATTCACATTTACAAGCAATACCCTCTAACGTTACAGATTTTCACGTCTTGGGCAGCCTTTGTGTCAAATGTCTTCAACCCAGGTACATTTTCTATATTTCAGCATGTCATGTGTACGGCGGCGTAGAGCTGTCAGCCATATAATAAAGAAATTAGACCGTATCACGTTATAACGTTATTGTAAAAACGTGAAAACCACTTGAAGCTAAAATGTTATAACGTGATAGTTTCACGTTTTTACAATAAACTATCACGTTATAACGTGACACGGTCTAATTTCTTTATTATATGGCTGACAGCTCTGTTCTGACGATCTGTGCTACCTCCTCAGAATGTCCTACCGTAGGGCGCATCTGTCAGTGACGAAATAACGAAAACTTTTCTTACAATCCACAGAACATGCTACTCGTTTAATATAAAGCTAAAACTACCACATAAAGATCCTACCTGTTAAATAGGCTATAGATGAATAGCACACTCTGGAAATCTGTTAGTTTGTAAAGCAGCTAATGAATATATACCAAGCCAGTAAGACGTAGAGCAGATAGCAGTATTATTACTCCAAAATATTAAAATGTAGTAACCTATGATTATAAGAACAAATAGCACGCAAAATACACCGCATTTACTGTACGACTCTAATTAATGGGACTTGTTTACATGCAGTGTAACAATATCACAGAAGTGAAACTAACATACAGGCTGTCATGTAAACTTGAAACTAGTAGCTAAAGGAAAACATAAAAATATTTTGAATAAAAATTAGTTAGCAATAAAATAACTTGAATAAAACTCACCGTAAACTTCAAAGAAATAAAACAAACGAAATGGATCTCCCAGGTAGGAATTCTTGATGACAGATTTGCTGAGTAAGCTAATTGTGACGTAACATGGAACTGTGCATGCGCAGTGCTACAGGGTAGCACAGATACTCGGAACACCGGTGTACAGATGAATACAATTTCGGCTCTGTCATGATGACAATTGTTCAAGCTACCTGCTGCTAGGTATCTTCCATTTATATGTACCTGCCGAGTATGCTCCACCCAGAGAGCCTTGCAGGATGCTCCACCTACGGGCTTTTGTGAAGCCTGCCAAGCAAGTCTCATTTGTAGTCTCATTTGAACTACAAAACCGCTACCCGACGACCCAAAGTTACATAGTGCTGTTATGGCCGATAGAGGGCAATGCAGGCCAATGCAGAAGTGCCATTTTACCCTGTTATGAGTTTATCAACCACTGACACGAGTTCAGAAACATTATTTTAAGGTAAAAAAAACTCTTTAGTGTTGCTTTAAAGACAACTGTCCAGCGCAATATTGTGCAAAACTACTCAGACCAAAATTATGTCACTGACCTTATGTGTTTTGTACAGCATTACTCCAGCTGTGCGCCACAGTGGCAAATATTTGCAATCTCCTGCTAAAAATAAATCGCCAAGCACTCCTACATTAACGTTGAAACAGATAAAACCTGAAAAGTGTCTGAAAATAACAGAACACCGAAATCTTTCTGCCAGGTGCACAACTAGGGGTCACTGGGCCTTCTGACAATGATGTCTTATTGCAGGTTAAATGAAGATCTGTTAAATTATTACCACACACCCCCTGAAAAAACCATTAGCAAAACAATTGAAAAACAAAGCTCCAGGGGAAAGATCCTAGGGACTTATCAAAGTTTCTGTACAATGTATTTCTGCTTTGCTTTGAATCCTCACAGCCCCCAGGGAAGAATTACTTGGAGAAAATCAGGATGTTGTTACTGAGAAACAAAAAAAAGCTTGGGCCTCTCAGAAAACATCAACAAGCGTAATGCTCCACAGATGTTGGACCAGTAAACCTCTCTTTTTGCTCAGTATTGTAACTTAAAGAAGAGGAAGCTGCTCCATGAAGGACCAGCAATGACTATAACATGTAATAAAAGGAATGGCAGATTAACCAGCTAACACAACCAGAATGCATCACAGCTTTTTAAAAACATTTCACCTAGTTTTATTCATGCTTTCTTTTTTACCTCTATTTATTTGCATGTATTTCAGAAGAAAATCCAGTAACATGTTACTTTCAGCTAAAGGAAGCCTGACAGTGTCCCAGATTATTCATTAGTCCTCTAACAATATTGTATACTTTAAAACCTAAAAATTGACCATGAGCTAAGCTATTGGTAGTGATAAATGAAAAACTGTCTGAGTTTAATCAGTGACTGGGTGATCAGTTTCAGACTTGCACATCGAAGACATTCACTAAGTAAAATATTCATTTTTTTATTCCATTGCTTGTAGCCTTAAAAACAGCCTATCTCAAAGTCCTGCTTCAACACATGGACCAAACTGCGAGTCAATGTGGACACCACCCACGGTACCAAAAATGAATTCAGTCGTTTCAAAACATTTAGTAATTTACAGATTTGACTGAATAAAGTGTTCAACAATAAGTGTCCGTGTGCTTTACAATGACTCTGATAGTAATAGAGCAATAAAAGAGAACCTGTCTTCGCAGCTGTTCCTTCATCTAAGGTCCAGGTCTCTGTCAGACCAACAGCCCGAGTTGGAGTTGGACCTGAACACCGTCCGTTAAAAATTCAGAAGTTCAAAGCAAAGCACTTAATTCATGAAGCGGTACATTAACTCATTATGTTAGTTTTCCTGACACCTGATTAACTGGAACCACACGGAGAACAAGCTGAGCCGATTTATCAGCAAGTGATATAAAGACAGAGAGAACGAGAGCTAACATTAGCCTGCCATTTCTGCAACATCATGCTTTAGCAAAGATTGTCATGAGATCTGTGTTTATTACTTTGTCTTTCATAGGAAACACAAGGATATTTACAGATAACCTTTTTGCCTTGCAAAATGATTTGTTTCGAGATGAAACGTAATTAGGTTAATCAAGTGTCATGAAATCAGAGCGCTGGTTACACTTACTTTCAAAAATATGACTGGTTTAGAGTCACAAACAAGCAATTGTAGGAAAAAAAGTGTCATTTCTATTCCTTTAAGTTGGAATTAAATTAAATAAAAACGGAATTGCTCATCATCACTTGTTCTTTACGATGCAGTATTAGGGCTACTGTAGATACAGCTTTTTTTTTTAAATCTACAATGGCCTTTATGCTTGCATCCTGTACCTTTGACAACATCTAGAAATGGATTTTAAACTTTTGATCATAATGTTTGAAAATCCCTCCCCAAAAGAATTTTAAGGTTCCTTTCAGGAAGTGGCAGAAGAAAACCAGTTTAGCGCCGTTCAGCATCCACCTCCAAAAATCAAATATGTTACACCGATTATCCACGGGAAGAGTAGCATATATATTAAACAGCTCAAAGAGCCCAAACAAACAAGGCCTGCTGCCAGAAGTTGTGTAACAGCGATCGGGCTGGATTTTGCCTTCAGGCGTACACACAAACACATGGTCCAGGTCTGGTCTGTTGTGTTGTTTAAACCCCTAAGGAGATTTCTTTTATGTTGGAATATTCTTCCATCAGTAATGCCGAATAAATTCTAAGAAATATAGCTTACAATGGCAAAAAATACAAAAAAACTTTGTACACCTGGACTATAGAAACAAATAAAACCTGCTTTAAGAAGCACAAAGAGGTGGAAAAAAGAGGAACCGTCTCAACAAGAATAGATACAGTTCTTATAAGATATATCAGCAACGCAGCGTTGTCCTGATAAAAGACTAATTTCCTTGGCTACACTGCCTTTTCTGTTTCTTCCTACTCTGTTGCACCTCTATCATCAGGGGATTGTTTGGAATACCACTGTACTAAAAAGAAAAAAAAAGTGCTACGCAGAAGCTCTTCCATTAGTATCCTTCCTCCCTATTTCTTCAAAAGCTCAAACACCTTTAGCTCTTTTCCACTCTGAACTCTCATCCTCAGTCTCTTAGTGAGACCCCGGAGGCTTCGTGAAAGCATGATTCAACTGTTTTAAAAAGACCTTTTCACTTCAAAAAGCATTAGGACGGAGCCAATTCTGCGCTAACAGACAGTCGTGCAATGAGTATGTAGGATATAAAGTATGATTTCTCACATTTGTCATGTTGGATCACCTCTCTTTAAGTACCTAGAAACACATTTCCACTGCTGGACAGAGTAAAAGTCAGCAACCCTAAAATAAATCTTACGGAAAACAAAAATCACTCTGCTTTTATTACGTGTCCAGTCCAAATACAAATACAGTGGACCCACAGTGATCATGAGGGTTAGGAACAACAGCAGCTCACCTATTTCTAAAGTCCGGGAGTACCTGGGACCCCCTCCAAAAATACTTCTAACTGCCTATTTTGACACCACAAATACCATAATATGGGATTTAATACACAGCAGAAGCAATCTTCACACTACTGCAGAAGCCAACATTCACGATCCTCCTCATCTCCAGCCTGGTTTTTATTATACAAGTAAAAAACTACATAAAAAAATAAAACGCATTTAAACTACACCGCTCTGCCAACAGGTGGCTGTCAATGTTGTTAAATGTCAATGTGCTTTGTGTTATATTATCAGGCTTATCCTACTCCTGTATGTGTGAAGAGAGAATGACAAACAAATCAATGATACCAGACGTTTGCATGAAATCTTTCAACCAAGCCTTTATATTAGTGGCTGCTCTGTTTTCATTTTTTGTTGGTTCTTTTGTGTTTGCCGACTGATGTTGAGACGTTTATTCCTAAATCTTTCCTTTAAAAAGACCAATTTGATCCTTTTTATCAAAAAGAAACAAACAAAAAAAATCACAAAAAAGAAAATAAATGCTCTGACTCTGCTGCTGGTTCAAAATCCTTTCAACTGAACGGCAGAAAATGGGGTGGGGACTAGAAATGTTCACTGTATTCTTTCACTTTTTCTGTCTCTGTGTCTCAAATGCAAGACAATTATCAATAAATGTATTGCAAGACGGTATGGACCGGTTATTGGTATCAAGGTATACAAGTAGTTTTATTTTCAGGGTTGCTGGAAGTTTTTGTGAGTGTATGTAACACAGGGTGATGCAGAACTTTTTAGGTACAAAAACAGAAATGTACAAGGTGAATGACAGCTTCTTCTCTGGATCTGCTTTCTGGTTAGGACCAGTGGTGAGGACCATACATTTGGAATGTTGCAGAAACAGAAAGTAAAGTTTTACCTGATACAAAACTGTTTCCCCGTCACTCCTCCTTCAGAGCTTTGTACTTACACATACTTGTATCATTGCAGGATACCCAGCAAACAAATAGAGGTTGTCTGTTTACCTACAGGACCATATAGAGAAGACGCTGGAAACCAGGAACGAAGCAGCTCCGCTCAGCTAGGTAACCACTTACTATCAGATTGTTGTACTTGTGGTAATTATTCTGTGCAATTAGCCAGCAAAAACTATTGCTAGATTTAGTGGGTGTTTATGCTTAATTTTTGGTTCAAGTCCATGTTGTTGAATCCAATTTCGAAAAGTGAATGTTAAAGATAATATTAATCTGTTATAGTCACTGCACTGCATTATTTTAGCAGCAACAGCTGCTGTACGGTTTTTAAATAAAATGCATTTAAATCTTCTTTTATGCTGTATTTATGTTTAAAATGTTTGTGTAAAAAACATAAAACCATGTTTTTTTGTTTTTTTTTTACTAAAGGCTACCATACTTTAAGCGATTCATGCTGGCCCAAGTCCAAATTATAGATAAAACAATCAATATTCTAGAAACCGGTTATTAATTAGCAGGTGTAGGAATAAACATTTCATTTTGGTTGCTTGTTTTTGTGTTTTAATACACAAGATTATTTTACCATGAGAATCACATACCATCACATGCCTTAACAAGATAAATGTACACTTTTAAATAGTCTATAAAAGCTGCCTGGCTGCTTCAGCCCCCCTAAGTAAAAGCTCCATCTCCATCCACAGCAGAAATGCAGGTTGGGGAATCCTTCATAATATTTACAGAGTTTACCGAGTTGGCTGATGGCTGTGTTTTCTTATCCTCTAACAGTGAGGGTGATTTGCGTGATGCTCGTAACAGATTGCATCACAGCAGGGGACGAACTAAAACGGTTTACGCACCGCGGCTCTCCCTAAACTGTCTAACAGTGGCAGCGCTCCACCTTGTAAATTTGGAATAGCAATTTTAGACATTTCCCAGCAGGCCATCTCCAATTGGCCTGAACTGGTGGGACCGTTTGAGATCACTGAGGACCACCTTTGAAGAGCAGAAAAAACAAAAAACAAAAGATCTCTGGTCTGCGAATGCAAACACTCGCTGGTCTTTAGGAATGCACCTGAGCACAATACAACTCGTTTTTTTATTCACTCTCATTATTTTCCCTCCTTCAGTTAGTGCTTTTAATGCCTTGATACAAGTTCATACCTGCCATACAAATGCGTATACTGCTTTGACATGTGACCCACACTCACTCTGCTAACATCAAGGTCTATTTGCAGCCACAAAACAAATATCAGCAGGAATTATGGAAAATGTCACACCACCAATAATTTGGTTCTTTTGTAGAGAAATCCAGATGGAGGAAAGCAGAGGCCTACATTTATATTTGTATTTACAATGGTAAATAACCTCTGTTAACCTAAAAGGCTCTGTAACGGTACAGCAGCCACAAAAAGATGGAAAACATGAACATTAAGATGTTTTTCTTTGAAGGCTGCAGAGAACAGTTGTCCATTTTACCACAACCACAGAGAATCCAACATTTGCAGTGCCTTGCAAATTCAATCCCACCCCTTTATCTTTTTTATCATTTAACTTTCATTTTACTTCCATGTTACTTCCATGTGTTTTGTTCATATTGTATACGATAAACCAACTCAAAGTAGAATATAATGTGAAATGAGAAAAATTAAATGCATCTACCCTTTCATTAAGTCTGAGCAAAAGCATAATCACAACATGATACTGCCACCACCATGTCTTATATAATGATGTGTCAGGGTGGTGTTCAGTTCTAGTTTCTGCCACACATTGCGTAATTTTGGACATGACTGTACATGGAAAACACAAAGCAATGGCAGATTTAGATTTGACATTTCCCTAAACCAAGAAGTGGTTTTCTGATTGGAAATTATATAATTTCTCTGCTTTTACAGGGCGGCTCCAGGTTTGACGTAGTGATATTTAATACCTTTTTAATGCTTATTCAGTCAAATGTAATGCCGTGTGGGTGGCCAGAAATATGTATATCTACACTTACAACAGAACAAACATATGTTTTCTTTTTATTGGTTAAATTAAAATCCATTTAGATTTTAAATCATTTAAATCCTGTATTAGCGCCTTTGCAATAAATAATGCAAGTCCAAGTTTGGTAATGTAGGCAGTCTTGTTTTTACCACACGTGAATGTAGATGCAATTTGAGACACTGTAAACATGTTTCTGAACTTCTCCCTAATATCTTCATTAGAAAATGCACTGGATTTTATTTAGGAGTATCAGAGTCAAAGGGGCTGAATGAAAACAGTTTTCAGATTTACATCAATCCTTTTCTTTCCACTTCACAAATATTCACTCCTTTGTGTTTTAGGTTTGGGGCTGTAGTGTAAAAAGAGTGAACATTTTATGGGGTAGGAATACTTTTGCAAAGCACAGCATTGCGATTCACTTATATTGCATCAAATATTTGCAACTGAGAACTTTTAGAGTAGAATTAACAGTTAGATTTTTCAGATCTAACAAAAGGTTAAATCCAATGGGAAGGTCTCCAAGATGCCGCAGAACCCACCTGCCAGCCCCAAGGTTAATCATTTAGGCTTCATAGTTTTGCAACTAGCAAATCTCAGGTTGTTGTCTCAGATTGTGTAAATATGAAAACAAAATAGCCTAGAGCTTTCTGAGTTAACTTCTACAAACACCAGCAGGTCCTTTGAATTGTTTTTTCTTTTGCCCCAGGGTTTGCCTCATAGGCTACATAAAGCGTGCCATTTTTCATTCAGGGTAGTTGTCATTTCATTGAACTTTAGGAACAATTTTGGATAAATAGATTTAAAGAGTTCCACTGAACTGATTCTGAGACTGCTGCAAAACCACCGGTGACCAGCTTGAGTTGTAGATTCATTCAATATCAAGGCAATTTTTTTATTGTTTTAAGGGAGCTCTTAACATAAGAAGTGAAACTGTATTTATAGACTTAAAATTCTTCCAGAACCATCGAAGCTAATGTGTTCCCGTGTGAAATCTTTCTGAACAACAACCATTCAGCCAGGGTCTTTTGTATGACATGAAAGACATTAAATGTTCCTAAAATACGAACAGAAAAAGGAGAAGAAAACTCTTTATCTGTAGATACACTAATCTACCTTTAAAAGCATTTTTTTTCTATTAAGAAAGACCAGATACTTCATTAGATGAATCAGCACTCAAGTGAATTATCACTGCACCTTCAGAAATGTGGTTATAAAATTGAACCGGTCAATGTCAAGGAGAAAAAAAAAGTAAGTCATTCGGAATATGACATTCCAGAGCGAGTAAAACTTCTCAACGAAGTATCCTTGATTGTCATTGCATCTTTTCGCTCGACTCTTCAGGCTTGTTGAGTATCTCTCAATCTCCAGTAAGAAAAAAAAATACAATTTAAGCAGTCTTTCTGTTGGGGAAAAATGTATTTGTGAACATCATCCTGATGGCCTCGAGAAAGTTTTTGGAGACCTTTTCAAAACCACCCAAAAAATAACATTCATTTATCATTTCACTGGATTTTCTAATATCTCCAACCAAACCCGGGTCCTTGAGAAGTTTCTCGAAATAATCGAACATTATCCCGAATTTTTGCTAAAGTTTTATTCAGAGACAGCTCATCCCATAATGGAGCACTTTGCTGAATATTAGTAAATGTGGCTCATTTTGCTTTCTTCTCCCTTTTCTCTTCTCCATTCCTAACACCCCAAACACATTTCCCCTGGCTATAATTGGATTAGTTACTAATAAAAAAAATCTCTTGTTTCCTCACTCACTTGAGCCTTTAAAAATGTTGTACATTTGTACATTACTGACACATGCAGCCTTAAAAAAAAACAGCTACTTGGAGATTTGTTTTTATCTTTGTTTTTAAGCAACATGTCTTGAGTGGCACTTAACTAAATTGAACAAATGTGTTGCGGATGGATGGGTGTGTGCATGGATGGATGATTTGAGGGAAGCTGTGAGGCAGATCTACCTTTCCAGACTACACTCATTACTGTGAAAAACACTTGACTTCATCATGGCCTCAATTATATGGTGCTGAAGGAACTCCAGAGTTACTGAGCCGCTCCTGCTGCCGCTGCTGGACAGAGGAGAGGGGAGAGTGGATACAAAGTTTAGATCCTGACCTCCTTATATTTTATGACACTTAAAACATTCAGAGAGCTAAAAAAAACAACTTTTAAATTAACCTTCTGCTTATATCTTGCACTACGCAGTCGTTCTCAAAAAGGTCTGACTCGTTTCCAATTTATTCTAGGTCAGGAAGATGACGCCGTGAAGAATCAAAGAACTACATCTTCAACGACTACAAAGGCTTTAGCAACAGATGGTCTGACCCCCACAGAGGCCTGATCCTAACATCATGATCGTGATCTAAGATCACAAGACGAAGCTCAGGACACCAACGCAACCTAAATACACAGATGGCAAGTTTTCCGAGATGCTAAAAGACCAACTTAAATCAGAAGAGTGTGGGAGAAAGTAGACCAAACAGAAAAAGGACACAACTATTTGTTTCTCTTATACATTCTCATTTTCGTAACATTTGAAAACTCTAATATTCTAAATAAAAACTCTAATTTTGTTTCTACTTGCTTTGTACGGAAGCTTTTCTTTGCCACCCTAGCCACACAGGGATAGATAAAGGTACGGTCAAAATTGTATTTCTTAGCCTAAATGCAATATACATCTCTCTGAACAAACTATTGGCACTTTGAAACTTGGTGGTGGCAGCATCATGCTGTGGGGATACTTTCTATCCAGCAGGTTATAACAGGTTGACCATAGTTGAAGGGGAGATTGATAGTCAATTGCAGGGTGATCCAGGAAGAAAACATGTCTTCAATAGTCTACAAACTAAGGCAGAGGTTAACCTTCCAGCTGGACATCAAGCCTGAAGATTCAGACGGAGCTACAACGGAAGGATTTTTTTTTTCAAAAAAACAAAAAAAAAACATGTATCGCATACTAATTTCTTTCTCACTTTGCTGTGACTATAATTATTCTACTGCCTCTATCCTTGTCAAATTTAAATACAAAAAGTAACCGAAAGCATCAGTCTGAAGATCAGTTGAATTGACTGTATTTACAGTTGATTCATTTACATAAAATGTGGTAATCTCTTAATTTAGCTGCCTAGTATCTTAGATTAGCTACTTATCCTCTGTATTCAGGCATCACTTACAAAAGATGATGAACTGTTACTTAAAAAAAAACATGCAATATGAACGGTTCTGAATGCAATAAAATGAGACTGAATCTCCTTTTATTTTATTAGCTCTGATTGTGGTGTAAACTGTGCATGCCGTTTAGTCCGCTTATGTCATTTTTAGACCTTTTGATGTCTAAATGTGATTGGTCACTACTAAGAAAAACTTTGTTTTATAACTGATCTTGAAGCAGGTTCAAATCAGAGTCTGAGGTCTTTCTGCATGACGTTTGTATGTTCTCTATGTGCATTTGTGGGTTCTCTCTGGGTACTCTGGCTTCCTTCCACAGTCCAACAGCATTAATGTTAGCTGAACTGTTCACTCTAAATGGCCCCTAGGTAGGGGTGTTTGGTCGTTTGTCCTGTGATGCACTGGTTCCCCATCTGGGGTGTATTCCACCTCTCATCCAACGAGTGACGGAGATAGGAACCAGCCCCCAGAGAGCGTTGCCACATGAAGATCTGTGAACGAAATGTTGCTGGAAAGATGTGCAAGTTTAAAGGTGTGCCAGGTTTTGTTATTACCTCTTTACTGCACATTTTCACTGCTAATGAAGCAATGATGATGAGCACATGGCAAGGTGAAGGGCCTCCTTGCCATCACTCTAATCGTTAGTTCACCACAGATTCTCGACAGACAGGAGTCGGGACTCTTGCTGGGCCACTCCAAAACATTATTATTCCCTAACAGAAGACACAAGTTGGTCAAATTAAAAGACTCATATAAACCTAAATATGACGCATACAGTGGAATTCTGCTTATTTGCAGTTCAGTATTTGCAGATTTTTCTGTAGAATGTGACTCCAAATTGTTTGCAAAAAATTTGTCTAACTGCGGGTTTATCTAAAAAACTGGAAAGAAAATCCAGCTTGGGAAGCGGTAATACCTAGATACAATGATACTCGATACACTATTGGCTGGCATTTGGAAAGCAGTCAATTCAGGAGAGACATTCAGTTTACTTAGTGCTGATTGGCTGTGCCCCCAACAGTGGAAATAAGTAAGACTGTACAAGATGTTAGCTTCTGCGATAGTACCAAGACGGTTGTCATTGTGCATATTATTCCATGTTCTAGAATATTTGGTGTTTGAACAATTAAAATAAGCCATTAAAACATATTTAGAGGGGGTCTCAAGTATTTGTGGATTTCAGCTATTCGCGGGTGGCTGTGGTCCCTAAACCCCATGAATACCAGGGGTCCACTGTAATACATTATTTAGGTTTAACTATACATGCAAAATGCAGTGTGTGGCAGAAAACCAACACTGGACATCACCCTGACAATTTTCACAATGAAACATGGTGGAAGCAGCATCATGCTGTGGGGGTGCCATTCCATAGCAGAGAAGCTGGTCAAATTTGATGGGGAAAATTGAGAAATCTAAATACAGCGTAATGCTGGTAGAAAACCTGTTAGGTGCTGAACAAGACCTGAGACGAGGGCGGGGGTTCACCCTCTAGTAGGACAATGACCCGAAATATACAACCAGAGCTACTGTCGAATGGTGTAGATCAAGATCTATATTCATGTGTTATAATTGTGTGGTCAAAGTCTATAAATTTGTACAAGGACGTTTACACAGTTAACAGCTGTAAAAATACAGACTTTTATTTCGTTACCTTGTTGAAATTAACTAGAAAATTTAACTTGCTGATCCAACAAAGACAGAAATCTAAATTTCTAAACTGAGACAACTGGGCCTGTCACAATAAACAATAAATCAATTAATCGTATGATAAATTCAAATGAGCTCAATCATTTTTTACAGCCACAATAATTTCCATTTGCTTGTTTGTTTGTTTTCCTTGCATGTCTCCCTCTTTCTAGCAAAGAGACTGAATGAAAAAAAAACGTATATGGGCCATAAATAAGTAGTGGCAGAGTAAAATGGGATATCTTTTTTTAATTCAGTGTTGAATTAATTCAGTGTTGTTCAGTGCTGTTAGTTTGCATTTTTTGTTTACATATCTACTAACTGGTAATTTTGCCTGTTTTTCTTGTCTTAGTGAAGTGATTCATATTCTTTGAAGGGTAATCTTGTTTAAAGAGTTCATCCATTTTTTTTATTGTTTCGGTTGTTTTGTAAAATTTCTATTGGATATTTAAAATGTCTTCCAGTTGAAGTGCTGAATGTTCTTTAGAAATGAAAGTTTATTGGTCGTTCAGAGGGTTTACATGCATTATTATTAGTTGAAAATGTTCTCAATACGACAATATTCTCGTTTATCGCAGTATTTCTGGGGCAAATTATCGTCCAGCAAAGTTTTGATCGTGACAAGTCTAGACACAATTTAATAACTTTTCTTTAACACATAGCAGAAGAAAGGAGGAAAAAAGAAGAAAAATCATACAATATAAAAAGGAAAGACTGAACACACAGCCCCCATAGTGGAGGAGCTGAAATCTCTAAAAACCATCACACAAAAGAAATATGTCAAAAGGTAAAAATTCTCCTGCTGCAACCAGCAACTGCAAGGGCTTCTGTACAGGTGTTATGTTGGAAAACACACAAGCACACAAAAACAAAGAGAGAAGATTTGAGAAACAGAATTTTGATGGTCAAGTTCAGCAGCAGCAGCAAGGTCAGCGTTTCACACACCAACTCGGAGAAAAAGGCGAGCAACAATCTGCCAGGCCACATTGCCTGCCCACTCACACCTCCTCCACAGGTGTGTGTGGATTTTTAGGGGTGAGTCATTCTCTCCCACATAGCAGATACCTCCAGCAGCGGTTGCGGAGATCCCACCAGCCCCGCACCACTCCTCCCAGTCCCAAAACCGACTGGGATACTCATTCGCTCCCCAAAGCAATGCTGCCGCACGGATTTTCAAACGAGAGCACAACATCTGAAGGCAACAGATGGCGATTCGACGAGCAACATCATGATCAGACAGTGACACAGCATTAGGGCACAGCGTTAATTGTGCAGCCTTTGTTTTCTACACTTACTACCAAAGACGCAGCAGTGTTGTCATACATTTAGATCTCCTGTGACTGAAATAAAAAAAAAGTGATTTACGGTTTTGATCCAGAGCATAATTAAGCTGATCATTAATCACGATGCGACTCTGGATTAATGGAAATGCAGTTGTCCTGGAATTGGAAAGCTGTCTGTGCAATTCTAGCTTCCTCATCTGTTTAATTACACATAGTAGATTAATATATGGTTTGAACTGTTAAATATATATATATATATATATATATATATATATATATATATATATATATACACTCAGCAAAAAAAGAAACGTCCCTTTTTCAGGACTGTGTATTTCAACAATAATGTTGTAAAAAATGTTAAAAATAGCTTTACAGATCTTCATTGTAAAGGGTTTAAACAATGTTTCCCATGCATGTTCAATTAACCATAATCAATTAATTAACATGCACCTGTGGAATGGTCATTAAGACCTTAACAGCTTACAGAAAGTAGACATTTAAGGTCACAGTTCTAAAAACGCAGGACACTAAAGAGACTCGTCTACCGACTGTGAAAAACACCCAAAGAAAGATGCCCAGGGTCCCTGCTCATCTGCGTGAACGTGCATTAGCCAAGCTGCAGGGGGCATGAGGACTGCTGATGTGGCTAGGGCAATAAATTGCCATGTCCGCACTGTGAGAAGCCTAAGACAGCGCTACAGGGAGACAGGAAGGACAGCTGATCATCCTCGCAGTGGAAGACCACGTGTAACAACACCTGCACAGGATCGGTACATCCGAATATCACACCTGCGTGACAGGTACAGGATGGCCACAACAACTGCCCGAGTCAAACCAGGAACACACAATCCCTCCATCAGTGCTCAGACTGTCCGCAATAGGCTGAGAGAGGCTGGACTGAGGGCTTGTAGGCCTGTTGTAAGGCAGGTCCTTACCAGATATCACCAGCAACAACGCCGCCTATGGGCACAAACCCACCTTCGCTGGACCAGACAGGAGTGGCAAAAAGAGCTCTTCACTGATGAGTCACGGTTTTGTCTCACCAGGGGGGATGGACGGATTCGTGTTTATCGTCGAAGGAATGAGCATTACACCGAGGCCTGTACCCTGGAGCGGGATCGATTTGGAGGTGGGGGGTCCGTCATGGTCTGGGGCGGTATATCACATCACCATCGGACTGAGCTTGTTGTCATTGCAGACAATCTCAATGCCTTGCGTTACAGGGAATACATCCTCCTCCCTCATGTGGTACCCTTTATGCATGCTCATCCGGACATGATCCTCCAGCAGGACAATGCCACCAGCAACACTGCTCGTTCTGTGCGTGAGTTTCTGCATGACAGCAATGTCAGTGTTCTGCCATGGCCAGCGAAGAGCCCGGATCTCAATCCCATTGAGCATGTCTGGGACCTGTTGGATCGCAGGGTGAGGGCTAGGGCCATTCCCCCCAGAAATGTCCAGGAACTTGCAAGTGCCTTGGTGGAAGAGTGGGGTAACATCTCACAGCAAGAACTGACAAATCTGGTCCAGTCCATGAGGAGGAGATGCACTGCAGTACTTCAAGCAGCTGGTGGCCACACCAGATACTGACTGGTACTTTTGATTTTGAGCCTCCCTTCATTCAAGGACACTTTATTCTATTTCTGTTAGTCACATGTCTGTGAAACATTTTTAGTTTATGTCTTATGGTGTTGACTCTTTTAGTGTTCATACAAATATTTACACACATTAAGTTTACTAAAAATAAAAACAGTTGAAAGTCAGAGGACGTTTCTTTTATATACTGCATAAATACTGCATAAACTCTTTTTTTACTGACACCTAATAGGCCTAAATGTCAGGAAAGTCATTTAGCATAAAAACAACATCATCAATGTCTGGATGAAAGGAGAAAAACCACAGAGCATCAGGTGCAGAGTGTTTCTGCAACCCCAACATTGTGCCATTTGGTGGATTTTTTTCAGGAAAGGTGCTTCATAACACCTTCGATGCAAATATTTTTTGCCCGGATGACCTGTCGGCAAACTTCATCCATCACCCTTGCAGTATTAGCACAGATCTCGATCGCTTGAGCTTCAGAGAGCCAATTCAGCTAAGCAAACAAACCTTTCTGAGCACCCAGCAGGGCTGGCATTGGTCTTCATGCTGGCTGCAGCTTAGGAGGGAGCTCAAAAAGAAAGAACTGGATGGCAGCCAAGCAATGGTAAACGTTGGCTTCAGTTGGCCTGGTTTTCTGCACGGATAAACCCAAAGACTACTGATTATGATTTATTCTGCTGGTCAGCTGGACGATTCAGATGCAGGAATTGTTGATTGGGGCTTCAGGAACTTATGTTTAATCTCAGAAGACTTTCAGTGCTCGCTGATATTTTTAGTGGCTCTGCAGTTACAACATGTCATGTGTTTTGGTGTTTGGTCAGGATCCACTTCCGCCAACCGTTGGTGTTTCACTGCGTGTTGAAAACCAAGGACTTTAGTGGCTTTGAATCTGACAAGTATATTGATGGGCAGCCCCTTCGTTTCACCATCTTGGGGTTTTTAGTGATGTTAGCAGCACATCTGTGGGGATGGGAATCTTGCTCTTTCAGCTGGAACACAAAAGGGCAAAATGCAAGCAAAATATTCCCATTGGTCCCAGCGGTACTTTGTGCTGGTGCTAGTTTGCAAATACAAAATTAGATGGTAACCATCCTAGTAATTTAAGCACTTAGATTTTTAAGTCTGGTTTTGTGGCTAATCTAATCAATATCTATTAGAAAATGACTGAAAGACTACTTGTTTCATATAGCTATCAGCAGATGATGTCACAAACATCTCAGAATCACAGAGACTTATAAAGAACAGAGTTTCTGTACATTTAGGCCCTGTTTACACGAAGGAAAAACGCAGATATTTCCCTGCGGTTTGGCCTCTCATTTACACAAAACCCCCGTTTTTAATCACAGAAAAAGATTATTTCTAAAAACTCAGGCCAAAGAGGCGGTTTGCGCTTTGTCCGTTTTAAGCGTTTGCGTGTGGACAGAAATAACCGGAATTTTTGGCTCCGCAACAAAAATGCTCCGACATCACTTGTGCAACCTGTGTTTACACTCAAAAACAGCATTTATGCCCTCAGAGATGTGTTGGCATCGATTGTCCAAGCGCTTTTTGCTTGCTTGTTTTTACAAGCTCAATTACTGCTCTATGTAGAAGTTAGAACATAGAAAGTTACTCTTGAGTGGATAGGATTTGGGGGAACTACTGCCCCCTACAGGTTTGGCATGTCTATGAATGTGCTTAAACAACACACTTATGCGGCTAGGTGTGGACGGAGATTTTTTTTTAAACGAGGTTGTGAGGAAAGTAGTTTTTTTTTTTAAACCTGGCTACGTGTGCACATGGCCTGTATCAAACAGCATACTGTTATCATTGGTCATACAAGGTCTGTACCTCCCTTTTCAAATGAGGAAGCACTTTTCCCTCCAAAACTATGCAACAATTAAATCCCCCTTCTCCTAAGAAGGGGACTGGCTACCAGGGGAGCTCTGCAAGATGGAGCAGTCTGCAGCCTCAATGTGTCACCATAGAAACGCGGATATTTTTGACTGTGTAGCACAGAGATGAGTCCGGGATGCAAACTCAGAAATCTTAAGATCCATTCAAAAAGGTTCCCCCACATTTGCTTGTAGACATTTTCTAACTATAAATGAACCTCTGCCCTATTAAAATGGCATGTTCTCTTGTCTTGCCTCTTTTCTAGATTGGCTAAGAAAAATTTTAGACACTTTTAGACACTGATCATCTTAAAGCATAAATTAAAAAAGGAAGTAAGGGTGTCAATAAATGCGGTACATGCAATTTATTAAAAAGCATTTAATTCCTAATGTAGGGTGTTTGGCTTACTCAAATTCAATATACAAGTTTTTTTTAAAATATAAATATTTTGAACTCATCTTTAACAGAGGGTGTCGATAAGTATGGCGGGTGCTGTAAAACCAATGAACAGCCCTGTTTGTCTGAACAAGTTTGAGAAATGTTAAAGGAGAATGCTTTCATTTTCAGATGTAAACCTGTCTCTACCAATAAATTATAATTTAAATCATGCACATGGAAAAGGAAGTATTGGCTTTGATTTGTCTGACTTTTTTCATGTCTGCATTTAGAAAGTTTGCTACATAATACTCATCATGCGGAGGTTTTTACAGTGTAAAAATGATCCCTTCATGAGTATCACACACTGCACAAATCTAAGTCCCACGAGGACCTCCATGCCGGCTCCAGATGTGGCGACTAAACTTTTATCTCAAGCAACAAAACCTCGGCTGAAACAAAGGTTTGTTGAAAAGTTTCCCAAATGTGTGCAGTCCCAAATTACACAACCATGTTGTGCAGCAGCCAGACAGTCGAGAAGCACGGACAACAAAGTTAAGCTCAGTGCCGCGGGGGCACTAGAGGCTGCGGACGCTGCCATGTTTAAACCTTTACAGCGTGAACCTGCTGAACTGAACGTGCTGTTCCTGCAGAGGAGAACCCAGCGCTCGCACCCTTCTATCCCACTGAAAATCCATCTCAGATTTTCCTCTTTCCTAAAGCCATACTGAGTCTGACTTCACTTCCAGTTTGAAGTACGTGTCACTTCTCTTTTGCTCTTTTATTTTCCTCAAGGATCACATCTCTCCTCTCCTTTCATCCTTCTCTCTGTGCTCTCTGCTGCCGGATCATTCGACACTTTGCACTTTATCGTGTCCTTCCCTCTTCCTCCTCCACTAAAAACCAACTCTTTCTCACATTTTAACACCAGAAGGCCAGTCTGCAGGAAGGAGAAGAGTTTTGAATTTTGGAAATTAAATGTCATGTCTTTCTAAGTGACCCTCTGACTTTTTCCTCTGAGCCACTCTTAGTGGGAAAAAGTACTCATCCGAGAAAGCCTTCAGCCATCCAGGTATTATTCTGCACCCCTCATCAAAACTCACCCTCTATTTGCTTTTATTTTTCCTCCTTTCCACTCCCTATTAAAGGCAAGATTTCAACATTTGTCTTTTTTTTCCCGTATAATCAGCACTTCAAATTAAAGCTGAGCAGAAAGAAAAGAGGCAAATTAAATGCTAAAAATGATCCAGAAGGAAGAATAGACTCCAAACAAATAAGTACCTCTTAAGGTGAAAGCTATAAATTCTGCCAGAATTTACTCTTTAGTCTTCAGAAGCTCCTTTTTAAATGACTAAAGGACACTGAAGGGACAAAACAAGCTTAGAAATGTGATACTGTCGTTTTACTGAGATGATTTCGATAAAACCAGGTCAGAATGGGTTCTTTCAAGCAAAATGAAACTTTCTGTTTATACAGATTTAAATATTACAAAGTGATTATGTATAAGAATATATATTTAAACACATTTATTTTGAATACTTCCTCTCCTCCACCACCCTGACATTGCTGAGGCTCTGGATCTCATCTCTTGTCTCATCAGAATCTCCCCTGAATGACTCATTCCCATTGCTGCAGATAGGGACTCTGAACACATCACTGGGATTGACTCCAGCTCGCTTTAGCAGTCATCACGCTTTCATTTCAAGTGTGGACACTGTTGCTTTTCATTCTCCTGTTAGAATCCGGACCTGCTGTTTTGTTTTTGTTTTACAATAGAGGTTTTTGTCTTGTACTTGGATGCCGTTTGAATGTCTTCCATTCAAAGCCAACATCGATGCAAAAACGTCTGAGTTTGGGATTGATAGTTTACGAACTGATCTGCTTTTACCGTTACCTTCAAAGCCAGAAGAATAGCAAGCTGTAAATGTGTTTAACAATGGTCATTTGAAATGGAGACTACATTAAAGGACTGCAGTCCAACGTCGGCAAGAAAAAAGGACTTGTGATTGCAAAAATGCTTTTTGGTTGCTATGTTAAAAAAACAACAACATAAAAATACTTCCATCTCCTGTGTTTTTAGTTTTCACTCAGGTCCAGTGTGACTTTGCGGAGCAGAAGTTTTTTTTCCCCTTCTACAGATGTACAAATGTGGACAAACAAGTCAGTGAATTGATGCAAAAGCAACCTCAGTGTACACGTGATGAATTTGTATCCCCATTAGGGTTGTCAAAATAATTCATATCTCAATAAAAAATCATTGTTCAAAGATACTCATTTGCACCAAATCGATACAAAGTAACACATTCACATTTGCCCAAATTGTCGCACTTTCTTTTCGGGAGCTGTCCTGCAGTAATTGAGACTTTTGGGTCATCCCCTACCCAATGAGCTCCTCAGGTAAGTATTAAAATCTGCTGAAGTGGCAACTACAGCCATAAGAAACGTATGTGATCTCTTTAGCTGACAAGGCAAAGACAAAAGCGCTGTTCCGAGTCTCTTTCTCTATTAAGCCGACAAGACAAAACCAAAAATGCATTAGACACATGCTAGCTGCGCTACCACAACGAGCTAACGCTACCACACCGATGTTAAAGAGCAACTTAAAAGACAATAAAGCTCCTGTATCTGCAACAGTGAAGAGAAAAACGTTGCAATTGACATAAGCTAATGGTATCTGTTTAAAAAATTAGCTTCACAGACACAGAAAGCTCAAAAACAGTGTCTGGTCGGTCTGAGCTTACAGACGAGATGTGCGTCACAGGTACGCGGTCCCGAGTCACGCAACGCTAAGATATACTGCAGTACAATTTACAGCATGAAAATGTTGACCAAACTGACCGCTCAGTTGGCTACTAAATAGTGAAGCAACAGAACAATCCAGTGCAACCTACCCTGTAACTGTAATTTATTATGTATTTATATTATACATCTGCATAGACCAGATTATTGTTTACGCTGTGAAAACATGTTTTGTATGCTCCAAAATCATGTTTGTTTTGAAATATGATTTATTTTAGTAAACAATGATTCTATATTAGTCCCTCAGTAGTTGACATTTATCTGTATCAACAGCAAAAGGACACACAAAAAAATGTCTTTTTTTATATTTATAAACAAAATGTTGGATTATATGTATATACTTTACACATCTTACCACCTTTTATCAGACATTAAAAAAAAATCAAAATTGATGTGATTCAAATTTGTCTAAATCAACAAAATAAACTGGAATACATTTCACTTTTTTAATACAGAATAATAAATAATGTTTTTTAGGAATAATTTAAACTTTAAATAAATTAATGTTCTGCCTGACAAGTTGTACGGTTTGTGTGTTTAAAAAAAAAAAGCAAGAAAACTCCTCGGTGTTTCCCATAAGTGCTAGAATAATAAACTAAGACTAAAACGGTGCAGGTGCGTCGCCCGAAGTCTACTCTGTCACTCTTCCTTGCTCTGTATCTGTTTACTAGTGCTTTTGAGGAACTGAAAGGCTCTTCTGAGGCACAAGCACAACAAATTCATCTGTCGGAGAACGCACTCTTACGCTACAGCGATGTAATCATCTCCCCGGAGACTTCTATCAAAGCCAGCTGTATGTTTTAACACTGTCATTATGCTCCCCATAAGAATTAATCTTGAGTTGTTCACACAGATAAAATAGCAGGTTTTCAACAGAATAATAAATGAAAAAGGAGTTTTAAGTGCTGCAACAAGCAATACGCTCAGATGGCAAAATTTCCACTAAGTATTTACAGCAACAACCCAACAATGTCTTTGAGAGACAACAGTTGCATGTCCTCGTTGCCCCCTCCTGTGAGGTCCCCATTAAACTAATTCAGTCCGGCCGGCAAATGCTGACAGACGAAATGTCATTTACTCACTTCTCTAGCAAAGTTCAGCAACCTGTAAGAAAATGTCACCTTCGAAAACAACAGCCTTTACACCTTTTCCTCCAACTGGTTGGTACTTGGTTACTTTAAGTTCTGAAGATTTGGAGAATGTGGAGTGGCCAAAACAAAACGGAATTTCATTAAATCAGTCATCAAAAAGAACCAGTAATAAGTATAACCTTTCACAAAGGTATTTTACATGTTTAAGTAAAATTTCTGACTTTCTATAGAGATGTACATCAGCCTGGTACCAATTTTTTTGTTGAGGTCTGGCCTACTAGATCTTGTTTTCATTCTAAATAGTATAACACATACACACTAATTTGTGAAAACTTTCTTCTAATTCAACTAAACATAAACGTCAATAAAAGAAATATTTCTTTAAATGTGCAGCTATTTGTCAGAAGTAGCCGTTTTGAATCCAACAAAAAATGAAATGAATACATGATTATCCCCATTTTGAATGAAAGCATATGTCCTTAACCTTTAAATGTTTTTTCCTAAACTATCAAAACAAAGTGAATCAAAGAATATATTGTTGATTTATGTGTTTACAAACTGAAAAAAGATTTCAGTTTTGATGGATTTAATGAAAAACCTAAGCCATTCAAGGATAGCTGACAAAATTAATAGGTTTATGACTTCTAAAACATGTATGAAATAAATAAATTAGACTTAAAAGGGCTCGGTATTCTTTAATTTAGTTCCTGATCTCAGGAATGTTGGAAAATGTCATGTTTTGTTTGTCTGATAGGCAAACAGTCGATCATTTATGATAACTATAGTTTCTTAGAAGGCAGTTCTTGTACAATTTCCCACTTTTATGAAATACAAAAACTAGGTTTTACACATCAAAGCAGTGTTTTGCAGAATCTGTACCCGACGTAGATTAAGGTTAGATTCTGCAGATTTAATCCCAATTATAATAGAGTCTAGGTATGACCACTCTATAATTTGCGATTTTCACATTTTTCTTTTTTTTTGTGTTTTTAGAAATAGAACTAATGGTTCATTAATCTCAAATTACTTTTTTCTCAACTGTCATTGTCAATGATTTGAACCACAGATGATGTACCACAAAGTATCTAAACATCCATATAAGCAAAGCCTTTTGTTGTTGTTTTTTGGGAGTTCTGAAGCCACCCCCCATCCAGGGTGCCCTGGGTGGGGAGCCATATCACGCATGTCAAAAACTACCACTGCTTTCAGTCAGTTAAACATCTCACCTCATTCTGTATAGCGAACATCAATCACTTATTATACTCAGAGACATGTTGAACACTAAAAGTCATCCAACCAGTATGATTGGCTCTTTTTACAAACAGAGGCTTAGTTTAACTGACTCTAACAAAAACAACAGCTCATTTTATCTCTTCAGAATGGTTCACTAGTTTCATCCCTCCTGTTGGTTGCTGTTGAGTAGACATCTGTCAGCGTGTGATATCCATCTCAGATTTGGCCATGTTGAGACTTGCAACCATGACTGTCACTGATTGAAGTATTAACACACTGACCTCACTTTCAGGAAAACTTCATGTAGCCTATACGATGAGCATTAGAGCTGCTTATCCTTGCTCTGTTGCAAATAAGAGCAGCAAATGCTGATTCAGTATGAATCAGTCTTGTTCATTTTAGCTCATCTGAATAACATACAACTTGATGCAATGAGATCCAGTACAATACAATGGGATGAAGACAGGAAATGATGATTTGCAATTGAATGAGAGGAACTACAACATTACTTTTTAGATGTTTTATTACTTTAAATGTAAGCCTTGTATTATAATTTTATTACAGTCAGTCTTCGTGAACGTTAAATATCTGCAGTGAAAAAGATGGCCGTACCAGTTGATGAGCAGAAAAATTGATTTTCTACATTCTGAAAATTAGAAAAATAAGTTAACCTAATAAAGTATGGCCTTCATAACTGTTTATGAATGAGAAAACCTATAATACTGAAAGAATGAAAAAGCTATTCTCAGTTTAAATAACCAAGATAAGCTCAGGTGGTAGAAGAATTCAGAGAATGACCAAAATTATTCAAAATGATTTGCCACAGCAAAACCCAGTGACAAAGCTAAGTAATGCACATACAGAGTCGCACACTGGTTAACAGTCTATTGAACCTGCATTCAGTGAGTTGTTTTCTTCTGTAATAATGAACGTGATCAGGTTGGAAAATTTGTAATAATGCAAGCATTTAAGAAGTGATGCATGTAGATTTAATCCAAAAACTGATTTTTCAGTTGATTACTGCAGCTCTACTGACGCTGTCACATGCGCGTGTCCGTAGATAAGTACAAATCACACAATCTTAACGTCAACGAACACTATCTAGTTCAGCAAGTGAACAAGAGGGCTGTTCAAAAGGAGCCAAAATGTCGGTACTCACTGCACTTCCGCTAAGGGGAGGGGCTAAACCAGAGTGGGCGGGGCTCTGTTTTAAGCTTCCACCTCCTCCTCCAAACACGGTCCGTCCTTCTCTTCCTCTCTTTTCGCCAATCCTCTCCTTACTGAATGTCAGTCAAACCAGCAGCACTTGGGATATTCTTCTCTGGTATCTGAAAGAAAAAAAACAAATGTCCATAAAGTTGAATTATTTTTATTTTTTTATCTGAATCGTGAGAAACAAATCAGACCATCAGTGAACCTTAAGTGTGTCAGAATACCGATGCAGAGAGAACACAGAGAAGTTCAGGTGATGGTTCTGTAAACCTGTGATAGTACGTATGAATGAAACAAGTGGTTTCATCTCAAGTGGGACCTTAAAAACAGCCCTACAACTTGGACCACAAAAAGGAAGCACGGGTTGCCATGGCAGCATGAGCCAAAACAGAAAAGCAATGGAACAAGAAATGGAGAACAGGTGAAAAAGACAAGAGAAAAATAAAATTTAGAAGTCAGCGAGGCAGAAGTCAAGACCTCAGTACTACAAACATTCAGTTTTCGAGTCTGATCTTATTTTTTGGCGTTCTCAAGTTGATGTTTTCAGCTGCATCCCTCTGTGATTCATCATGTTTGTATTCTGTCTGGACTACAAGGATTACTCAACACTTGAGGATGTTCAGCTAAATCTATTCTAAGGTATTAATAATGGTCAAATCAGTTAAACTTTTGCAAAGTTGCAATTGTACATCTGATTTTAAAGGTCATTTCCATTCAAATTATCAAATGCTTTGTGTTTTGCACCTGAATAAGTTACAAAAAAGTGAATTAAACATAATCTGCGCATACATCCAAGCAGATACTTATTTAATTCAAATTCAAAATTACTTTATTTATCCAAAGGGAAATTAAATGTGGTTGTAACTCTTATTATCGTAGTGTCTTCAAAGAAATGTTGTGGATGGTGATGCTGTGGGCAGAAAGGATATCAGGTAGCAGTCAGTCCTGCAACAAACTTGAAGAGGCCTCTGACTGAAGACAGTTGTTGGACAATAAACTCATGACTGTCAAAATGCTAACACTTCAATTTCCAGGCAGTAGAGACAATATTCCATAGTAACATGTCATGGATGACACCATCGGTTGTTGGCAAGCAGTGCTAATCCACCTCATTTGCTTTTGTAGCACCTCTTCTTCATCCAAGACGCCTCCTTTTCACCTTCTCTGGGATTTTGGGTCGTAGTTCAGGTATTATTTGAGCTTTTCGAGATCCTAATCAACTGCTCCCAGTTGTGAAGACAATACCTTGTCGCCACGGTTACACATCCTAACAACTTCCTGAAAGTAAAAAAAAAGCAAGAGCAAAGATCCTTCCAGCTGCACTGGATCTAAACCAGAGGGAATAGTTGTCCAAACACCTCAACCACTACAATTATGAACTAAATGATACACAAAGAGCAAATTGGAACTAACGTAACAGAGCTGCTCCAACATGCCGCCACCATGAGCGGCGCAATTCTAGAACAATAATCAGCGACAAAAGAA
>OY747713.1:9301820-9334320 GCA_963556495.2 Valencia hispanica | reverse complement strand
TTTGTAATTTTGTTCAATTTATAAAATAAAATGTAACTATGCATTAATGTTTCCTGACAATATTGTCTTTTTTTCCCATATACCAGAGAGACAGTAAATATGAATATACATTTTTAAATATATAAAATATGCTGTTTTTAAAGGGGTGCCCTGACTTTCGCACACAACTGTATATGTGTGTGTATATATATATATATGTGTGTGTATATATATGTGTGTGTATATGTCTGTGTGTGTGCCAATAACAGTAGTCACTGCTGGTGTAAGGGTACAGGGTTACATGCAATGATAAATGTTTCAAACATTAACAGCAATTCATAGGACACGCGGTTTAAATCTAAATGGTTCAGCTTTGTGTTGTTAATGAATTCATGGCTTCCCATCTCTGCTCACCTCATGACATGCCTGTTTTGGTCATATGTCTTCATTTACTGTTTTGTCAAGATATAAGTTCATCTTTACTTAAAAAACAAAAGACAGTTTTAACATTAAAAAAAGACAAAATGCAAATCCTCTCTGATTCAGGCTTCCACTTCATCTTGGCTCTTTTACAAGTTTGTCCTGACTTCTCAGTTCTACCATTAGATTCCATTAAAATTTGCTGTTTTTTTTTTTGCTTTGCTTCTTGTTTTTTCCATTTTGTGTTTCTACATGTCTTCTCTTTATCTTGTAAGCTGTTGGCTTTGTCTTTGGTGTGCTTTGCTGTCCTGCAGTTGTGTCTCTGCTTTGTTCTCTCAGTCTGTCAATGAGGAGGCCTCCTCTTCCTCTTCCTCCCCCTCACATCCTGAGCCCAGCTCCGGGCAACAACAGGTGAACCAATACATGTGAAAACACATGCTGGTATATGGTTGTGCCTATACTGTAGTTAGATATCAGTGAGCTCAGACTAAGGGGGAAAAAAAAACCTTCCATCCTCGCCATGTTACATACCAAATCATCATCATTAATTTTGCACTTGTGTTTCTGCCTCTCCTTCACCTGCTCATCTTCAGTTGTCAAACGGCTTTGACCATCACGCCGCCCTCTGTCTTCACGGAGCGGTGCTGCAGGGCCTGGACACCCACCTCCACCCTTCATACTTCACCTATTCCTCTTCCTCCACCACCACCTCCCCCATCTCCTCGCCCTCCTATCAGTGTGTTTCACCTACCTGGGCATGGTCTCGTTCGGGTTTCAGCCAGTCGGGAGAGCTCTCGCCTCCCGGCCCATCGGGGATTGGGGTGATTCCATCGTCCAGAGTCCCGTCCTGGAAGGTTTGATCCGCATTCCTCCATGATTTGCTCCACTCTTCCCTTCAGTTTTTCCTTTTTCCATCGCTGCCCCTTTCTTTTGATTTTTTATTTTTTTTTGTCTTCACATTTTCTTACTGTTCTTTCTTTAGCATTGTCTACAGTTCAGATTAGAGCTGTTGAAAGCTAGTTTTCCACTGTGATCTTTGACATCAAGCAACAGACGCCCTCTTATTAAATATAGATTTATAAAAAAAATATACTGGAGGCATCCACGATACACAAAATGCAAAGAGAAACCATCATTCTGTCAAGCAATGCTTCACACTCAACACCATAAGAATACTACCTACACCCAATAATACAAAATTTAGTTCCCACCTCTTTGTCACAAATGGAATTACACTGGGTTGTTGGTTTGGACTTTTCTTCTTGTGTAGGACTGGGCCAAACCAGGTCCTTACGACCAGCCGATGGTCAACACTCTGAGGCGGAGTAAAGACCGGAGAGAAACTACAGATCCCAGCAGCCACCAGGGCTCTGATGTCACCACACCAGTTGAGGAGCCACAGGGAATTAAAGGAAACCACACTATGATGTCTCCAAAAGTCAGTTTAAGGAAAATGAGAAATTACAGACATAATTTAAAACTCAAAAGTCTTGATGATCTCTTGTTGCCAATAACAGGGGGACAAGGAGGCCCACGAGGAGCTGGCCAGAGCACTGGCTCGGGGCCTCCAGCTGGACATCCACGGCTCTAGCAGGGACTCGCTGCAGGGCTCCAGCGGCTACAGCAGCCAGACCAACACACCCTGCTGCTCAGAGGACACCATCCCCTCACAAGGTACATGCAGGCACACGACTGATGGGCAGCTTGTCATTTCGAACATCACGGTTACTTGCGGAATATTTTTTACCCTTGAACTCATTTACATTTAGACATTTTACTACAACAAACTTGATCACTACTTTATGTGGTAGATCAACACTTAATTGTAAAGTGGAAGGAGAGTGAATGGTTTTCAGGTTTTTTTTCTAGATATAATTTGAAGTGTTGCATTCATTTTTTTATTCTTCGAGTATTGTCCTTCATTTAGCTCTATCCATCTTCTCTTTTCCTGCTAAACAAAAGCCTTCCCACATCGTGACGCTGCCACAGAGTTGAACTTTAAAAATTATTTCAAAACATTTTCTTTTCCTTCAAAGTATAGAATTCTGTGCCACTTTATGTTGATCCATCACATAAAGTATATTGAAGTGTGTAGTAGTAGTGTTACAATATGCGGAACCACTTAAGGAATATCAATATTTCAAGGCTCTATAGATTAGGTATTGATTGGTGAGAAAAGCTTTCAGCATTTATCCTGCGTAACACTTAATCTCCTGCGTAACACTTTACACCATTTGCTGAAGTTTCTTTGCTCTCCACAGTGTCAGACTGTGACTACTACTCTGTCGGTGCTGACCAGGAAGGCGAGCATCAGTCAGACTTCGATAAGTCCTCAACCATCCCAAGGAACAGTGACATCAGTCAGTCCTACCGCCGCATGTTTCAGTCCAAGCGCCCAGCTTCCACTGCCGGTCTGCCTTCTAACCACACGGCCATCATCACCCCGGGGGTGGCTACGATTCGACGGACTCCATCATCCAAACCTAACTTGCGCCGACCCTCCGGGGGCCTAAACTTGGGTCCCATCCCCATCAAGCCACCTATGATCCCAGTCAAAACCCCCACTGTGCCTGAACATCCTGGTTTCCCGAGCCAAGCAGAAGATTGTAATATACCACGGACCCCACTAAGCCCCCCAACCACTCCTTTGTCACCCGTTAGCAGCGGGCCTTTGTCACCAAAGTCCATCGCCTGGGGAAACCAGCAGCCGGACGAGGGATCGGATCCTCCAACCCCACCACCGCAGCCGGGCAGTCGGCTGTCAGAGTGGGAACGCCGGCCTCTCCCTGAACTCCTGGAGGAGACAGAGTACTGCGAGGTGGAGGACTTCCTGGTTGCTATCCGACGAGGCATTAAGCTCAAGAAGACTATGTCCAATGACCGATCAGCTCCAGTTATTCACTGAGATCATCAGGGTCTACTGGACTACACATTCTGTCACTTTCAGAATATTTTCTTGAAAGGGCAGAAAACTGCTATAGAGAGTGAGAGTTACAACCTAAAGTTGTGCCAAAATAGTTGAAGGTTGCCCTGAGACTGATTGAGGATCAGTTCGAGTTTAAGGAATTAACTGCAACAAGAAACCTTGAAGATTGGCACCATGTATGTGTCCGCTTTCCTGTACATGGTTTCAGAAAGACCAGGTAAAAGTCAAAGGAAAGTTGGTCTTTTTGCCACTGTAAACATGAAGGCGCGCCACACAACAAGCGCACACACTGAGGACTCATGCAGTGATTCTAAATGAGGGAAGGTTCATTTACAATCGAGCGGGGGGCTAGTTGCATTTGACCAGTGAAATCTCTTGTTTAGGGGTTGCTACAATGGTCACTGATCCGAGATTCTTCCCTCAGGGCAACTTCAAGATGTAAAAGGAAAGAAAATGATTTAATTGTGGACTTTGACTGAGTTTGATCAAGTTATTCTGCTTGAGAAGAAGGCTTAAATGAAATGGAAATAGAGGATAATTAAACAGAACGATTCTAAACAACTGAGCAATTTCAAAAGATCGACTGATTCTGTGTATGTAAATATTCAAACCTCTTCTGTCAGATGTTCCTTTCACATACTCATAGTCACTCATTTTCAACTTATTGTGCCAAAAGACCTAAAATTCCTATGTAGCTGAAACAACCCCAGTTTTAGTGTAATGGCAGAAGGTGTTTGACATAGGAATACACTTCCACAGAAACAGTATTTGTATATGTAGGTTAGCACATAAAGAGTGTAATCCTTCACTACATATGGTTTATGATGCTGCAGTTATCAACAGTAGATTGCCCTGCATGATGTTACAGTTCACGTCATTTTTAGCCTTTAAAGTTAAATAAATCCCAGCAATGGATTACAGTTCAGTAGGCTAAATCTGCTTTACTGTGCAAACAGATCCCTGCCTGTAAACTGAAAATTAAGAGGAAAAAAAATCTTTAGGTACTGTTAAATATTTATTTTTTGTAATTTAGCATTGACTTTTATTTTAAAGATTCGTTTTCTGTAAAGCACTTTGAATAATTCTGACAAAATTTAAGAAATGCAACAGTTAGTAATGAATTACTGCAAAGTGTAAACCTATTTGTGCCAACGTCACTGTATGTGTTAGCATACATAGCACTACTAGAGGCTGTTGCTGCCTTTCTCTGGTAATTGGAGTTAATCGTATTGGTCTGTTGTGGTGAAGCCTTTGTGCTGATATTAGCTGGCACTGGTGTAAGCAGTAGTGAAAAATATTTTAGTAAAGATAATATTTAGTCAGACAGACATTAAAGCTGAAAAAAACAGAAATATGTAAGAATTTGAGATTGAGAGATTTTCAGGGGACAATCACATCAAAAACGAAAATTGTATTGATACGAAATCATTTTACTTCAGTTTTAAACTTGGTGAAATATGCTGAAAGCCTTTCAAAGAGAGTCGATATAGAAAAATCTAACTTATAATTCGTTTTTTTTTATTATTTGCATTAATTTAGTGGGGGGGGGGGGGGTGTTTAAAAAAAGGAATTTAGAATTTGACCATCTTCACAATTATTGGAACCACTAAAAATTCCTTGAAAACTGATAAAACGGAGGTATTTTCAAAATGTATACGTCACTTTTTTACATTGATCAATGTGTTTAAGACATTTTAATTATTAATCCAAGACTTCCTGTTTCCGTGGGATATAAATTGCCCATTCTCCAAGCCTATCTTTAAAACAGGAAAGATGGGTGAAAAGACCATTTAGGTAAGGCAGATGGATGTTGATCTTAAGTCAGAAATGTGGTACATAACAATAGCTACTTACCCATCTTTACCCATATCTACAGTCAGTGAATAAATAAAAAGTTAAAAGTAACACTTAAATTTAAGAAGGTTTAAAAAAGGTGGAGAAATGTAGCAGGGTTGTTACTAGGGGTGTACACACATCGTCCTAACTGGCTCACCTCTAAAATTTCCACCGACACAATGGTTAAATTATTCTGACTTAAAATGTATTGAAAGTAGATCATTCCATCTCCTGCCCAATTTTTCTTCTAACAATAAGTTTCTTATCTACTAGACATTAAATAAGCAAATTGGTTTATTTGTTGGCATTAGTTAGTAAATTAACAAAACCTCTGTGCTGCCAGAAACTGCTATTGATGTGGCATCTTCACACATTCAAATTAATTATTCTTTTAAATATATAAACTGTATATGCATTCACATTTCTACATTACCAGCTGTACTTTTACAGTATATAAAACTTATAAAGATATTTAATATGCATGGTCATTCATGCCTTTTTTTTTGGCTCCCCATATTTCCACCAGAACTCCTCCCCTTAGTTAGTCTCACTCTAAAGGACCCACTTCACTCTTCCACCCTGTAATGTTCCACATAAATCATAGACGTGTCATATTTCCTGTGACTGCCATGTCTGAGAACTGAAGCCTGTGCCGTTTCCCACTGCAGGTTTACAAAAACAGTCGTGTAGCTGATAGCGATCACAAGCGTATGAAGCTGAATGTTTGAGCCTGTGAGATGACCAACTGTGGCCGGTTTTCCTGCTAAGGATTAGACGAGTATCAGGAGTTGCATCCGGTTGTAGCGCTAAAATATTCTGCTTGATTATCTCCACCGTCCCTCAGTGTGTTCAGTCAGAAATGTTATTTAAAGTTTTACTGAAGTTGGATCTACAACCGCTCTTGTCCTGTGCTCGGCGTGTTTACATGCCATTTCTGTCGGTGTCTCCTTAAAACCCTTTAAAGTTGGGCTTTTGACTCAAGCTGCCAAATTTTTTTTACAGTTTATGCTGAATAATTATTTGCATTTAGGGTTTGTATGCTTTTCTTACTTCTGGTGCTCCTCTGTGAAGCTTTGCAATCACTCCATTAATAAATTATTCCAGCTGTTTTTATTTCTAACCTCTCTCGTTACTCTTGGAGAAATTTGTACGATTTTCTTTTTTTCCCTGTAAAACTAAGTCAATTTTTTTTATTACAGGCTTAATTGTGGGCTACATGCAGTATTTTATGGCATTATGGAGAGACAGATGAGACAAAATTCAAACAATTTAGTCACCATGACTAAAACATTTAAACGGCAACAGAGACATCCTGACTAGACAACTGATTTGGAGGTGGCAAGTCCAGAGAGATGGATACTAACAAAATTATTAGAGAAATCTAAATCCTTAAAATTCTTGTTTAAAAGACTGTTTTGTCTTTTTAGCTTATACTTTATATCGATTAACTTTTTACTGCACTCGGCAGTAAAAAGACCTGCTAAGACAAGTTAAACAATTTTTACTAAACTCCAACCCAAATTCTCAAACCCACCTCCAAACAGATTGAACTAAAATTACTTCAAATTTGTCCACAATCATATCCTGATTAATGCTTATAACTGCTTGAGATGGGATTTTGTTTTTTTTATCCTTTCGCAAGTTTTAATTAATACATCTGAGGTTTTTATTTTATTCAGTTGTCACATGAATGTAATTTTTTCTACCGTTATGAATAAATAAATTCCCCACAGGCCTTTAACACAATAAAGAGTAAATAAAGCTGGATGTGGTGTTTGTGTCATTTGTTTAGACCAATTAACTTTTACTTCTTTCAATGCAAAGTTAATTCAGACTTACAGTTGCATCTATATTAGAATATCAGTTTATTTTGCCATTTCAATTCAGAAAGTTAAACTCATGTAATCAGATTTGAGAAACTAATTACAAACATTAACTTTTTAACTCCAATTTACCAGACTGCAGACCATCTTTGACACCATCCACAAGGAGGGTTGGTGACAAAATAGTTGGAAAGTTGAGTGAAAGGAAAAAGTATGACAGAAAAAATATTTAAAGCGCACAGGACCTGAAGAGACTTTAGTGTTAAGGTGATCCTGAACCAGACAAGTGTCTTAGTTGTGCAATGGGGAAGAAGGATTGGGCTGCTGCTGCTCAGTGGTTTGCAGTTCTATTTTCCGATGAATGTTTTTATTTTTCATGTAGAAATCAAAGTCTAAAAGAAGAGTACAGAGGGAAGTTTCCACATTTTCCCAGCCATCTACTGGTGTTACTCCACTGTGTTTTATCGAGTCCAGAGCAAGCATAGCTGTCAAACAGAAGACTTCCTGTTTACCTCTGCTGACTAGCTTTAGTGAAATGCTGGTTTTGTGAACAGTATCACTGTACTCAATTTGCCAATAAACTACCCTGACCTAATTCCCATAGTCTATGGAGTATTGCTAAGAGAAACGAACACATCAACAATGCAGACAGACTCAAGGCCAATTTGAGGCAACCTGGGCTCCCTGAACACTTCAGTAGAGTCACAGTCTGTCTGCCTCCATGTCACCCTGCATTTGTGCAGTAATACATGCAAAAGGAGCCCCAGGCTAGTACTGAGAGCATATACTGTACAGTATATGGACATGGTTTTCAGTAGACAACTGAATTTTGGATTTCAACCATCTAAGCCATAATCGTCAACAACAAAATCACTCAAGGTAATCACTGTAATTAGTTTCACCTTAACTTTGATATTCCAATTTATATAGATGCATCCTGAATGTACCTGATTCTTTAGTTTTTTGTGCCCCACACATTAATAGACCTGCACTGTAAAACCAAAACTAAGCAACCATTCTTTTAACAAAATCCGATCATGGATTGTATCATAATGCAATGTTTGATTTGCTTTAGCTTAAAAAAAAAAAAAAAATCATTGAAACAGCTTGCCAGACAGGATGTCTTAAAAATCCTGTTTCACCTGTTCATTCTTTCTTTGCGAAATACATAAACATTCAACATTTTACACAAGCAGAGTATTTTGAAGCAACCTGTTACAAAAGCTCTTAATTAGATATCTTAAGTCAACATGTTTTCTTTTGAACTTTACTGTCAAAAATAAAAATTGACAAAAGACAAACCTAAATACCGAGTAAAAGTATCTTATATTTCCCATGGTATAATTTGCTTGGACTGACAGTGGAAGCTTTCCTCTGCAGCTGCCTCAGAAATATTTGCCTTGCTCAAAGGCACTTTCAGCATAACTGGAGAAGAGATTTAAGCACAATGACACCTGCAGACCAACAAGTAAACATTCCCATATTTATTATATTACTTTGTTGCACACATTTTTGCACAAAAAAAACAACACTGTGTAAACAGGACAGCTTTCATAGTACAAACATGTTTTAGTGCATGGCAGCTGTTGTTCCAGTTTGACCACAAGGTGGCAGCACGACATTGCATTCCTTTGACAAGTAAAATATTTGCAATTCATATACTTCAAACATTTTAAAAAAAATTCAAAACTAAATCAAATATATTTATTGAATTTATATTCTTTAAAAAGAAAAGCAGGCATGATGTAAAAGTGATGCTAAAGGAAAAATGTCACGTTGCTCATGCTGACAAATGACACTACCTATTTTAGTCCCGACTTCTCTAACAATTCAATACATAACCCCAAACAAACAAATTGCTCATAATCTTTCAGAATAAATATTCCTCTAAACAAGGCAGGCAGGAAACACCGTGTCATTCCCCTCCTTGTTTTACCAGCTGCTTTGTCCCTCAGTAAATTCAAACAGTGTTTCTTTTAGCCCTTATATCCTTCATCGCGCTAATGATAATCTGGTAAATAAAAGCAGGTCAAGTAACCAATGACATCCTTAGTTTTAGCAAGGCCCAACTTTCCAGGATGTTGAAAAGCTGTTCTACTTTTGTTAAATATGGTAAAATATTCATAAACTGTTGACTCAAAGCCATCATGACAGATAATTGAATCGAGCAATGTGTGATCCAGTAGTTCAATCTGAGATTTGACATGCAATGCAGCTTCTCTACACCTCAGAATACATTCAATCACTCTAAACGTGTAACGATCCAAGTTCCTACGCTGGTACTCTTGTTCTTTGTTGCATGATTGCATCACATGGGGGAAAAAAAAAACAAACAAAAAAAACCATCCATATAAACTAAAGAGGAGTTCGCATGCAGTTATTCCACAATCAAGCAGCACATCGGGTGAGTAAATTCTTTCACTGCATTGTTCTAATGAAAAAGACATTTTCTCTATTTAGTTTCCTACATGTGACTTTTCTTACAGGTGCATTTCAATAAATCAGAATAATATCGAATAGGTTTTCTGTGCATTCCAAACAGTCATAGATTTCAGTTATGACGGTCAAATTTTGAATCTCAGACTATTTAAACGTATTTTAAACAAATGCAATGTTTTGAACCGTTGACGGGCAACGCAATCATGAGGAAGACTTGACACCTGTCCAAGAGACTGTCTTTGACACCCTTTACAAAAAGGGTGAGCTTATCTATAAAAGGTCACTGCTAAAGGAGCTAGCTGTACTATAAGCGTCTAAATGGAAAATTCAGTGGAAAGAATAACTGACAGAAAATGTGCACAAGCAATAGAGATAAACACAGACTTGACTTCATTGTACTCGATTGGGTAGTAATCCATTTGTTTTGTCAAAGAGAAGATGAGACGCCAAATCCCCCCCCCCCCCACAAAAAAACCCAACAAAAAACAGACCAGAACATGAAACGACTTCAATACCTCAGCAGTGCTACAATGATTGCTTCCATGTCATGCAATATTGATGCAATAATCATTGCAAATGAATCTCTGACCAAGTACTGAGTGGAAATATTTTTCAAGGCTCTTCAGCAGGCCAGCATTACTGCATTAATAATCCTCATTTATCCTTTTTCCTTATTGGCCTTATGTTCACACACAAAAAAAAAAAAAAAGAATTTTTGATTTCCCATCAACTTTAGGCTACAGTCATCAAAACTAACAAATACACACTTGGAATAGATCTTTCCATGTAAAATAAAAAACCTAAATAACTTACCAATTTCCCCTTTTTGAGCTGAATTATTGAAATGGATTATTCTAATTTAGTGAAATGCGCCTGCATATCGTTTAAATTATAAGCACTATTCCTGACATTTTCAACACAAGAAACACTTCGTGTGGCCCTCATTCAGACAGAAAAATAAAAACATAGGATGAAAAACAGTGCAGTTTTGACTACAAGCACCTTATAGTTCTGCTGATGTGTTGCTGTGTAAGACTACAAGAAAACAAACAGAAACAAAGGAGGATAAGAATATGCCCGGGCTGTTTTTTCAGTGCATAAATGTTTTTGGACAGAAAAATCTCAACCATCTGGAGCTTTCTCTCTGATCATTTCTAATGAACTAAAATACACAGATGGTGGGACTCAAGTTGAGCGAATGTGTGAGAGAAAGGAGCTGAACACAAAAGAAAACAAGCAGATACAGAACAAGCTTCAAGAGAAAAAAAACAACCCAAAACCTAAATATTGTGTCCTGCCACTGAATGCCGGTTTAATGATATCAAGCCAAACAAAACATCTGAGGATCCTTCCTTACCAAACTGAACAGAAAACACACTTGATATAACTTAGAATAAGCAGCTACATCAGTTCTTCATGCAGAAACGACAGCATTACTCCTCGAGGTAGCGGACAACATTGTTCCTGTTCCTTTTTTATTTTATCAAAGTTTCAAGTTGCACAATTTTATCTGCAGTGACTTTAGAGTTTGCCACTGAAGTGATGATTACCATCATTATGAATAAATAGTGTTTGAGATGAAGTTTTCCAAAAGTATAAAGTGTCTTCTCATGAAAACTAAACCTTATGTGCTTCTTTTTAGTTCACTGGAGTGGAAAAAAGGTCGTAATAGTCGAGCTGGCTAATAAAACTATAAATATGAAAAAAATTGTGAATCTTCTGCTTACAGCTGGTACCTACTGACATGAGAACTGAGCAGTTTCAGTTCAGGTTACTGGATATTTAGGACAACTAGCTGTTAATCCTCCCTTTGTGGGGAATAATTGGAAAGAGGAAGACTCAGTTCCAGGTGAGTGTTTCCCCCTTTTAAAAGCTACTCAGGCGGCTTTCACAGGAGGCCTTTGTGCTTTTTGAGCATCAAACATTTGATTAATTAATAAAAAGAAAGGCTCCACTTAATGAGATATGATGAATAAAGAAAAGCAAAGATTGCACACAAAAAATGAATGCACTGTATTATTTCTAATCAGCTTAAAATCAGATAACTCCACTGCATAGAACTGACTGAAATTATTTCTGTCAATTAACACCAAAGGGATAAGAAAGTAGAAATCAAACTTAAAAAAAAAAAAAAAAAAAAAATCAAGCTTAGTGCTGTTTGATTTCCACGATTACATTTTTAGAATATAGTCACATGTGCTTCCTTATGTGCGTGTCTGAGTCCATTAGCCCCACAGTACTAAGTAAATGTAGCCGCCATCCTGCTGTGTCCGGATGAGCGTGACTGAGCATGAAAACGAAAGTCCGTCAGTCACAGCGGGTCTACAGGGACCTGATGAGGATTTAACATGCTGATAAAGTGCTCTCCATGTAGCTGTTGGAGACACACGCATTCAGCCGGAGTGAGCTGGATACTGGTTTAAAAAAAGTTATGGTTTCAAAACTTTCCCTACGGTTTAAAGTCCCCATAAAAAGAATGAGCAGTTTTCTACCCGTGGTGTGGTGCAACAATAGAGGAACACGTCGCTGCCCTTCCCCCACCTGTTGCTGATCACGGCTGGTTAGCTGGCTGAAGAAACACTCTTACACTTTTCTCTTGTTTACTGGAAATATTTCCAGTAATGAAAAAGATAAAGTTCTCACCTGAAAACTAAATAAGTGCTACCCATCATTTGTAGTAAAGCTGCTTTACAACCATAGTTAGCGAGCTTCAAATAGCATGACTGGTAAGTAGCCCACTGCAGGCTTGTTAGCCTGACAAGTGAATCAGCTAAAATCAGCCTGTTAATAAGCATTTTAGCACTACTATTTTTATTTTTGCTTTTACCCATGTGTCAAATAATAATTATAATAAATTATAATTATCACCTTAATATGACCATTTTATAATAGAATTGGGTGTCGATTTTTTTTCAAATAAAAGCAAGAAGATCAAGTTATACAGTTCATATTAAGTATTACGCCTCAATATCGTGGCATGTTTTACTCAAGGTTATTATACCATGATAATCTCATCCCATGTGACTCCCTCACATATACCATAATTTAAAGTGAAGGCACTAGATGGATTAGTGTTAACAAGCTTCCCATTCGTTGTCGTTTCTGGTTGCATTTGTAAAGAATATCAAGTTGTGCGATAGTCTGAAGTTCAGCTAGTTTCTGTAAGTCAGGGTCATCTAGAAAAAAAAAGGCTCAAAACGTCAGACGACCTCTGATGTAAAACAATGAACCAGAAACAAAAACAGTTCAGCAACTAAACTACTTGTTATCTACAGCCTAAATGTGGGAAAACCATCTAGCTCCTCCGTGTTGTCTTTTCTGTAAAAGATTCCTTTCAACTTCTTTAACAAATCTGCTTAATCAAGTTCTATAACTAATATGTCAATAAAAACAGAAAGTTAGACCCTGAACTGTCATCATGACAGCATTAGCCTTTTACTGATTCATTTTTAAGCTAAAAGAATTGAATGCTATCATAAAACGGTCTGCAGGAATTTTCAGGAGTTTGGCGGTTGCTGAGCTAAGATTTAGGTAACTGATGTTGATAAATAAGGTACGCTGTGCTATAAAATCTTATCTAGATCCAAACAACTAGAATGAAATCTTTTTTTCCCCAAACCATGTCGTTTTAAAATAATTTCTTTAAGGCAACGGGATGTGGGGACTAAACATTGTTTTAGTGTTTCTTTCAGTGGCAACAATCTATCTTCAAGGAGCTGATAGAAAAATCAATAAGGAACAGGACCTCATGATGCAGACTTTTCTTTCCTGACTATAAAGACATGTGATCCAAACTGAATAAATAGATGGCAAGATTCAGAAGAATTATTTCATAATACTGCTGTTTGATTTCAAGAGAAGCCAGATTGTGAAAGCCACCTGAGCAGCATGACAAGGAATCTTTATCATGAAATACTCTTTTGTAATGTTGACAAAAAGCAGAATCCAGTTTGAGATGTGGTGGCTGCAGCAGATTGTTATGAGGAGTGTGATGCTGCGTCACTGCAGGGCTGTGCTTCTGCCTCTTTCTCCTCCACCTTCTCGTGGTCGTCATCGCTCAGGAAAAGCAGCGGGAACATTCCCAAAATACAGCCGATGGTGATGCCGATGGCTTTACCCTGCAGGGAGAGGAGGAGGAGTTCAGTTCATTCAGTTCGTTTTACTTTACAAAACACACTGAAACCTAGTAATCCTAACATGCTGACTGAGAGTTGGTATTGTTCTAGTTTCAGAATGACAACACTACTGCTATAATACAGTTATATTGCAGGGTGAAATGTATTATTCATAGCAGGGCAGTGTTAGTGCATTAGCTGCTGGTTGCTTTTCTTTTTGAAGTTTGGCTATTTGGATACACTAAATAGAATGCTATCCTTTTTTATTATTTTTTCTTTTTTGCTCCAAGAAAGATCCAGCCAGCTGATTTTACTGAGTGTTGGTCGAGCCGTTCTTCTGCATCAAGATCCATTTTATGTAAATTCTTCTGTAACACTGAGTTTCAACACTCAGTAAAAGACTGGAAAATGGTTAAAATAGAGTATTTCATGTTGACCCGCCAATCAGTTATGTGAGTCTCACCTATATCTATGATAGGCTACAACTGAAACCTCATTGGTTAATAGGAGACGTGAGCCCGCCCTCCAGTCCTGAATACGGTACGTGCCGAGACGCTGAGAGACTCGAGCAGAGACACAGATAGGTTTTTGGAGTACCGCCGGAGATTTTTGCTGCAAAGTGCTATAAACGGAATGGAACAAGGTAGATGGGCAAACATCCAAACCAGAAATCTGCACGGACCTCTAAGATACGGACCTGAACTTGTGGGAATATTCAGAGTTGAAGTTACCGCGAGTGTGGGAGAGGTGGACATCGACCCTCATTGAGGAGCTGAACGTTGGGAGCGTGTTGGCTGTTTGCTTTATTTTTTTTGTTGAGAAGAACTGCATGACCTGGATTTCTCTCTTCGTGACGAGGAAGATGGCGAGCCACCCCTTGTGAATTGGACCATAAAAGATCCTGAGTTGGACTAAGAGACTTGGTGCACCTTCTGCCTGAACGACCACAGCTGTGCGGTAGGACAAACCGCACCGATCACATACTGTTGCCTCTGTGGGAGCTGACCTGATCATACACTGACCATAAATCGACTGGACCTATTTAAAACATCTGAGCTCAGATAGGACTTTGGGGAAAACTTATCTGGATTTCTCCTGTATTCCTCACTTTGGGTTGTAAGCTATTCATTATTGTATGTTAAATTCTGTGTTCATCTCAATGCAGTTCAACAAACCAGTTCTGTGAATCAGTCTTCTTTACATACAACATTCGTGAACCCTCCTTCGAACCTAGCACCCCGCTTAGATAAAGGGGGTTACACTTCCTTTCAGCACCACGTTTTGGCAAATCTTCCAGAGTTTCTTCTATTCTAAGGATATTTTACACCAGCAGCTGTTTTAATTGATACTGTACAAAAACAACACTAGTCTATATCCCATAAGTTTTTCAGTGCTCAAATATCCAAAAACGTGACAGTAATATTAATAGAAAACCAGATTAATAGAAATAAAAAACATTTGTAGTAGATGTGTAGTTATAAGTGACATTTTAAAGCCAAAACTAACTAGAATTTGAGTGGTGAGACATAGAAGTGAGCAAACAGTTCAGGTCAGATCCAAAGCATTTTTTGCTATTTAATATTTATCACAAGCATAAAGGCAGACCAGGCTTAAGGCCCATTTATGCTCAACGTTAGATATGCAGATGCATGCAGATGGAGTCTTCTGTGTTCATTTCATGCATATTTTCGTCAGTTATCAAGGAGATTGAAAATGTCCTATAGTGGCTACATTGTCCAACTATAACGGCGACTTAATAAACAAGCTGAAAGCATGAGATCAGTGACACTTGACAACGTTAGAAAACAGGCGGACTGATTTACTTGTGCTACAGAAGCATGAATGAGTTTTTGGCCAGAGAGCTTTTAAATGCCTCAGGAAGGGGTCTGTCAATCAGTTCTCTAAGCTACCACCCCTGACAGCTTTTTCCTGAATTTATCGTCTTTTTTTTCTTGTCCTCACATTTATATAACTTTGGGCTGTATGCTTGGCTTTCCCCCATACTATAAGGCTTTTTCAAAAATAACTAAACCTCGAACATGGAAATGATTACTATCATGATTTACGATCCTGTAAACCTTTTGCAATATTGTACATGAACTTTAATTACATTTCTTTCCTTTCAAGAATATCAAAAATGAGCTTTTCGGGTTGCTGAGAGGTTCATGCAAACCGTGAAAATCTGGTTAAACTCAAAAAAAGTTTTTTTTGATCTTCACTGCTGAGAGATGGCAAAAAAAACGAAGAAAAAAAAACCTCACCATATGAGAGCTGAGCCTGGTCTGCCACATGTCCACCTGTTTGGCTGTCAGATCAGGAACCTGCATCCCCAATCTGGAAGCCAGAGCCTCCACGTAACCTGCAAGACTGCACACATACATGTCAATGATAACTAACGGGCAATAATCATTTCAAACAAAATCACATTTCTGGTGACCCAAAAAGAAAAAAGGGAAAAAAAGAAAAAGCTATACCATATGCAGTCTAGTTAATTCTTACATGTCTAAAATTAAAACAATTGTGCCTCTTAATGGTGTACATTTTCAAAAAAACAAAAAAAATTTGAATAGAGGAGCAAAAAATGCATCAATGAAAACCTAGAATCATATTTAATTTAGAATTACACAACTTTTTAATTAGAAAAATATTTTTGCTTTCCACAAGAGAAAAAAACATGACAAAGCAAACTTAGCTCAATAATTTAGAGCCACTAGAAACTTGCACTGCTCCAACCAGCATCAAGCTTCATGAAATTTGACACATCTATCTCTGAAATAGCCTAAATCTTCAGAGGATGTTGGAATGCTGCTTACCCAAGACCTGCCAGGTCTGAAACCAGGTTCCCCAGAGCTGCAGCTGCACAAAGACAAAGAGAAAAGCTTTAATTGCTGCTGATTTCTAAAGGAGGGAAAGAGACAACTCAGGGGGGAAAAAAGCATTATAGTTGATGTGGGATTCTGCCGTAGTTCTTCACCCACGTAGTGAATGATTACTGACACCGTTTTAGACTGCTTTATCCAAAGAACCTTACAAGCAAGGACGTTTTCAGCTTTAGCACAGAAGGGAATCAACATCAATAGTTTTCAAGTCTTAACTGTAAAAGTTTTCAGGTTTCAACTATTTTGCAACTCAGATTTTTCTGATGCCAGAAGCAGCAGAGGTTAAATAAAGTCCGGATTCTGATAATGATCCGTTATTTTCATTTATTATCACTTCAGTGTGGAAATTAGCTTTCTGACATATAGACTTTATCAGAGATAATTTAGGCATGATGGACAGAATTGTGGATCTGACAGTTGTTAAATCAAGTGAAACTCTGCCTGATTTCTTCCACTATCCAACAGGAGGATAACGGATCGTAGTCACTCTAAGCCTGCAAACTCCAAAGCAGCTGCTGAGATAAGCTGGTGGAAAAACGTCTCGCCTGCCCTGCTGCACCTGAAACCCTCATCTGGATCAGCATCTGATCAGAAATGGGTGAACAGGTGAGTAAAATCTTACAAGGAAAATTAGCCTAATCCTGAGTCTATATCCATGTTCTAAGTGCTGCTTCACAGAATAAAGTAAATATAGCCTTCCTTTTTATGCCATATTGCTCTTGAACAGCTTGGAATATTCCAATTAATAAGCAAAACTGTAGATCATAGCCGTAAAGAAATGTAAGATTTGAGATATTTAGGGCGAGAAAAGCAGTGATAGTTTTATGGATCAAGGAGCACTTTTGGAAAATCACCAAGTCACTTTGAAAGCTGACTTTGCTAACCGTTAAACATTAAAGGCAAACAACTCCTCTGTAGTCCACAACATCAACAAAACACAGCAGCTATGAATATTTAACACTGTGGGTTGAATTTTCACAACGGCTGGATGAGAATATTGCTTACTAAAACTGTAACGGTGAGAAGTACATTTGGTTCGTCTTCAATCAATTTCTGGAGGCATGAAAGTCGACAATGCTTCCAAGTTAAAGGCAGTAATATCCCTGCAGGATTGAAATGTCCAGATGGACGGCTTCGATGTGAATTCCCTTCAAAGAGAAACTTCCTGATGGTGATGGTTGTGAGACGACAGTCCTGTCTCACCTCATTTCACCGCCGTTACGGCCACAGTGGGGAGACGGGTAGAGAAGCAGGAAACAGTGACACTAAAACCTGGAAACGTCTCTTTCCAAATAAAATAAGAAAAGAAATTGGCTCGCTCGATGACAAAACAAATATACAAGCAGGTCCTGTATGGATGGAGGCAACAAAGAGGAGCAATTGATCTGAAGCCCGTCTTCAGACTCTGATTTGCACTTTGCAGAGGTATTAGGAGCCAGGTAACCATGGAAACGGGATAATCTACTAGTGAAGAGAGGGACAAAGGCAAGCTCCAATGCTTTTATGGTTTTCACAGCGTAATAAAGACCCAAACTGAAACCCAGAAACGGCACCATGAAGACGGTCGGATGGGTGGCAATAAAACGCAACAACAGGGAAAGTCAAGACATTTTCAGGTCAAACTTAGATTATTGCTAGCATCACCTGAGCTGTATTGGCAACAAAGATTCTCTGTGCCAGCTTGGATGGAAAAATGAGGCACTGGTTCTGGGCATGAAATCTACTTCTAAAACTCCAGCATAGATAAAAGCAGTGGCTGCAGGGTTTTTTTTTGTTCTTTTCTTCACATGTGATATTATGGTCAGCTCCAGACTCCAGTCAGCTCCAGCTCAGACTCCAGGAAGCACAGCATCCTCCTCATGGAGGAATGTTGGGGTAAAGGTAAGAGATTTAAATGGTTCTGCAAGATGAACAACACCATATTTATACTCAAATACTGTTGCAACTCTATAACTATTTGATTTAAAAGAAGAAGTCCACTTCTTCTTTTAAATTGCTTTGGCATATTCCAGTTTGTGTGTAAGGCTCTAATTTTGTAAAGCCTGTAGATTAATGCCTGCATCCTCCCCTTTCTAAGAATGACCACCCAGGAGCCAAAATGACTGGAACTTATTGAATATACTTCCATCCCCCCTATAAAAAAAGAGAACCATATGTAGCTATTTCAGTAGCTCAGTACAATAAAATACAGGCCAATAAGTTTGGAGGGGGCTGCAGCTTCTATAACTGTGAGGTGTCTGATACAGAAAGCTTAAAAAATATTTCATCACATTGAAACAGTTCTCCTACCACAGCACTTTTATATCAGTTCATTTCTATGATGTCTCAGTTTTTTCTGTTGTTTTTAAATTAGTTTTATATACAGACCCTTTCCAAAAAATTTGAATATCATGGAAAAGTTTTTTTTTTATTTCCATAAATTCATTCAAAACAATAAACTTCCATAGATTATAGATTCAGGGCCTCCAGCTTAAACGATTTCAAGTATTTAGTTTTTCATTTCTACATAATTTGGGCTTCCAGCTCATAAAACCCAATAAATCAGGAATTCAAAAAATTAGAATACTGTGGGGGGAAAGAAATCACCATTTACTTCACTGTTTTTGCAGAAAAAAAAGAAAGAAATTAGGATCCCTTCAAATAAATCAAAATATAGTACTTTCAAAACGATATGTCAATCTTCAATACTTGGTAGGGAATCCCTTTGCCTTAATCACTGCCTCGATGCACCGTGGCATTGAGGTGATCAGCCTGTGGCATTGCCTGGAAGTTATGGAAACCCAGATTTCCTTCATGCTTGCTGTCAGCTCTTCTTTGTTTTTGGGTCTGGTGCCCCTCATTTTCCTCTTGATAATACCCCATAGATTCTCAATGGTGTTTAGGTCCGGCAAGTTGTGCTGGCCAGTCAAGCACTGTGATGACACCATGGGCATCAAACCAGGTTTTGGTGCTTCTGGCGGTATGGGCAGGGGCCATGTCCTGCTGGAAGATGAAATCTGCATCCCCAAACAGATCCTCAGCAGAAGGAATCATGAAGTCCTCTAAAACATTCTGGTAGACTGGTGCAGTGACCTTGGATTTAAGAAAGCAGAGTTTACCAACACCTGCACCCCAAATCATGACTGACTGGATATTTCACTCTGGACCTCAAGCAGCTTGAGTTCTGTTCCTCACCAGTCTTCCTCCAAACCCTTGGTCCTTGATTCCCGAATGAAAGGCACACTTTACTTTCATCTGAAAAGAGGACCTTGGACCAGTGGCCAACAGTCCAGTCCTTCTTCTCTTTGGCCCAGTTGAGACACGTCTGAATGTGCTGGTTTTTGAAGCTGTGACTCCCACCTCATTCCACTCTTTCTGGATCTCTTCTTGGATCATCTTCTCTGTTTGATAATCCGCTGAAACTTGCGGTCAGCTCTTCTGCTGGTGCATCTTCTCCTGCCACATTTTAACCTGCCAATAGACTTTCCATTAATATGCTTGGACACAGCACTCTGTGAACAGCCAGCCTCCTTAGCTATGAAGGTTTGTGGCTTACCCATCCTATGGAGGGTATCAATGATGGTCTTCGGGCAACTTGTCAAGTCTGCAGTCTTCCCCATATTGAACCTAACTGACACAATTGAACCAAAGTGAAGCAATTTAATGACACTTTGGAAAACCTGTGCAGGTGCTTTGAGTTTAGTAGATGAGTAGTGTGTGTGATGATTCTAATTTTTTGAATTCCTGTTTTAGTGGGTTTTATGAGCTGGAAGCCCAAATTATGTATAAATAAACAACTAAATACTAGAAATCAATAAAGTTTTGGGCCCTAAATCTATAATCTATGGAAGTTTAACGTTTTGAACAGAATTATGGAAATAAATAAACTTTTCCATGATATTAGAATTTTTTGCAAAGGATCTGCAAATCCAATAGTCATATGGTAAGTCAAGCTCCGTAAGGATCAATTATAGCACACTATAGTATACATGGATCCAGTCTGGAGAAATGAGTCATATCATAGTAGCGCAATTATCGGAATTCTTATTTAAATTTGAGCTTAAAATATTTACGTTATATTTAAGTGTGAGAAATGCAAAGTGTTTCCAAACTCCTTGAGTAATCTAGTTAAACAGCTTTCATTTCAACATCAACCAAAATAAATAGCTTTATGATTTTGCTTAATGATTGAGCAGCTAAAGTTGTTGAGCATAAAAGGTAATATTTTACAACTTGAAAGCAATGAAATAATAATTATGTCTAGAAAACCAAGGCTTTTAGCTGCTTCTATTCACTGTTGAGGATAATAATAATAATAATAACAATAATAATAATAATAATAATTATTATTATTATTATTATTATTATTATTATTATTATTATTATTATTATTATTATTATTATTATTATTATTATTATTATTATTATTAATTCTAATTTCATATAGCAGGAAAATCAAATGTTACATCTTTCCAGCTTTGGACATTCCCATCTGAGCAACGCTGGAAAACCCAATTTACTTAGCGAAATCATCATACACATGTAAAATGTTTGGGTTAATGAGAAAATTAACTGTAATTATTCTCATTTGCAGCAGTAAACACTTTCCTTTAGGCTTTTAGACAACACCTGTTCTCAGCTACAGTAGGCTGGAGGAAGACTGATCACACAGAGAAGACAACTTTTCTTGATTTTGAGACTAAGCTGTCTCAAAGAGACTAAACTGATACAAACCCAGATTTATCATTTAGGATTATAATATATAATTTATGATAATATAAAAACTAAAATGATCTTGTGCATAAAAAGATGAAAAGACAATGTTTAGATTTTTTCTAGAAAATGACTTTTATAATTATCTACTTTCAACAGTCTCTGATGATCAATTATTTAAAGATACCAGGACCCGGCCAACAAGATAAGAAGTCAATTTAAATAATGATGGGACTTTACTGCAGGCTGTTTGATCTGTTCTTACCAGCCATGGTGGAGATCCCCAGAGTGACTCCGATGGAGAGTTCAATCTGTGTTCCCTAAAGAATACAACAGAATGAGGTCAAATATTCCTCCTGACTTACTGTTAGCCCCTAAACAAGATAACACATCCACACAAGGTGTTTTTTTCCCCCTTACAAGCAGCTAATGGTGAAAAAAATGATTCTTATAACTTCACTTACTGCTGCAATCATGATGGCGTTATCCAGGAAACCAAATCCGATGAAAGGGACGGCATTGTGGAATAAAACTGAAAACCAACATGAGGAAAAAAACAAACAAAAAATTAAATATATAGATGACACTATGAAGCTTTTTAGAAGCTTACTTCAATGTTCATGATTTTATGGTTACAGAGGTGTTAGGGAAGCCCGTCGCTGCTTCACATTGTACACACGTGATTTCGGTGAATCTAGCTCTAACTTTCAAAGGGATGAAAATGAGCCACCTGCAACAAGCCTTTACAACTCTTGTATTATTTTGTACTCACATTCAGATCTCTTCCTACACAAACAACCAGTGATTAAAAAGTAAGCTACAATAATCTACTGTATGCAAATGTGGTCAGAGGTCAGAATATGTTATAAAAGTTAACCGGCCTAAACGGGGTTTGGAATCATAATTAGGCATGAAATTAAATCTTCAGAAGATTAAACAACAACAAATTACATTAGATCTTAAATTAGATTAGAGGTACAATATTAAATGGAGGTAGGTAAACATTAAATGGTTAATTCTGTAATGTACAGATATGAAAAAATTAGCACACTGAACATACTGTTGTGACCATTCACCGTTCATAAAACGGTCCAGCAGCATGTTGACTTTTAAGGGTGTAAAACGTTTCAGATCCAAATCCAACAGGCTCTGCTGTTGCTTTTCACATCTCTAAACATATTCTAGAAAATAGTTGAATATAGATGTATTTAAATTTGTCTGGTGTCAATTTTACTTTTACTGGCAAAAATTGTTTTTAGCAGCCACCGATTGTGCAAGTTGTCCCACTTAAAAGAGTCCCCACTTAAAAAGATGGGAGGTTTGTAATATTTATCATAGGTACACTTCAACTGTGAGGGACAGAATGTAAAAAAACGTTTTTTAAATCAGGTAAACAAAATGTATGATTTTTTTAAAAAGAATTTATTTGTATCATGGTGCAGAAAATACGTATTTGGCACCTACAAACAAGCAAGAATTCTGGCCCTCACAGACTTCTTACTTCTTCTTTAAGAAGCTCTTCTATCCTCCACTCCTTACTTGTAATAATGGCACCTGTTTGAACTCGTTATCTGTATAAAAGAAACCTGTCCACACCTTCAAACAGTCAAGACTCTAACCTCCACCATGGCCAAGACCTGAGAGCTGTCTAAGGACATCAGGGACAAGATTGTATATTGTAGACAATCAGCTTGGTGAAAAGAGAGCAACTGTTGAAGCGACTTAGGGCTCCATGCAAAATCTCACCTTGTGGGGTACACATGATCGTGAGAACTGTGAGGAAACAGCCCAGAACTACACAGGGGGAACTGGTCAATAACCTGAAGAGAGCTGGGACCACAGTAACAAAGGTTACTATTAGTAACACACTACTTCGTTATGGATTAAAATCCTGAAGTGCTTGAAAGGTCCCCCAGCTTAAGCCAGCACATGTCCAGGCCCGTCTAAAGTTTCCCAGAGACCATCTGGATGATCCAGTGGAGGATTGGGAGAATGCCATGTGGTTAGATGAGACCAAAATAGAACTCTTTGGTATAAACGCCACTCGCCGTGTTTGAAGGGGGAAGACTGCCGAGTTGCATCCCAAGAACACCATAGCCACTGTGAAGCATGGGGATGGAAACATTATGCTTTGGAGCTGCTTTTCTGCAAAGGGGATAGGACGACTGATCTGTATTAACAAAAGGATAAATGAGGCCATGTATCATGAGATATTGGGCAAAAACCTCCTTCCATCAGTGAGAGCATTGAATATGAAACATGGCTGGATCTTCTAGCATGAGAAAAACCATGGTAAGGTTCTGGAGTGGCCTTGCCAGCCTCCAGAACTCAATCTAATAGAGAATCTGTGGAGGGAGTCTAAAGTCAACGTTGCCCAGCGACAGCCCCAAAACATCACAGCTCTGGAGGAGATCTGCATGGAAGAATGGGTCAAAATACCAGCTACAGTGTGTGGAAACCTGGTGAAGACCTACAGGAAACATTTGACCTCTGCCATTGCCAACAAAGGTTACATTACAAAGTATTGAGCTAAACTTTTGTTATTGGCCAAATACGCACTTCCTACAGATTGTACAAATAAATTCTTTAACAAACATTAAATGTGATATCCCAATTTTTCTTTTATATTCAGTCTCTCTCAGTTAAAGTGTAACTATAAGGGATGTAAGAAAATATTGATATACTGTTTTATCTCAACATTTTATGTCACGGTATTGTATCGATATTCAGAAGCAATGTATTGATTTCTCTGACTTAATTCTTTTTATAAATTTGCTTGGAACCATTATTGATGACAGTCCTACTATCCAGACCCACTTCTTAAAAGACTTGCTTTTAGATTATGTAAATCAATTACTCTGACTTCTGTGAAACCACATTTAATTGTAATAATTTGTAAACATTTCTTGACTGAGGTGAAATAATCTCATGTTAAATGTTATCAGAAATTAGTCCATCCACCCACCTATCAATAGTTACTAGTACTTTCACATTTTTTATTGTTTTAAACATATTGGAAGCCTCAATAAATGTTAAAAACTGATTTTAAGATTAATATTTCTACCTTTAACTCTGTAGCAGATAATTAACATTTGGGAACATTCCTGTCCTTCAGCTCCTTCATGACTGGTAGTTGAAGACATTTATTAACCCAAGGACAATTAATGGCAAGATATGTACGTTTGTGTTTTGTTCATTCCTTTCATTGCTTTATGGGTACAATAAAGTGTTATTAGTGTATGTCAAATACCAAGCTGCTAAAAAAAATCATTCAGGCTGAACTGTGGACATCAAAGAAACACTAATGAATGCATGAAAATCTGCGCTTGCTTTGTCAGATACAAAGACCAAACAGGCTCTGTGAGTCTATAGACGTGTGTGCAGCAGATTTCATCCCTCACCATATCTGATCTGGGCTGCAGTCGGCGGTGATGGCTCCAAAGTCTCTGAGGGGAAAGAAAAAGGAAACATCAAAACATCAGAAGTTCTCTCATTAACCGCTGAGGTTGGAGTCATAGTCCACTCTTCTGTTTGCTGTTTGACAACGAACATCCTCCACCAATGCTTTACACTGACTTCTCAGCAGAAGCTCTGCTTCTGTGTCTCTTAGACTCACCATTAAAGCTGAGAAAAGTGATCTTTAGGAAGGTCTGCTTTGGATCAGGAGCAGCAATAATAATCTAAAAATAACACATGGTTTCCATGGCAATGTGCCTTAAAATATAAAAAAGATGTTTCAGTTCAATTCCAACCCTAATGATACCACTTATTTTGTATTATAGAAAACAAAAGATGCAACATTTCTTGTCTCTTGACAAATTACCTGAATTAACTAAAGAGTAGGACACCCACAATAACGAATTTTGCTGATCAATAAATTGCCCCATAAGTTAATGTGATAACTGATAATATTGTTTTTTTGAGATCATTTTAAACTATTATAATTAATGCATGTACAGTGCAGACCTTAATTTGAAAAGGACACTACAGCTACCAGAAGATCTTTTTAATATCCAATATAAATGAACAAAATAACTGAAACGATATAAAAATCGATGATCTCTAAACAAAACTGCCCATCAACAAAATATTAATCACTTAGTTCAGACAAGAAAAACAGGAAAAACTACCAGTTAGAAGTTTTGTAAACAAAAAGAGCAAACTAGCAATAAAAAAACACTATATGCACAACATATTGTACACAATATATGGATTATAAATACTTTTGTTCATCCAGTCTCAGGTAGAAAGAGGGAGACGTGCGAGAAAAACAAACAAGCATGCAACACATGATTTAAAGGTTCATGAGACAAATGAGAACACGGCTACATCATCTACTAATAGTTTTGTTACATTCTGCTAATGTATTTTAGGATGAGCATAAAGGGAACCATGACATTTTTTATGTTTGTCCATGATTATTATCCATGTCTCTATTATAGCCCGTGATTATCCAAACAGTCATTTTACATAAAAGCAAAGTAAAAAAAAAAAACTTGATTTGTGTGAACCCTGGTTTTCTTTTTAAAAAGTGAGTATATCTTGGATAATTCATTGTCTGGGGTCACTGATCTGACTCACCAAATGGGTGAGACTGCAATCAGCGCTAGAGACCAATTATAGGGAAAAGTCAATTAAAAGTGCAGAATAATCTGCTGAGATCACCACTTTAAGCCCTCTGAGTGGTTGTTCTAGTCTCTCTTAAGTTTCACCATGTTTTGAGAAAATAAAGCAGACTGAGGCCAAGAGTTCAGGGTGTGTGTTACTGCGTTAATGAGACAAAAAGTCAGGGACGGGGAACAACCACCGGCACACAATAACAGCTTTCCTCAAAGGATGAGATTTCTTTAAAGAAGTTAGCCAGCTTTTTTTCCAAATAAGGAAAAATACTGCATAATCAAACTTTGGTTAAATAAAGCCTAACAAATGTTATTTTGGTAGTAATTTCGTGGTATTTAGACATTTGATAAATTAAATCTGGCTCAAAAGATTGTTTTGAAATCAACCTTCACTTATCCATTTCTTTTTTAAACATTTCTGTCAGCAGCCTTCTGAGGCAGCCACAGCTGTCTTAAGACTCACAATGAGGAAACATAGAAAACAGTCAGTCTGAAACCATCCCTTCTGTGTGGCTGGACATAAACGAGCTAAGTATCCCTGGAGTAAAAATATGACACAACACTTGGACCTATTAGTTTTAGCTACTAGCCACAAAGCAGGATAAGGGCCAGGGTCGCACCCCATCATGAAAACATGTAATTGCAACACTACTGCTTAAAGTTTCAATGACGATATCAAGATGTTTTACCCACATTCTTCCAAGTCTTTTCTTCATCTTTCACATTATTTACCTTCTTCACAATGCCCCCCTTTACTTTCTGAACTTTAAAATCTTGGCCACTAAAAATATCCACCCTGCATGCGTACAGAGGGAAGTGAAAGGTCAACAGGCCAAATATATTGTTAGCATCCTGAACTTCCATGCATGGCAGTAGAATGATGGTATCCTGCAAAAATATTGCATCAAACCTCAAAAACCTACTGTAACCCAGAAAGTCCCATTGGAAACTACACCAGTAAGCTGAAAATAGGCAGTTGCTGGTTCTACAGACATGGTTCACAAAACACGAATCAATCATCAATAGCCCCAAGACCCAAATTCTTTAGTTTTACAATAGGATGTATGCTCCATCTTATGAAATGTTTTCGATGACTATCCAAATTATTGACAGCAAAAGTGAAAATTAATTAGCAAGAAAACATCTAAAACATGTAGGGGGCAGTGTGCTTTGTGGATCACGGTTGGGAAACACAGATCTAACCAACAGTTTCATTAAAATCATTTACGTATTAATAAATGTTTTTACATTAAGGTTGGATTTTTCTTTTTTTAGTGTGAGGTTATGCTGCCACAGAAACGGTTTTTATTATATCTCTACCTTGGATGCGTATACAGTGTATATGCACCGTACATTTAAATGAGGGAAAATATCCACCAGGAAAAAAGGTAAAATAAAATCAATGTTTCTAAGCAAACTATAACAAATTGGCTTAAGAAAATAAGAGTTTACATACAGAAAAGCAACAACAGATTTATGTTTCAGTGATGAAGAATCAGGAGAAAAATTTGCCCAGAGCCTCTGTGTGGTGGAATAGTAATAAGATATATAAAGATGACTGAGGGCAGGAGATGAGAAAATTCCTGCAGTTAATAATGATTTGGGTTTACCTGTCAACTGAAGAACCAGAGAAGATTACAATCGTTTCCCCTACAGGTGGTCATTTAAATTCTGAAGCCTGTCCTCATTTCATTAATGGAAAAAGGCTTGTTTTCACGACTGTGATAATGCATCTTGGCAGGGCAAAGAGCGACAAAAATCTTTATTTAGTATGAACATATGAATGAGACGGCATCATCTGATGGATGGCTATGAAAATTAGACTGAAAATATAAAAGGAGGATGCGGTTTCCATGGCAGAGATCCAAAATGGATCAAAACGTTTTAACCTAATTGATTGGTGCTGAGTTTGTCAATTCTTTACATATATAAATCACCAGACTCAACATCCTCCATTTGTGGCAACTCCAGAGGTAGGGGTGGTCATTTCAGGCAAAAGACATTTAAATAATCAATATTTCGATTTCCAGCGGACCATTGCAAAAAAATACACAGGAGAGTTTTATGCTCCAGGCTGCACACATTATTCAACAAATCTGTGCTTTCCACGTCAAACCAGGTCATCATTTAAAAAATGACCTGGTCACATTCACACAAAAATCTGACACAACTTGAACCTTAAGTTGCTACGCAACAGATTTCCCTCCTTTAACTGAACATTACTGTTTAGGAAAAGGGAAATAATGTGTAAGTGAAATTAATTATAGCTTCTCAGTAAGAAACAGCCAAGTTGTTCAAGGACAAACAAACCTTGTACTGAGAAAACAAACACAGAGAAGACTTAATTATGAGCTTTGATATCAAACACAGGTAATATTGGCAGTTTTTATATCAATGCTTTATGCTTCAGTTCCGCTTTTTCCACTTTGACCATGTTCTAAACAATTTCACCATGTTTGTGTTCATTCAAAAGAATTCAAACTCCACTGATTTCATTGACTTTTTACATGGAAACAAATATTGAATTTAATATTTATATTTCCATACAATATTTACTGTAAAATGGAAGGGATGGAGAATGGGACCTTTACTGGTGGGATTTATTTCTAAACCTCCTCAACTCGACTACTGGAGATATATATATATATATATATATATATATAAAAATGAATAAATAAATCTGGAACTATAATAGTATAATAGCTGACTTCAAAAGCACTATTTGGTCCTCTATAACCTTGAATTTTAGAACTGGACAATAAACTAATAAAGTAATCCCAACAAGTGGTCCATGAAACCATAGAAAATATTGTTTTCTGCAGGCCAGATCACAAACCTGTTCCACCTATAAAACAGGCCTGAAGCACTGAGTAAATATGCTTCAATCCATACAGTTAAAATCACAACTCATTAATAAGCTAATTAACAGAATTAGTCATTCAAAATGCTGTTTTCTCCCAAGTAGCACTGAAAGCATTACAAATATTGCTTCACCATGTCATCATGTTTTTGTTTACTAAAAATATAAAATGTACATTTAAGTTGTGAATCCTGAAACAATTTAAACACAAAATAGCTTACCTGATCATAAGATTAAAGCAGTCATGACCTGTAATTTTCACTTTTCCAGAGAAAAAAATGTATGTTATGATTGGCTAACGATTATACACTGCCAGGGAAGCCGATATTTAAAAGTGAAGAGTTTGTTTACCCCTGGGTTCATCAACCAGCCCACGTGCACTCAAATACGTGGTTTTAATTTCTGCCCGACTTCACATCGAGTCGGCGCAGGATATACCATATATAGATATTGTAGACCTACCTATGCTGCAGAAAGCCCGCCCTCCCTCTCTCCCCTCTCTCCTCTCCCCCTCATATTCAGTTGAGTGCCGCCATTACTGAATTCTAGTGATGGGAATTCCAGCTCTTTTTAGAGAGCCAGTTCTTTTGGCTTGGCTCGCCATAAAGAGCCGGCTCTTTCGGCTCCCAAGTGACTTCTCAGATTTTCTGTTGCTTAAAGTGTATTTATTACCAATATTAATGCAAAACGATGTGTACCAAATGTACCAAAACAAGCGGGGGGAAATTAAAAAATAAAAAAAATGTCTCCCAATTACGAGCCGGCTCCCATCGTTCACTTCAAAGAGTTAGCTCTTAGAGCCGGTTCGTTCGCGACCGACACGTCACTGATTCGAAGTACGAACTCGACCGTGAAAGATGCAGAAACGTTGGCATCGAAGCTCCGTTTGGAAAAAAGGGGCCATTCCAACGATCAGAGACTTGCCTGCAATTGAAACGGTAAGGCTGTGTTTTTATTGCTCTGCTGTGTGTAACAAACAGCAGCTAACTGCTAATGTGGCTATTGTATGCTAGCAGGAGTAGTAGATGTGGGTTAGATATGCTGAAGCGTTACCTGCGGTGTCAACCCCCCTCCTTCCTGTCACCAATCAACGCGCCCCTCATTTGCATTATTACAATGACCGTCCAAGACAGCCAAAGTATCGCATCAGATCTCGCGAGACAATAATGCCTTCAGAAATAAGGGTCAGAGGAGTTCTGTGTTTATTTTTTTCAACTTTTCTTTTTTAGAAGGGCCTGAAAGACTATATTAGAGCGTGGGTAACCAAGGTAATACTAGGTTATGACTCCTTTAAAGACAAAATCTAAAATATAGTTTGACAGTTTGTAATCATTGTGAAAAATACAGCCTGTGTATGACTTCTGTGTCTGTGATTATAAATGCTGCAGGAAGAGTTTCCACCATTTTTTCAACCTTTCTAATGTTGTTAGACTAAAAAAAACACTCATAAAAAAACAAAGGCATTATTTATGAATTTATTAAACTACACATCACAAAGTACTATATTATAAATCAGGGTCCAAGCCAAAACACACCATCTGTTTTTTCTTTCTGTCATGTTCTCTAAACTCCTTCTTAATCAAAGAAAAAAATATTTATTTTGCTTTTGGTATCTCTCCAGCTGGCGAAGTCGTGCTGCTGAAAGTCTTTTTCTTTTAAACAATGCTCATCTAGAGCGATGAAGAGATGGATGTCCAGCAATATTTGCAGAAAATTGGATGCACTGATTAGTATATTTCTAACTCATTTGGATCTGCCACATTATAGAAGAATTATAACAGAAAAAATACAAAACAGTTATGACACCAGATAATTATAAATCCCTGAAGAGTATTTTATAGCATAATCCTAATGAATTATTGTGATAATGGATTAACATTCATCTAATTTGACACAATAAGCATGCAACTCAAACAAGCTCTGCTGAGGACGTAGTAACCTGGAATGATCTGTCCTGTTTAACTGTTGTCTGTGTGTTAGGTTGATGTAACATCACCGTAGAGCAAGTTGTGTTTATGACCAAATATATGAAGATATGATAAACAACGGTTACAGGAAGTCCCTTTTGAATATATCACAGTGTTTTAATAAGTTCCTGATGAGACGTGTTCTTGTTCCTTCTTACTTTCTGCAACAAAAACTTAGTTCTGCTAAAAAGCATGTTATCGTACATGTTTTCTAAAACTGTGTGTTCTATGCAATAATCTGTGCTTATACAAATAAACTTCACACAGCTGAAAATGCATGTTGAATTGAAGAATATTCATTTCCAAAGCAGTGCTGTAAATATCAGGCCACCTAGTGGGAATAACCCATTTTTGCCTTTTTGATTTGGACTGACTAATGAGTTCAGTGTGAATACAAACGTTGACTCCTGGGACGTGCGTCCCGAAATAGGTCTGACAAAAAAATAAATAAATATCAAAGCACTTTTTACAGCAGCAGCGGTAACGTACAGAAGAGTTGTACCCCGTTAATGGGGGCCATCATGAAGCTCAAGCTGACACCTGTGTGTGTCGAACGCAGTTCATCTGTCAGTGTGAAATTAAACAGTCTGAATGTGTGTGTGCACATTTAGACGGCTGCAGATGCTGTCTCATCTGTCTGTTTTTGGGCCGCAGATTGATAACAGTGGAACCGCTTCTGCACCATAAGGCCAACCTGACATCAACAAACAGACTCTTTCAGTGAATAAATCTGAATGTGTGAATACAAGATCACCGCGGTTATTAACAGCTGATGCCTAAACAAATTCATTTGTATCGTTCCGCCAACATGCATTTAGCTATTAAGATAGTCCTTTATTTGTCCCACATCTGGGGGAAATTCCAGCTGTTACAGCAGCAGTAAAAAAGTCAAAGATTTAAAAATAATAATAATAATAATAATGCTGTATATTCTGTACAGCATATACACATAAACATCAATATGGATAATAACAGTAATGGCATGGAAATAAATTAACTAAATTAACTAACTAATAAATTAACAGACAGAAAGTGATTTTACAGGGTGAACTGCTGGGAACAGAGCTGATTATAGAGTCTGACAGCAGCAGGAAGGAACGACCTGTGGTATCTCTCCTTCAGACACCGTGGATGGAGGAGTCTGTTGCTGAAGGAGCTGTTTAGTGATGTTACTGTGCATAGGGTGAAGAGCATTGTCCATCATCGATGATAACTTGGCCATCAATCTCTTCTTGCTCACCACCTCCACTGCATCTAAGGAGCCCCCCAGCACAGAGCTGGCCTTCCTCACCAGCTTGTTTAGTCGTTTCCTGTCCGCAGGTGAGATGCTGCTGCCCCAGGAAGCCACTCCATAAAAAAGGGCTGATGCTACCACTGAGTCATAAAAAGTCCTTAGCAGGGTCTTCTGCACCCCAAAGGACCTCAGCTTCCTCAGCAGATACAGCCGACTCTGACCCTTTTTATAGAGCCTTGGTGTTATCAGTCCAGTCCAGTTTGTTGTTCAGGTTAACACCCAGATATTTATAACAGTCCACCATTTCTATGTCTGTTCCCTGGATGATCACTGGAGCGGGGGGAGGACAATTCTGCCTGCGAAAGTCCACTACCAGCTCTTTGGCTTTCCCCGAATTGATGTGGAGGCAGTTTTGTTGACACCAGTCCACAAAGTTCTCGTTCAGGTCTCTGTACTCACTATCGTCCCCATCTGTGATGAGACCAACAATGGCAGAGTCGTCAGAGAACTTCTGGAGATGGCAGGATGGAGTGTGGTGGGTGAAGTCAGAGGTGTACAGCGTAAAAAGGAAGGGGGCCAAAACAGTTCCCTGAGGGGCCCTTGTGCTGCAGGTGACCCAGTCCGATACACAGTGGCCTCACAAACTGTGGACGGTTAGTGAGGAAGTCCAGGATCCATGATGTCAGGTGATGGTCCACTCCAGAGTCCTGC
>OY747713.1:9051820-9294320 GCA_963556495.2 Valencia hispanica | reverse complement strand
TCTTCAGGAACCCTCCGTCTGAATCAGCACGGAACACTGTAAATGTACCCTCTGAGTTTCTAAATCCATCTTCATTTCACACAAACAAAAACTCTTTGACGGATCCCAATTCGCTCAATTGGCGAAACATCATGTGTTTGTTAACAACTGGGTGAAATGAACTTCAGGAGAAATATGAGGGCAATGCAGAGGAGAGATAATCCCATCAAGTGTCTTCATGTCACATGCAAATAAAGAACGAGTAGCACCATCTGCCAAACCCACCTCCGCCTCCTCCAACCAGCCTTTTACCTCATCCACCTCACACTGGTGTTTCACACAATCGTCCTCAAATACATTTAAAGAGTCCTTTTTAAGACACCAGATTCCGCATTGTGATGAATGTTGACACAGAAATATGAGTCAGTCTAATTAAATGTACCACTGGATAAGAGATTTTGCCGACAGTTGTGCTCTGAATACAAATGATGCTGTTAATTGTAATAGACAATCCATGGATTTGCAGCTTACTGATGTTTCCTGAAGCATTTCTCCTTGCATATTTGACATAAGATTCGATCTTCTCTCTCACATATTTTTTAAATGCAAAATAACTGCAGTAAAAGTATGTTGTTAACTGTTAAAGTTAAAGTTGAAGTTTCCCCGCACAGAACAGCCATGGTTGGGTTTTTTTTTACTTTCTCTCCTTCTCGGGCGAATGTCACTCAGTTCTGGGGTTTTTTCCTCTTCTTCTGCTTTGGAGTTCAGGATTCAAGACTACAATGTGTTGTAAACGTAGGTACTAGTGCGGAGTTGAAAAAAATAACCCCCCCCCCCCCCCCCCCCGTTTACCCCACCCAGTGTTGCGTGTGTAAAACATCTGAATGCAAGTCTGGATTAATAGCAGCGCTTTGCAACCCAAACCCTTTATTGTGATCTAAAACATGGACTTATTCATTTTAAGAGAAATTGTAGTTAATATATTGGAATTAAAATTCTATGTGGAATATCTAAGCAAGATAACACGTTTTTTTCTAAATTTGAATTAGTCATTTTAGAGTTAAAAATCCATACGGTATTATAAGAACTTCATGAATAATACAACCCTGGCAGAGGTCTGTAATGCAGCGTCATACATTCTCTCTGCTTCGAAGTAAAAGCGAATTAGGAGAAGATGCTCCAGCGGGAGCACGCCAAAAACAACAGGGAGAACACAATAGTGCTTATAGGCTGAGTCAGGAGAGAGCACAGATGTCTGCTGAAACAACAAAAGGATGGAGGATCCAGCTACTGTCAGCAGTTAAATAGGAAGCTTCCTTTAGGATTTCTGGTTCATTTCAAGTCAAACACAAAAACAGACATCTTAAGTACAGCTGGACTTCCTGCAGTAACTCCAATCAACAGTAGCAGATACTAATGACACAATGTCGGTGTAGGGTTCTATTGGCCAATCGACGTATTTAAACCCTCTATAGGGAAGGGTGATTTCAAACAGCGAAATGCAATGAACAGCTTGCTTTTCTGATGCCAATCAGAAATGTTCTTACATTTTAAGCATGTTTTTTTTCTTCTTCTCTTTGTGTTTAGATTTGACCGATCAAACGCACAACTAAACGTCAAGAGTTTTGGCCATGGCGTTAAACGTTTTGATTGGCTGCTGTTCACCATGATCCAGCCCATGTAACTGACCTGCTTGTTTCTAAGCGTGAATCATTCATGAGAAGAAATGAAGAAAACATCTGGTGTAACAGCACTTGTCCGATCAAAGCTGTAACTCTGGCTCCCTCCACAGCTCTAAGCGTTTGTGCACTTGTCAGCTTTTGTGGAACACCTCTGGAAACTCATCTTTATCTCTCAGCATGAAAGCAGCACTTTGTGCTCAGTTCAAAGTAAAAATCACGCTGCGCTCGGACGGTCAGGCTCCGGAACAGACTTCACGAGGAGACTGACGTTTGGAAATAAGGACCTAATTTATGTGCCGATCAGAATCTTTTCTCCAATCCTACGCAAACTTCCCAGGTGCCAGTCAGCGCCTTCAAACCGCTTTCCCAAAAGAAAGAACATCTTTCTCAAATCTCAGGGGAAATGAGTGCTTCGTCCCTCAGTGTTGGCACAACAGCATCAGATGAGATTGACAAGTTTGTCACAGTGTGCTGGTACCCTGCACGGCTTATTGAGAATGAAAGTATACTGCAGTGACAAACAGGCTTGTTGTTTTATCTATGAGAATAACAAAAATTACCCACAGTGTTGGAACCTGAAAGCTTGAATGGTCTATGCTGAAGGAGAGGAAATATCTCAACATTCAGCCTGTTCTGCTGATTTAACAGACCTAAAAATTTATCTTAATAACAATTACAAAATAAAGTTAGGATCTTTATATTGAAATTGTTTTCAAACAAAACTGAACTCAAATATTTATCAGAGGAGAACCAGATCTGATATTTTTTCTCTCCCAACGTCTAGATGAACGTCAGGTTTTTCAGTGGGAAATGTTTTCAATATGTCATCCAGCCTTTCTCTGTTGGCATGACAGAAAGTGCAGAGAAAAACCCCAGCCAGAGGATCCTGAAAGTGTCCTGATGGGAGCCCAAAACCAGACCAAAAAACATCCAGCCACCACCAAAATAAACTGAAAGCGGTGTTCATCGCTCAGGGTTTGTACACTTTTCCCACAGTAAAACTGAAGCACTTTTCAAACATTTTCAAGGTACATTTTTCTAACTTTTCCTGTGGTCCGCTACAAAAATGTCTAATCCATTTCTATTAGCAGTTAGTTAAAGCTTTAAATTAGATGTAGCCTCACTCTGAGCTGGGATTATTTTTACTAAAACGTTCCTGATTGGAATTAATGAAGGCAGACAGGGAGAGTAAAGAGACTTCATTGATTCGACAGTCTGGTACAAACCTTTACAGAGTCTGCCCTCATTCTTACAAAATGTTTTTCTTTTCCTTAATTAAACCAATCTGACATTATGTCCTTTTTACATATAAGCCTTCATACACCTGAAAAGGTAAAATTATCCACCTAATCCGGTCCGTTGTAATGATGAACTCTAATTGATCGTGTTTACAAAGCCCAAATGCTGACAGCATGCTTGGGATTTCTCCTGTTAGTTCAATGAATATCAATAAATCATAAAATGTGATTGTATCAAATGATGTGACATTTTTTTTTATAAAACTGCACCAATAAAACTAGTGCAGTGAAAAAACCTTTTTTTATATTAGTTCACATTTTATTTTGAGAACAATGTGTGTCTGAGGACCTATATGCAGTGATAGATGTGTGAAATTATTTCTGATCTACACCCAAACGCCTTCAGACTGTTCAGCCTTCAGCCTTTCTGCCCTTTTCCTCTGGAACCCTCTTGGCCTTTAAATGCTGCTTCAACTCTGTAACTCTTTCTTTCCCCCGGATTAATTTTTCTTGCGCCTGAATCAGCGGTTGCTATGCAGACTAAAACTCTATACATTCTTTCTCACAACTTCTTGTCATTGCATACAAATAAATAAACAAGTATTTTGAATACTGCATATAAAATACATACGTTTTACTTTAGAAAAGTTCAAAGCTTTTCCTGAGTACTGCAAGGCTCCAGTGTCTGTGCGGTTCAAATTCAAAGAGCTTTGGTTTCATCATACCCCAATAAACAGAAAAGTTTTCCCCTGAATATTTTTCTTTCAATTCCTGAAATTTATTTGATTTTATTATGTTCTATAACCATTTGAAAATATTCAGTGTTGATGTTTAGAAATGTTTAAATAAAACTTTGACCATATTTGAGAATAAAACATGCTTAAATCACTTTGAAGTTGTTTTGATATTTTTCAACAACCTCGTCTCCCAGCTGTTGGGGAAAAGTCCCTTCTGTCTTGTTTTGCTGTCACTTTTTAAAGTTGCGCTGCGGAACGTTGCACTGCGCTCTGAGTTCCGCACATGAACATTCTGCATGTGTTCAGGTAGAAAACAGCTGTATCGGTTCGTTATATGTCCGCACCAAAGCGAAAAATGCGACTAAATGTGCCGTTACGCCCCTAGAGGTGAGTTCAGGTAAAAAATTAAACTTTAGGATGCCCGTTTGTCAATTTCAGATTTCACTTTCCAGTCTTTGATTATAGATAATGACAAAAATAACCTGATGCATCCACAACATTGTGCCATATACTTTATATTTGCGGTGACCTGAATAGCTAGAAAAAGAATATACGCTGTTGTCACGGTACCAACCACCAAGACCACTCAGGTCCTCCAACTCTAGCTTACTAAACATCCCTAGACTCAGAACTAAACATGGAGAAGAAGCTTTCAGTTTCTATGCTCCCCTTATCTGGAACAGACTTCCTGACGAGTGTAGAGCTGCTGAAACTCTGAACTGCTTTAAATCGAGACTAAAAACCCATCTGTTTAGAATTGCCTTTGAGTAAATGCTTGATGTTATATGTATGAAATGTGTTCATGCTCCCTTGCTTTTTTGATTTGTGTATCATGTGTAATGTGTGTTTCTTTTACTTTTAATTTCCAATGTTATATTCCATGTGTTTTTTTTTAAATCACCAAATCATGTAAAGCACCTTGAATTACCCTGCTGTTGAAAGTGTGCTATACAAATAAAATTGCCTTGCCTTGCCTCGTTCTGCCATCTTAAAGATCACCTGGATCAAACAACAACCACCATTAGCATTTTAAGAGCTATACCTCAACAGAGATGAATTATATCAACCTTTTCTTTTCTTTTTTTATTCAACCAGGCGAGATTTTAATGTTAAACCCACTGAACCGATCCCATCATCTCAGAGGGTGCAGTTAACATTTCAGGGCTGGCTATCAGGAACAAGGTTTGATACAACGGGTGAGGAAGGCTCTCCAGGCAGAGGCAGGGAGAAGAGATCATTTGCATGATTTGCATGTGCATTTCATGCATCTCTAAATCTCAGCTGTAAAAGTGCAGAGTTTATCTGAATAATACAAGCACTGGGAAGTTTTTGTTGCTTGAAAAATAAATCTGTTAATTGCTGATGTTTATAAGCAGATATTACTTTTTCAGGATTTCTTCAGAGAACTTCTGATGCCAGCATGGTGTTGTGTTGAACTGTCACAGAAATGTGGAGATTTATGTCAACATGGAGCCGTCTGTAGGGATAAGCAGTTGCCAGTTTTAATAATGAACAATACATTTACTAATAATACTATTTTGAAATTAAATTCCCATCAAAAGAGCTGATGAACCAACATGTAACGTCCTTTAAACCTCCAGAGTAAAAGCATTCATGAATATACAGTTGTATTCAATAAATGTATGATTATATTATATTATATAAAGAATCTTATTGAATTGTCCTTTTATTTCAGTTCAAGACAAATATTTGTTAGTTATGATGATTTTACTCTTACAACTAATAAAAATGTTAGATTAGAACATCACATCAGACAATAAAAACATTAATACAGGGATTTGGGTTTTATGGAGAGTATGTTTAATACCTGCTTAAAGGTTGGGATTTTCAAAACATACTTTTAATCTTATAATCGAGCGTCATCGCATATTCGAATTTTTTTTAATAAAACTGTATACTATGACAGTTAGTGAGAAGTATTACATTAATTTCACAAAATTCAAAAACAAAACATTTAATACTTTGTTAATAAATGTTTGTGTTTATCCATTAGTAACTCAACTGATGGAGTAGGACAAAAACTCCAGTTGTGATGTGGGAAATCAAAGATAAAGTCAATAACTTGTTAATCAACACAAAACGGGCTTTATTTTTTCTTTTTCTTCCATACCTCTACAGAATTGGAAAATCAAACAAATTTCAGACTTTCAAGACTGCATAATTTTTTTTTTTTTTTTTTTAAATGTAAGAATTTAAGCCATTAAAATCTGCCTCGAGGCGGGTCTCGAGAGCAGTGAAAATCCAGTCAATGGGCCAAATCTATTATTTACATGCAGAACCATCAATGCATACCACTTCTACCAAAAAAGCCTAAAGATAACACGTGCATTGATAAAGAAGATGGTGGGAATTCAATGCATAGTGCCGCTCTATCAAACAGGGAAACAAGTCTTACCAAAAGTTTTGACTTTCTACAAAAGAAGCCACCATACACTGATGCTGCTGCAGAAAGAAAAGGAACTACACCTTGCACTCATGACTCGTCTGTTGCATCAGTAAGCAGCCACAGGCTCCACTAATGTTCAAGTGTTGCATCTTGTTTTTTGTAGCTTTGCACAGACATGAAGGCTCTCTGCATTTGAAGAAATTCTCTATTCATAGCAGCACAGAGGAAGAACTATGCAAACAGTAATTAGGAGAAGACTCTAAAGCAGCCGCTAATAATGAACTTTTACTGGTGAAGAAAAGTCATATTTACAAACTTAAGTCCCCTGCGATGCCACCCATGCTGCCTGAACGTGAAGGATTATATCAGGGACCTCTAAGTCGGCACCAAGCACACAGTTCGAAAGTATCATTATCCACATTAAAACTCAGCGGTGTGACCGCTGCCCATGTGTCGAAGCAACACGGGCAACTGCAGATTTCCACAGCGATGGTGCATTTTAATTGGACTCGGTGTGACATCTTGTCAAGCTGGAGCTGCGAAACAAAAAGATAGGAGCTCCGCGGTAAACAAATCAGATGCTGCATATAAACCTTTTAATTTGAATGAACCTTGGAGTTTAGCCCAAGGGTAATTTCCATCGCAATCGCAGGGTGAATCAAAATAGCTCCACCCTGCAGAGCTACACTTCATTAGGAGAGATATTAGGAGGTTTCGACAACAGCTTTAACAAGATGTCACGGAACAAGATATATGAAGATTAAAAACAGTGGAATATTTCTCGCCATGCTCAGATCTGTTTAACTACTGCATCAGGTTCTTATTATGAGCGTTCAAAACCAGAAGTAGTTTTTGACTAACTTTGTTACCCTGTTAAACTGATGGCGTCCAATAATAAAGATCACTGCTGCCTGGGCTGTGTGGCAACACCCTTTCAAATCATATTAATGGCATAATTTTGCACACCCAGGAGAAATATAAAATATCAATAGACAAAAGTTTGTCAGTACGGTTGCCACAGACAAGTGGCCTTTAATATTCCACTAAAGTGAGGAACATAAGTATTTGAACACCCTGCGATTTTGCAAGTTCTCCCACTTAGTAGCACCTGTCTGGGCTCGTTAAAGACACCTGTCCACCCCACAGTCAGTCAGACCAACTACAACCATGGGCAAGACCAAAGAGCTGTTAAAAGACACCAGAGACAAAATTGTAGACCTCCACAAGGCTGGAAAGGGCTACATGGCAATTGCCAAGAAGCTTGGTGAAAATAGAACAACTGTTGGAGCAATTGTTAGAAAATGGAAGAAGCTAAAGATGACGGTCAGTCTCCCTCGGACTAGAGCTCCATGCAAGATCTCACCTCGTGGGGTATCACTGATCATAAGAAAGGTGAGGAATCAGCCCAGAACTACACAGGAGGAGCTGGTCAATGACATGAAGAGAGCTGGGACCACAGTTTCAAAGGTTACTGTCAGTAGAACACTACGCCATCATGGTTTAAAGTCATGCATTGCATGGAAGGTTCTCCTGCTCAAGTCATCACATGTCCAGGCCCATCTGAAGTTCGCAAATTACCATCTTATGATCCCGAGGAGGCATGGGAGAAATTGATCTAGTCAGATGAGACCAAAATAGAACTTTCTGGTCTATACTTCACTCGCCGTGTTTGGAGGAAAAAGAAGGATGAGTTTCATTCCAAGAACACCTTCCCTACTGTGAAGCACGGGGGTGGAAACATCATGCTTTGGGGGTGCTTTTAAGGAGAATGTGTATTAAGGATAGGATGAATGGAGCCATGTATTGTGAGATTTTGAGCAACAACCGTGTTCCCTCAGTCAGAGCATTGAAGATGGGTCGTGGCTGGGTCTTCCAACATGACAATGACCCGAAGCACACAGACAGGATAACCAAGGAGTGCTTCCATAAGAAGCATATCAAGGTTCTGGAGTGGCCTAGTCAGTCTCCAGACCTAAATCCAGTAGAAAACCTTTGGAGGGAGCTGAAACTCCATGTTGCTCAGCAACAGCCCCGAAACCTGACAGATCTAGTGAAGGTCTGTGTGGAGGAGTGGGCCAAAATCCCTGCTGCAGTGTGTGCAAACCTGGTCAAGAACTACAGGAAACGTTTGACCTCTGTAATTGTAAACAAAGGCTTCTATACCAAATATTAACACTGATTTTCTCAGGTGTTCAAATACTTACATGCAGCAATAAAATACAAATAAATTCTTTAGAAATCAGACAATGTGATTTCCTGAAAAAATAAATGTCTCTCACTGTGGAAATGCACCTACAATGTGAATTTCAGACCCCTCCATAATTACTAAGTGGGAGAACTTGCAAAATCGCAGGGTGTTCAAATACTTATGTTCCTCATTGTAAATGAGGTCTGGTCTGAAGGATGCAAGTATGGGATGTCTTTTTTTGTCTTTTTTTAAAGGAGGCTCTCAAGAGATTTTTTTTCACCAGATTTTTTCCTAACTGCAGCTCCAAATCTGTTGCAGCTGGTCCGTCACCAGATGACTTATCAGACAACATTGGTTGGTAATTTTAATGATGCTCCAGGTAAACATGAAAACATCCGTGTTTGATGCATTGTAAACAGCAACTCTACTGGGGAAAAAATCTGTGCCAATCTATAAAGCTGTTATTTGTTCAGTAACAGTAAGTAACTCCAACAGGGTTGCAGGTTCATTTAAAGCTCCAACTGAAAATAAAGATGGATTTTTTTGCTAAGTCCAGCTTTGTAGGAAGAAAGTCAAGCTAATTTCATGCATGAAAGGAGTTTACAAAATGCCTAAAATGTAGATTTAATGGGTACCGTGTCAGAAAATGTTTTGGAACGCTGCAGTAAATGTAACCCCCACCTCCACCCTGCTCCTCGATGGCATTTAGCTCATTAGTTGTTAGAGTTTAAGGGGTTGAAGTTGCTTATTGGTACACACGTTCAGCGCCAAATCGTCTTTCTCTATTCAGCTACACGGTCTAATTAAAACATTGATGTGCAGCAGCATTATGTGCTGCTTTGGTCAATGATGCTGCACAATACCACAGTAAAACAGAGCCAAGATCAAGTCAGCATTTTAAAAAATGAAGGTAAAGAAAATCTGCTTCACTTTCAAGCCCATTTCCTCTTAAAATATTGACAATCACTCAAGTTTAGAGCCTATAGCGTGTCAAGTAGGGATGTGTATTAGCATGAATCTGGTGAGACGATATCATCAGCAGACAATACATTTAGCTTTTCATTTATTTAAAATATCTTCATTTTTATGTTGTGATCATTTTTGTGTTGCAATTTTTGGAGAAAATATTTGAATTTTTTTTAAAATACATTTAGCACAAATTGGCATTCTAAACTTTTTTGAAGTCGTTCTCCTGCAATCTATCTGGAAAGTGAGAATGTTCATAAACTGTCATTTATAATGTTCATAAACTGTCATATATAAAGAAAAGAATATATCGCAATAGATACCATTACGGCACATGCTTTAGATTATATCGCAATATAGATTTGAGGCCATATCACTCAGCCCTATTTAGACGCACGATTGCTTTTGTGTTTGCTGAAGCTCCTTGTTAACAAGCCATAATAAACTCAAGGAATCTGTTCTGATCCTTGTTAACTAATTTCACAACTGTTCCACAGAAAAATTCGTAAATACTCAACCGTGAACAGGCGAGGGTCCACTTATGTTGGCAAACAATTATTGCATAATTAATATTCCTTACATTAATACTGTAATGGCAATATAGTTTTGATATATTGTGCAGCCCAACTTTTGACAACAGCATAGCGGTAGTACAGTCATAGTCTAGTGGTAGAGCCAGTGGTTTGGAAGAAAGCAAACTTTGAATTTAGTTGTGACACAGTCAGCAAAAAACAGAAAGAGAGCCAATTTCTCAGTACTGATCTGCAAATTATCAATCAGAGTCGTTCGGGGTAAAACTGACCATTTTACATCTGTGTCGAATTGATTGTGCCTCAGCGGCATACAGTGCCGAATTTCTGCTGGAAGCATTCAACGTCTACCAGATACGATGAGCAGCACAGGAACATTACATTTCAAAAATGATTATGCATTACATCATTTTTAACTTTTTCATACTGAGAAGAGATTAGCTATTGTTTGGGTCAAACGATCTCTAAAGGAGCTCCCTGACACCAGACTGACATTCACTGCTCTACAAATAACGAAATGCCAAAACAATGTGACCTTTTGGGGTAACTTTCTAGGGACACAAAAGAGGGAAGAGAAATCCAATGCTTCTATCAATATTCTTTTGTTTACTTTGTTTATCCTATTTTGGGAAAATATCATTGGAAAACAATTGTCGATATGACAAAATATGAAATATATTACATATCATTTGCATATCGTTAGCAAAACAAGAAAACCTCAGCTGAGATCTCGTCATGTAGATTTAGTCTGTTCAGTTCAGCCTGGAGCTCGGGGTGAACCCTGCAGCACAGGGGCATTGATGTTCTCTTCATTTGGGATTCAACCCTAAAAAAATGTAAAGTGAGTACACAACACGAAGCTGGCTCTCAGGTCATTAAAACCGTCTCGGAGGAACTCTCAAAACATCAAAGCTGTCACTCAGATCCGGCATACAAGCGTCTTTTGTCGGTTCATCATAGTGTAGAAGAAAAACACATTATCCACTGGGCAACAGATAAATTACCATCCAGAAACGGACAGAATTTCCTAAAAACAAACAAAAAAACATTTATGTCGCCCTTAATGGGCAGCTTGGGTGCACGATATTAATGCGCTGCGTTGTGGCAGAATAAAAGGATAAAAACAGTCTGGGGGTACGACTTAATCTTCTAAAGTCAAGACAATACTTCTGCAGCCGTTTCAGTGTTATCTGACTTTTCAAATAAGTGGTGAGATAATGGGCAATAAGATACAGCAAGCACAAGAAAGATTGACAAGGCAACAGAAGTTATTAAAGATAAGGAGAAACTGGTGACCTCAATTCAGATGCTCCATAACTGGCAGGTTTTTCAACTGTAAAACTTATTAGTCTCAGCAACGCAGTGCAGATCGGAAATCCATATTGAATAGACGAACGCATACAAGCGAAGAACAAACAGATTCCTCTAGAGAATGACGGGTTGTTTTTACATCTTTCCACTCCTGATTCAGAAGCTGGTTTTAATGTTTCAGCCATTATGATGAGTCACTCTCATCTTGAGACAAGCTGCCTTAAGACGAAACCAGCACAGGCTTTACAAGACAGCCAGCGTTTCTTCCAACTTCCACAGTCTTGAAACAGAGCAGGAGGTCTTACGACTGAGCAAACAGCCAAATCATCATAGTGACAACAACATAATCTTGTTCCAAAGCAAGAGGACATGAGCAGCAGCGTCGTTCGCTCTTTCCATGTGGAGCAATTTGTGCTGAGAGACAGAAAAGGAGAGAGCTGAGAACAGCTTGGCACAAATGCTGGAAAAAGAATGGCCAAGGAAGGCTGCAAAGCTAACAAACGCTTTGTAATGGAGGGCGACACGTGGCTGATGAACCACAGATGACTTGGACAAGAAAGTGTAAGGTTACAGCTTTCGCATCTCACAAATCAATAAATGATCACACACATGTGTCAATAACTAATAAAATGGAACCAGATAAGTAATTTAAGTATATGTAGTTAAGTTCATCTCATAAATTGTTTTATTTACTATATATATATATATATATGCATGATTTTAATGTTTAATGCTTTCACTTTGTTTTAAATATTTCTTGAAATAAATACAGGCAAATGTTTATTTGCAGTTTTATTTAAATATAATATGTGTATAAATTAGGGCTGGGCGATATGACTTAAAAATAAAATCTACGATTTACGTGTGATGCCAAATCCGATTTCCGATTTTTAACTGATTTTTTTTTCTCCCTTTCTATTCCTGAAAAGAAATTTTAAATGATAGAAAATATTTTTAAAACTTGCTTTTATTTTATTCATCCTTTTTGGGAGTTCACCTGAATTCAAAGTCCAAATAAATGCACACTGTAAAACATGACGGTAAACCTTCACATCACTTTGAACAACTGAAACCCTTGGAGTGCATTGGTGAAATTCTTTTCCGATTTTCTAAATTTATCCAAAACTGAAATCTTCATAAACAGAAAATACGATAAACCGATAAAAAAAAATCGATTTATCGCCCAGCCCTAGTGTTAATATGAAATAATCATTTTATATTGTTTTTCTTTTGACTACACAACCTTATGATTTGTCTCTGACAGACTGCAACGCACAACACAGACCAGGGGTGGCCAACCACAGTCCAGGGGTGGCCAACCACAGTCCAGAGTCAATGACATGCATGTTTTAGATGTGTCCTTGCTGAACTGACGGCTAAATTACCTCCTTGGTAGATCATCAAGTTTCCCAGAGGCCTGATAGAGTAGCTTTCGTTCGATTCAGATGTGTTGAACCATGTGTTGAACATGCTCAACACCAGCTCTTGAGAACTGGAGTTAGCCCCTTCATACAGACCTATCATTCACCCCAGGGGTCTCTGACTCCAGTCTTGGGAGTACCACAGCATCCTGCAGCATTTGCATGCATCTCTGCTCAAACACACCCGAAACAAATGAATGGTTAACTCCAAAGCTTTCTGACATGCCGAGGAGGTAATTCGCCCTTTGGACTGTGGCAGTGGAGGATTGGAGTTGCAGACTCCGGATTCACATCAACCCTAGTCCTCAGGGCACAGTGCCTTGCATGTTCTAGATGTATCCCTGCTTCAACACACGGAATTTCCATTAATAGTCAATGAACAAGCTTTTGCTAATCTGCAACAATCTGATTCAGGTGTGTTAAACCAGGGACGCATCTAGAACATGCAGAGTACAATGAGGCCCTGGATTGGGAAACAATGATTTACAACATGCAACTTGTGCTGTTTAATAACAAAACACTCACATGCATGCTTCTTCTGCTGGTGTTATTGTAAAGTGCTGTTAAGCTTTGTGGCCTCCAGAGCCAACTTTGCAGGTTTTTATTTTATTTTCTGGACACGTTATTGTTTATATGTAAACAGCCTCTGCTGTTTTTAAGGAAGAAGATTCACCACTGAAATTCGTGCTGGTCCTACTGTACCCATCTGATGTTTTCCTCTTCTTCTGCAACCTCTGGTTTTCAAGCGTACATTCTTGTAGTGTGTGGAATTTCATTCACACCTCAGCAAAGAAAAAGCGCTGCCTCAATAAAACAAAAACAAACATTCCTGCTGAGTGAGTAGAGTTCAAGAACAATTGGTTAAAGTTTGCACCCTGCGGTGCAACAATGCATAAACTGAAGCATTTCACGTCAGCCATGTGGGAGCGGTATAAATACAGGCGCGCCGCCAGGGAATAAACCTGTGACCTCCCATCAAATCTCAGTTTGTCACGGAGCCGCCACCTTTTAACCCGAGCGGTTTAAGTTCTTACCTTGCGCGATTGCTCTGGACTCGAAAATCTGCAGCTCCTGCAGTAGACACGACCTCTCACTCGGCTGTAGGCGATAAATGAACTCTTTGGCCCTTTTGGGAGAGTTGAGCGGCTCCCTGGGCTCGTTCCTCCCATGCGTCCCCATCCAGCAGCACGGTGCGTGTCGCGCTGTCCCCGGGAGTCTCCGCGCCACAACCGCCGCCGCTGCTGCTGCTGGAGGCTGGCTCAGTGCCGACGGTAACTTCTGTACAGCCGGCGAGAGAGCTTTCCGTAGGCATACCTTAAGCATTGTCCCGGTATACATAACTAGGTCAGTCTATAACATGTAAAGCTTAATTTATGTGAACGGAGAGGTACGAAGGCGGCTCTCCGCTCCACCAATGACTGGCGCCGGGGCTTAAAGTTGCTTGTTGGTCGGTCCTACTAGCCTCATTCGACGTCAACTAAAGAATGAATCGACGACTTATAAAAACTGAAAATCGCTTACTACACGTTAAGAAGACGGACATAGTCTCTTTTCGGGCTGTCCGTCGGCCAAACCTCATGATCTCTTAAAACTGGGTGGTCAGGACTTCAACACATGGAGTTGAAGCGGATCCGCAAATTATCGAACTGGAACTACAGGAGAGTCAAGTCAGGAGGCAAACCGGAAGCTGTCGTTCCGGAGTTTCAAAGTAAAGCTCAATGCTTCCGGGTATACCTTTCATACTAAACGTAAACACATTTTAGTGCGAGTTGAGTTGTGTAGAGAAAGACAATAGATTACGAGTGCTGGGTGAGCCTTGTTCATACTAACTGGACATTAGTCAACAGTCCTTCAATGCCATTAGCAATTTGTTTATTTTTTATTTTTCCTCCTCATATTACCCTCCTGGCCAAGTCGCTCAGGGCGGGAAGCCCTATCGCCCACAATGAAAGCCCCCACAGTGAAAAAGTGTTTATTTTATATAATTGATAATATTATATTATATTATATCGTGTACATATAAATATATTATCTTATAAATTATGACATGTATACATATAAATATATTTAATGCATTATTGAAATAATTCACTATTATTATATTTATATTATTTGTAACCAGATGTGGGTAAACTAGTTAAATTTACTCAGTTACATTTACTTTCCAACTTTTTTGGGGAAAAATGTACTTTTAAAAAGTAAACTCAACAAAAAAAGAAACGTCCCTTTTTCAGGACTGTGTATTTCAACAATAATGTTGTAAAAATCCAAATAACTTTACAGATCTTCATTGTAAAGGGTTTAAACAATGTTTTCCATTCATGTTCAATTAACCATAATCAATTAATTAAAATGCACCTGTGGAATGGTCGTTAAGACCTTAACAGCTTACAGAAAGTAGGCATTTAAGGTCAAAGTTCTAAAAACGCAGGACACTAAAGAGACTTGTCTACCGACTGTGAAAAACACCCAAAGAAAGATGCCCAGGGTCCCTGCTCATCTGCGTGAACGTGCATTAGGCATGCTGCAGGGGGCATGAGGACTGCTGATGTGGCTAGGGCAATAAATTGCCATGTCCGTACTGTGAGACGCCTAAGACAGCGCAACAGGGAGACAGGAAGGACAGCTGATCATCCTCGCAGTGGAAGACCAAGTGTAACAACACCTGCACAGGATCGGTACATTCGAATATCACACCTGCGTGACAGGTACAGGATGGCCACAACAACTGCCTGAGTCACACCAGGAACACACAATGCCTCCATCAGTGCTCAGACTGTCCGGAACAGGTTGAGAGAGGCTGGACTGAGGGCTTGTAGGCCTGTTGTAAGGCAGGTCCTTACCAGACATCACCAGCAACAACGCCGCCTATGGGCACAAACCCACCTTCGCTGGACCAGACAGGAGTGGCAAAAGTGCTCTTCACTGATGAGTCACGGTTTTGTCTCACCAGGGGTGATGGACGGATTAGTGTTTATCGTCGAAGGAATGAGTGTTACACCGAGGCCTGTACCCTGGAGCGAGATCGATTTGGAGGTGGTGGGTCCGTCATGGTCTGGGGCGGTATATCACATCACCATCGGACTGAGCTTGTTGTCATTGCAGGCAATCTCAATGCCTTGTGTTACAGGGAAGACATCCTCCTCCCTCATGTGGTACCCGTTATGCATGCTCATCCGGACATGATCCTCCAGCAGGACAATGCCACCAACCATACTGCTCGTTCTGTGCGTGAGTTTCTGCCATGGCCAGCGAGGAGCCCGGATCTCAATCCCATTGAGCACGTCTGGGACCTATTGGATTGCAGGGTGAGGGCTAGGGCCATTCCCCCCAGAAATGTCCAGGAACTTGCAAGTGCCTTGGTGAAAGAGTGGGGTAACATCTCACAGCAAGAACTGACAAATCTGGTCCAGTCCATGAGGAGGAGATGCACTGCAGTACTTCAAGCAGCTGGTGGCCACACACTGACTGGTACTTTTGATTTTGAGCCTCCCTTCATTCAAGGACACATTATTCTATTTCTGTTAGTCACATGTCTGTGAAACATTTTTAGTTTATGTCTTATGGTGTTGACTCTTTTAGCGTTCATACAAATATTTACACAATAAGTTTACTGAAAGTAAAAACAGTTGAAAATCAGAGGACGTTTCTTTTTTTGCTGAGTTTAGTTTTGCTATGTCGTGCTTTTTACTTTTACTTGAGTAATATTATGAAGTATCGTTACTCTTGCTTGAGTAAACTTCTGGATACTCTACCCACTGTGAGTACATTTACTGAATGAAGAACAAATATACTTAACCAAAAATACACCAGACACGGACACACACCTACAGTTTATTAAAGGAGACCATCTGTTCCCAGTCAAGCTTTGTTTTTGTAATGTAATCTTCTGTCTTTTGAGCTTGTTTTTGCATTTTAATGTCAAGTGAATATATAGTACACAACATAAATTGCCACTGGAAGTACTTTTGACCTTTTTCTAAGATATATTTTTATCATTACTTACTGTATTGGTATTATATTGAAACATTGGTCATTCTGCTTAAAATTTCTTAGTATGTAATCATGTTGTTTCTATGTTTCCTTTTTTCATTTTAGTCTTTAAAATACCATAATTTGCCCATAACTTTAGATGTTTGTATGTCTGATGACATAATTTAATCAATATTAGATCAGAAATTACTCCCTACTCCAGCAACCTTTTTACTAAATACTTTTTTACTCTTACATGAGTAATTTTTTGGACAGCTACTTTTTACTTTTACTTCAGTAAAAATATGTTGACGTAATGCTACTCTTAAGTAAAATTTTGCGTTACTGTACCCAACTCTGTTTATATCATGCTATGGAACAGTGTTTTCAATCAGAAGCTTTATCACAGCTGCTGTGATACAGACCGCTACAGGAGATCCTTTGTGGGCACAGCCATCTACAACTCTGTGATGAAACTTGGATGATATCAGTAGCAACATTTAATTAGAAAATTAAAATAAAGTCTATTACATTATAGTATTTTCAAAACGTTACCAAGCAGTATGGTGAAACAGCACCCCATTGTGGTTGATTGAATCATCTACATTTTGAGAAATAACATGCTTGCTGGTGAAATCTGTAAATGACATTTTGCAGAGGGTTATTTAAAAATTGTAGGTTTGGAAAAATCTGTTAGGGAAAACCATAATAAAATCTTGCAATAAAGATAATGTCCAAAGTGCAATATCAAAGACAATTTTATTTACATAAATCTTTTTAAAACAAAAGGCAAAATGAACAGCTTTTACCTTTCAAAAAGCTTTAATATTAAACAATCAAAATCCTTCATAGCCCGAGCATATCAAAAAGCACAGCTTTCCAATCACATTCCTGAACACTTGATCATGTTCCTTGTAGGTCATTCTCAGCTACCAGTATTTGAGTTACGATCACAAGCTTGTAGTTAAACCCTCACAAAGTTCAAGATGATTAAATCCTTACTCAGATTTATGCTTGAAAATATACTTTTTAAATCTAGAAATTAGGATTTCTAGGTAGTGAGGTTGACCAAGTTCTATTCTGAAGGCAGAAAAGAAAAAAGACTTTTCAGTCAATTTGTCCAAGTTGTTTGCCAGCAGTTTTCTATATTTAGAACAGTAAAATCTCCCATTTCTGGAAAATTGCAATGAGCATCATTTTATATATATATATATATATATATATATATATATATATATATATATATATATATATACACACACACACATACAAAGCACACATATGACGGTATGATTGCAAAATCAGAAAACAGTGGTTGTAGTTTTAGAAGCCTTGGCTGCCCCCATTTTTTTGAAGGAACTTGTTTACTCCTCCAGTAGGACTAGAGTCAAGAAGCTCATCCTTTCAGCCATATTGCACAAGGGACACATTGAAAAGTAATGCTATTTAGAAACAAGACTGTGTTTAATGACTTATATGACCACCTGGAAAAATGACTCCCATCCAGCAAAAAAATATTTCACCTGATATATAAAAAATACTTTTTCCCTTTCAAGTAAAGCAAATAGTACAGTTGGCAATTTTACCATCATTTTTTAATACAATAACTAAGATTTTCGTTTCTTAGACCCAGTAGTCTTATTACAAGTATTTAACCTAATTTAATAACTTTTGTGCAGAAAAATGTGTAAATATTAATAGAAACAAATCACCTGAAACCTTTAATATTAAAGAGAACATGTGCGCAGGTTTCATTATGTGTACGACAACGTACACAGTAAGTGAGGTCACAGAAGAGACCAGTAGTAAGCAATGAGAGGTATATCAGGGACTACAGTAGTAGGTTATGCTTTAATCAGATTCACCTTGGTTTTCCCACCAGCAAGTGACCTCACACTGGGTGATTTCCCAATGATTCCACTTTAAAGACACAAATACTGAGTTCACCACAAACCTGAGCCAATCACAATTTACAAGTTGGGGTATGAGGGGATAGAGCTGGTTTTAGATGAGTTTCTGTAGCTTTTACAAAAAACAACCACAAGAAACTTCATCAGCATGTCAGATCTATTGCTTCTGATTGAAAACCAATTATTTTTGGCAAAGTAAAACAGCAGGTTCAAAGATTTAAGGTGACAAATGACAGGGGGAAAAAAGGAGAATGGATCCAAAACTAAACAGATTTGAAAATTGAAACCTTGAATGTTATTAGTTCATATAGAAAATAAAAAAAGCTGCGACATTTAAATTATCCAGGATTTTCAACAAATTACACGGGAGCATGGGTGCCATCTTTAAAGATGCTGTCCAAGTACATTAAATGCTGGCCAACAAACCCCAGAGACATGATAACACCATTTCCCTGCAGGCCTTTAAAGACGAACCCTAATAAAAATTGATTTTTGTATAACCAATTCAAGGCAATGAGAAATTCATTTCCATCTGGATTTTCCATAACTTTTTGATGGAAATAAAAAAAGAGCATTATGAGTTTTTGGTCTACATCTTGCACACACATCCACTCGACACACACACACAGAATGAGAGCAGCTTTTACTCTTTCCACAAGCCCTTATAGAGTAAAACTCAAAAGAAACTAACGAGAAACAGAGAGACTGAGATCCCTGACAATTTTCCCAGAACAATTTAAGTGTTCTTTTTTAACTTAAATATAATAAAAGATATATGTATATTATTTTCTATAGATCCTCTCTCATCAGTCCTCTGTGGAGTCTGTGTCGTCATTGATATACTCTTCTTCTATCGGCGTGTTGCCGTTCTGAGTCCCCCACTCATCCTCATCGTACTCTATGCTGTCGTTGTCCTCCACCAGCTCGTCGAGCCCCGGCGGTCCTCCAGCAGCGTGTGCCCCACCTGCCGCTCCGTTCGGCAGCAGCTCGGCGACCGGCTGTCCGTGCTCGTGCTGGTTCTCGCCCTGCGCCGGCTGGCCTGCGGCAGCGGCGTCCGGCTGCGCTGCGTAGCCCCCGTTGTTGTTATAGAAGGCGGCTCTGTCTCGACCCTCGTCCTCCACATAAACTCTCTGGTGGCACATGGGGCACGTGTCCTGGATGTAGAGCCACTTCCTCAGGCACAGCGCGTGGAAGTAATGATGGCACGGCGTCAGGCGTGCCGAGTTGGCGAACTCCTGGTAACAGATGGCACACACGTCCTCTATGTCCCTCAGCTGGTCCCCTCGAACCTCCGGCAGAGAGTTGATCTTCTTTACCGCGGTGCGGCGGTTGATGAACGTCTTCCAACCTGATAAGAGATTATGGAAAATGTCTTATGCTTTTATCACATAATATGTGTTTCAGTATTTTTCCATTTAATATAAGTGTTTATATTATCACTTTTTGTAACCATGTTTGTTTTTGTTTTTTTCGGATTGTTCCTCTGAAGCAAAGTTCCAAGGCTCTCTTCCCTTTGCAAAGCTAGAAAAACACAATGAACTTGCTCTGAGTGATTATTGATTGTGTTAATGGATTAACCCTGTCAAACCGTTCTTGGCCTGAAGGTAGATGTTGAAGTAGGCGTGCAGGCACATCATGCAGGCACGGATCTTGCTGCCCGACTCGAACATCATGGTGTAGGCGCCGTTTCCGAACATGATGACGCCGAACAGGAACTCGATGATGTTGCCGCTGGAGCGCACGTAGTAGACGTAGTCATCCAGCTTCTCCCAAAGCACGTTGGAGAATCCGTCAATCATGAAGAGACCATAGACTGTTAGGGATACCACGACCTGAAGTGAATGGAGAGAAGTAAGCTTTATCTGCATTAAAATGAACTGGTTTAACCACTTTAGTAAAGTGTGAACAACTGGGGGGAAAAAAGTCATCTAACTGCTGTACAATAAACATCAACATAGGTAATGCTACAAGATCAAACTTCTTGGCTCTCACCTTGAGACAGAGCTCAACACAGAAGGCCGTGACGGCGAAGAGCCAAGTGTTGAGGGCGTAGTGATGCCACAGGGCGAAGCTGAGCACCACAGGGAGCACGAAGAGGGCCACAGACACCAGCAGGACGGGGAAGTGGCGGCGGAAGGAGGAGACGTGGGATGCGCTGAGGGACATCAGGACGGGGTCGGTCATGCCATGAATAAAGTGCAGGATGGCGGTCAGCAGAAGGCACATGTTTCGGCTCAGGCGGACCTTTGTGGAAAAGCGACACAGACGTTTTGTCACCAACACATAAAAACTGTTATGGAAAAATGATATAATTTCTGGGAGCAAGTCAAGCGCCAATGTATTCCTCATCTGCCCTTTGCCCCATTTCCACACAGCTAAAATGTTTTTCTCTTACAGTGGAGAAAAAAGAACAGTCCAAAGGCCACCTGGAATATCTACAGTTTAAGTCTACTGACAAGATGGTGGTGCCAGACCTTCATTCAATAACATCAATCTTCAAAGAGCAGCAACCTCCTTTTGTTTACTTTGACTGCTCAAGAGGACCAGTGGAAAACATGATCATGGTTGGAATGTCAGGTTGGGTTTTTTTTTGCACTACCTTGTTGATGGTGCATATTAAAAACTTAAACATTCACCTTCTTCACTGAGGTATTTTGTGCCACAGAATCAAGAATGTCTCTATGAACAGCTGGAGTTCCGATATTTCATTACACATCATACATCACTCAAAGCTTCAATACTCAATTCACTCCCGTTTACTTCTATAGCTTTAATTCATAACAAGAATATTTCAAGACCCTTTACAAGACATCTCTGATCAGATTCTCTGATCAACTTACTGGCATCTACTCCTAATGGTTCAGACAGGAAAAGGGGCAGACACCCAGCAAAGCCTGTGAGGCTGGGAGTTAACGCCCAAACAGCTGTGTAGCCTCTGTATAAGGCACCCCCCTTTTAAAGCTTAATCACACTGTACCCTGATGTTCCAGATTTGAATGAAACTGATGTATTAGAGCAGGAGTGTCAAACTCATTTCCATTTTTGGCCACATCAATTTCCCAAATGTCCTTAAAGGGCCGGTCGTGGCAGGAAGTATTGATAAAACAAATTTTAACAAACTGTTAAATATCAATATCTGTCTCTGAAGTACTTCTTAAAATTAAATACTGAACATCTTTTCACAATGATGTAATTTAGAACTATTCAAATAAACACTGATTTGATTTGACTGATAAAATATTATTTAGGTGCACAACTGTTAACTTAAAGGTTCTATTTATGTGGCCGTCTAGAGGGCCACATAAATGGCTAGGGCGTGACAGATTTGGCCCAAGTGCCTTGAACTTGACAAGTGTGTATTAAGAGTGTGCTGTTACAATATTAATAATTTTAACCAACAAAAAAAAACGGAATCTTGGGATTACATTTTTAATCTTTAATTAACTCCTACAGGAATATTAGGGTGCAGAAATCTTCATCAGCACATGGAAAAGAGCTATGAAAATATAAAATGCAACTTAGCGGCTAAAAGCAAAAGCTACTATAAATATCCCGTGTCAGCAAAAATGCATGACACATGAATCCTGCAGTGACATACCAAACGTTCCTCTGGATCCAGGCTGCTGAGGCCAGTCTGCAGAGCCAGAATAAAGAACAGAACAGGAGCCACGAAGCCTAAGCGCTTGTCCTCTTCCTCAGTGGAACCTGGACATTTCAAACAAAATACAACTCAAATCCAGCAGACTTCCCACATTGGTTTATCCAGAAGGTCACATAGGTTTGTTTATATACTTCTGCAACACAAATAAAACTAATACCTATAAAAGCTAGGATGCTGAGGCCGAGGTAGTGTGCCATTGAGGAGATGACTGCGCTCATGCCCAACACAGTCAGAGTGGAATCGCATCCAGAGATGATGAGGTTGCTCGTCAGATCCCAGAACACGTCCCAGCTGAACAGGTACCCCTAAAAACATTAGATACACAGAGATTAGATCTTCCCTGGAAATCGCACAACTTTTAAGTTAAAACGCTTCAGGATTAGAAAAATGTTCTCTACTTCATTTTATACACCCTGGTTCTTGAGAGGAAACTTGAAACTAAGTAAAAAGGGGAAGGAAAAAAAAGATGTCGTATGCCAAACGCTCAAGAAAAACTGCGGTCCTTACTTGTGCATCAGAGTTCCCATCTGTTACACCACCTGCTGCATCTCCACTCTCCCTCCTCACCGCTCGCACAACATAAACCAGTATGAGCGCCTGAGCAGTGACCCGGGTCAGCCAGAACACTCGCAGGACGTCGGGAAACCTGATTCTTTTCCACGTGTCTTCCAGCAGCAGCTGAAGGCCGTAGATCCTGTACATGTGCCGCACCAGCAGGTAGACGTACCGGCACGAGTAGTAGAACCACTTGAGCCTCATGGCTAGGCAGACGGCCGTGTTGAGAGCGAGCGCCAGGCCCGAGACGACCGCCATCATGTGCCTGACATCTGGGGGAAGCTCGATCATCATCCCCCACAAAGGGATCATGATGTCCAAGACCACCAGCGCCGCAAACACCGACTGAAGATTGAGCAGGAACACGTATCCGATGCCAAACATCAGCTGGACGGCGGCCATGCCAAGCCACAGCGTTGTCCCGTTTCTGGGCAGCAGTCTGATACCCAGCGCTGCTTTGTAGTACGCACTGTAGAAGTCTATGTGCGAGGTGGCGTAGTAGTTTATGAGGACTGCTGCCAAGCCAAGGAGGACAGCAAGGAAGAGCGTGTAGAACTTGAACAAGGCTTTCTGAGAGAGCAGGAGCACCACAGTGGAGATGAGGACACCTGAGACAAAGAGCACACCACAAACACAGTGAGCCATGATGATGAAAATGTTTAGTGCACAACGTAATCTGTCTGGAAATATAACAGATTGTGGAGATTTTCTGTGCGATGCAGGCAGGTCTGTTACTCTTCTAGATTTATGTGCAGAAGTTTAAAGGTAAATAAAGTGAAACAGTAGGGATGTGTATTGGCAAAAATCTGGCGATACGAGATGTATCGCGATACATAGGAGACGATACGATATATCTCAATACTATGAGTAAGACTAAATATTGTGATTTTTAAAACCCAATTTAACAGTAGGAAAACTGTCACAGCATTCTAAACACTCCAACCTGTTTCATGCTTTAACACATCCAGTTTTATTACTAGATCTAGTTGATCCACTGGAACAAAGAAGGTGAAAAAGGCCACAAACTACAAGTTATACTTTTAATTTTACCACAAAAATTACTGTCATTAATGGTTCCATTCAAATCCTAAAAAAAACCAAAAAAAAAACGATCTTTTTGTTTTGAATATCGATACAATATCGGGAAATAAAATATCGCGATATATCGGCATATCAATATTTTCTTACATCCCTATGAAACAGAACACATAACTATTGTTCTTAAACAGTATCCCCTCCATCTGAGTAAACTAAAGCAATTTTGGGAAAAAAGTAGGGGAAACATTTCTGTATCTTAAAGAGCAAAGCTGGTAGAGAGATATACCCCCAAAACCTTACAGTTGTAATTGCGGTGAAAGGTGGTTCTACAAGGCAATGATGGCATGGGGAGTGTGCATAATTGACCTTTCAGTTCGCAGCTAAGCACTACTACTTTGTATTGTATCACATAAAATCCCATTAAAATGCAAAAAGGTTTGGGGTAATGTGAAAAAAAAAAAACTTTAACGTGTAAGAATACTTTTAAAAGCTCTGGAAACGTGGTGTTTTTTTTGTTTTTTGTTTACAACCAAATTAAAACAAAAAAATTGGTTTTGTCCATTTCCTAACTAAATTTATTCAAGGCTTGTTTTGAGTTTAAACCTCACTCTTCTTAACTATCACCAATAAATTTTTTACCATAGTCCAGAACCGTTCAAAGATCTCCACAAGGTAGCGTTATGTAATCTGCCTGTTAAATCCAAAGAGCAAATTCGGACATTAAAAAGTAATAAATAAAAAGCTTGAATAAAAATGTGTCATTCGAAATAATGAACTAGAATGCAGAGAATTGCACTGACGGTAGCCATAGTTACGCAATTGATCTGATAATATATAAACCACTTTTCAACAAAGTTAGCTTTTTGTTTTTTTGTTGTTGTAAACTTATAGTTTTTGGACAGGCATTATGACAAGATGCCAGAATGCTCCCCAATAAATAGCTGTTCTGCTATTAAGAACGACGAGACAAAAAGTGACACTGCACCTGTGGCTATATACCTTGCTTTTGCAGTAGTCGATAAAGTCAGAGAGCTGGTAACGACGGAGCCGAGTGAATAATAAAGTATACAGTCTAGTTAAGCAGTTTATCAAACAGATCTGGACCGAATGTGTGCGCCTGCTGGTAGTTAAGTCGGCTTTAGTCTGTCTGACAGCTGACAGACTGGATAGCGCAGCTTCAGTTAGCTAGCCTAGCCTAGCCTAGCCTAGCCTAGCTGCCCGCGCTAGATGTTGCTTGTTGACATTTACTGGAGGCGCTTGGTTTACCTCTACCTCTTTAAAAGACTTACCCATAACTCTGACCAACACTTTCCCCGTGGTCCCGGCCCATCCCGACCCCTGGTCGTAGTAAGAGTTAAAAATGGCGTCGATGATGAAAATGCATGGAACTCTCATAGCCACATCCAGCAACGCCAAGGCCTGCTGGCCCAAACGGGCTTGAGTGGACGCCATACGGCTTCGACGGTGGCGTTCCAGTCCTGGTCAGCTCCTGCGATCCATGTAATATTAAGCTGTGTAAAAGTCCCCCAAACAGGCGTCCCCCTTTCGTTTCGCTTTACGTGGATTCGGGAGCCGACAACCTGCTGCGGCTAGCCATGTTAGCCCAGCTCAACCTCCTGTTGCTCCTTCTGTTTCTATTAAACGTTAAGCTCCGGATTTCTTCTAAGCATCCGCCGTTTAGACGTCAGAGTGTCCCATCAGATCCTGGGCTGGCTACTTTCAACATAAACAACGATGTTGTTCATGAAAACGCAGTTTCCCTCAATTGTAGCTAAGGAAAGATCACTGAAGTTGAGGGCATATTCTGGTGTAACGCTACGTAATATCAGCGTCTGTGGGCGTGGCATCTGACGTAATCTGTCAAGAAATTCTTTTCCCAAATTTTAAAAGCCACCATCTCAATAAAAGGAAAAAAAACGGTGTACACATTTTAGACTTCCCTGAAAACATACATTCGACATGTCCGATAAATTAATGCGGTCTTTTTGCAGTAAGGAACCAGTTTTAAATATAGACACAACGGCAGATATCGCTTAAGAAAATGGGGATGTTTTGATCATAAATTTATTCAGGCAGAAAACATACATGTATCCATGCAAATCTGTACATGTATTTATCATCAGCTGGAGCTGAAAAACACTTTGATGGTGTTGTTGTAAATCATGTTGGCTAGCTCCACTGGATCCTCTTCCCTTGCAGCTGCCATCACCTCCAAAACTTGTCTGAAAACGACAAACAATTTGGTGCTTAATACTTTTACAGCTCATCGAGTGAGTTTTAAAAACAATTCAACCTCATTTCCTTATTTATCCACAAAGATACTCACATGATATGACATGGCTCATTTCGGTCCTTCAGGCAGTGCCCTGCTTCCCATTTCTTCTTTGTGGGAAACGTTGTTTTAATAAATTTGGATCCAGCGTGAGTGTTCTTCACGCCACACCATGGAGCATCTGAAAAATGTAACAATCCAGAATTACTAATATGCAGGTTTTATGACCTACATGGAAATTACAAGTAGCTTCTTCTGCATGTTAATACAAAGAAATATATGTGTTTTGGAAGACAGTCATGAGAATTAAAACAAGGCAAGTTAAACTGGTACTTCTGTTGTATGTTCCGATGAAGCTGGTTTGTAAGATTGAAAGTACATTTAGACAATAACCACCTTTAAGTATGTATGAAACATACCGTTCATTAAGCTCATATTTTTGTAGAAAATATGTTCAGTATTATCTGATTTAACATTCTAATCTTAAATGTCATGTTTTCATTAGCTGGAAGCTGAAAAGCAACATAAGGAATGTAAATAAAGGCTTTTCAACATCAGCCTGTGTGTAATTAAAGTGTTTCACTTAGTGTGTGTGTGTGTGTGTGTGTGTGTGTGTGTGTGTGTGTATGTATGTATGTATAACAATTGTTGACTCACCAGTTTCAATCATGAGTCGCTCAGTGGGGATAGACTTCATGGCTTCAATATTGGCCTCTGTTTTCAAAGAGCTGAGAAATTGTAATATTGTTCATTTTAAAATAAACAGCAACGTTTGTACTATAACATCCCAGTTTTTTTGCATATATTATTTACATTATTTTTTTTTTTTTTTACAAATTTGGATGTGTGGCTTACTAGCTAAAATGGGTAATCTAAAGTCATTTTTAACATCATGCTATGTTTTTCATTGTTTTTAGCATACTATGATGGTGTTTTTGGTATGAAACAACAAACTGTTAAAATGTTCAATAATTTCCAACAACTTATTCTGTTCTCTGTAACATTGTATTTTATTATCTTTTTAAATTTAAGAATTGACCCAGATTAGAACCTAGTCAGAGGGGTTAAATTCAGGGGTTCCATTTTTTTTATTTCGGCAACCAAACCAAGCATCCTGTTAGAAAACATTCTCACCATCCATTTATTCCAATGTAAAGGTCCAGGTCAATGAGTGCTGCAGCATTCTCTGTTGACCCATCAAACGAGTGAACCTGAAGGAGAAAATTTGAATCACCTGATTCTGATTCTATATTTATGATTTTCCAGTTTTACAGAAATGTTTTATAAAATAACTTTTCCTTTTACACTATTTTTTAAAAGGTTTTTCATAAATGTGTATTGATTTGCATGTCCACGGTAACCATAGCACAAAAAAAATCTAAACAAAAAATGTACTACAGTAAAAACTTCCAAAAACAATACATTCTTGAAACCAAACAGATTATGAAAAAACAGCAAACAAAATTTTCCTCACCACTCCTCCAACACATCGGTCTCGATTTCTCTTCATGATATCTGATTTTTTTTTAAATGTAGAGAGTTATTGTCATCATAAAAATCCATGCTTGGCATTAAACACTCATTTCCTGCATAAAACTACCAATGAATTCCTGATGGGAGTTTCTGCAGTGGAGGAACATGGGCAGCTTGGTCTCTTCTGCCAAATCAAACTGCATCTCAAAGTATCTGGAAACAGAACCATAAGTCTTGTAAATGCACGAAACTAATGAGAGTGTTCGAAGAATCAGTATTATTGATTTTGTTATGAAAACTGGACCAAACATTGACATCCTTAAATGTATATTTGCAACTAGAGCTCATTTGTTAGCTATATTCTTACATCAAGCAAATAAAAAGCAGTTTAGAAAGAAACTGAAAGGAAAGACATGTTAAAAGTATGAGCACTTCTCTTTTGCATAATATATACATAATGTTTCTGCAGAATACAAAGTAATGATAGATGCAGAATTTGTTAGCTTATACAAACTTTTTACCACAAATATGTTTGAATTAGCTCCTAATTGTGAACTTGAAACTAGATGGTAAGTTAGTATTTTGTCCATATGGTAGAAATGGAATAAATTACCTCTATAACCCATTATATGTTGAAATAATGACATAAAGAACCTACTTAAGTTGAGTCTCTTTTGGGCAAAACTCCAACCTGTCAAAATCTGGAATAAGAAAAAAGGCAAAAATAAAATCATCACTTCCATGAATCTGAAAGCCACAACAACACAAATGAAATAAAACAAAACTTCTCAGGGGAAGTAAAAAAGTGTATGATAAACTATCATTTAAACCCACCAAGACCACACTCCCCAATGGCCACCACCTTTCCTTTGTGTGCTGCTGCCAGCTCCTTCAGCCCAAAGAAATACTGAGATTCTCCATTCTGCTCAAACTCACTGCAACGAGTGGGATGGCAACCAACTGTGCAGTAGAATTCACCTGCAATAGAAGGGGGACAAAAATTGGACTCTGAAAGAAAAAGGGCTACATGAAGAGACATGATGGACGGTTCTGTTTATAAATCAAGCACTAATTGTATAGTTCTACTCTCTTGTTGTTGTTACCTCTGGTCTCAGCCAGTTTGACGGCTTCCTTGCTATCTTCAAGGTTCCCCCCTGTGATCATAAACTGAAACACAGGAACAGGCATAAAAGCTCCAAAAGACAGAATGCAAGAGATACATCTTAATTATGGGCAGCATATGTATTAAACAAATAGATGGAATTCTAACGACGATGTCCTGTCCTACCAAGCCCATTTGCTATTACGTGGCTCCAACTGCACTCATTTCCTCCTCCATTAGAGTGGTGATTGTGTAACATACCTTTTCAACTCCAATTTCAACAGCTCTGCCAATTATCTGATCGAAGTCATCTGTCAGAAAACATGACTAAAATCAGCTTAATCTCAACACCTCACACTTTAAATTAAGGTTGCGTTGGTGAATATCATGATAATAACATGGCTTGCTAAGAAACACGCAAATTGAATGAATATTAATGTTAATGTGCTATGGGTTCCCTGTAAACATGCATAGCAGATTGTAAATAGCTTTTTGCGGAGACTGGAAAACAGCAAAACACATTGTTTGCATTCTAAGGTCATTTTTAAAATTTGGTGATGTTGGATCGGCCGTCAGAGTCGTAAAAACATATTTGCTACTTTACATATTTCTTATGCTTTTGTGGGAGGTTTTGTCACAGATGATCAAACTAATTTTAACATCAAACCTGCAAAATTACAAAAGGCAGTTTTCAAAACATGATTTATTTTATTAAAGGAAGGATCACCTGAACAGAACCTGTCACTCAACATAAAGCAGGCTAAATAAAGAAAACTTGGAACAGTGATGAACCTTCCAAGGAATGCCTGGCCCATTGAAATACCCAGAGAGCGCATCAATGACAAATTCAGGTTAAAATTAGTTTTCATTATTCCACAATAAGAAAGAGACATGGCAAAATGGCATCCAGGGGAAAGTTCCCTGGTAAAAATCCATGCTGGCCAAAAAGACCACAAAGGAATGTCCCAGATTTGCCATAAAATATCTTGATAATCCCTAAAGACTGAGACAAAAGTAGAACTTTTTGGAAGATGTGCAGCCCGTTACATCTCGTGTAAACCTATGGCAGCACTTTAAGACAACGACATCATACCGTCAGTCAGACATGGTCGTAGTTTTATGATGGTGACCTTAAGCTCAAGCACAATTGGGTTATGCAGCAGGACACCAAGTCCTCAACTAAAACAAAATAAAGGTTTTGGAGTGGCCTAGTCAAAGTCTGGATTGAGATGCTGTGTGGTGATTGTCTATACTCATCTGTATCATTATCTAATTAGGTTCAGATTTGAGGTGTGGTTGATCAACTTAGCTGGATGCATGGCTCACCGTCGTGTTTCTGCTTCCCCCTGTAAAGTCCTCTGAACATGGGATCAGTCAGATTAACACCAATATCTAGAGATGGAGAGGATGGAAATTGTCAGGAGGCATTTGGTAATTATTTGGGATTCAGCATTGTGATTCTGGTTCATTCTGCGGGGATATATTCAGTTTAGCAACTCATTAAATTGTTTACGGTGTGGTAGCGTGAAAAATGAAGGGCCATTTATGTGGAGTCAAAATACTAGAAATGCGTAAGGGCAGTAGATGGATTTGTTCGGATGCATTTCATTATGCAACAGTAGCTTAATTTAAACTTTTGAATGGTACTAGCTTTATCAAGAGTAACAAAGAAGGATGAGTAGGCGAGCTTCTTGTATTTAAACTGAATTTATAAACTTTAGTGTTTGTATTCTTGAACTCGACATCACCGAAGCTTCAGGTTTACGTGCAGCCAAAAATGGGAACTGCGTTAAATCAACACTAAAACCTGTCGTAAATTAAGAGGGTACTGGGCGCCAGTCACTTGTTATCTACATTTTATTTACCAGAAAACATAAATGTCTCACCAATGAATTTATACTGTGCCATGGTTGTGATAGTTCTGCAGAGAGCCACACACGCAGCCCTCGCTATTCCCATAATGTCGCTTTACCGTAATAACGCAGGCAAAAATAAACTACAATTCTGAAACACCTCACTGGAAAGTCCTAGTATCGTATTCAAACGGTATATAGTAACTTAAAGTGATGCACAGCAACGCACCCTTTCAACACCTTTTATTAAGGGATAACAACGTAGATAAGAAATATACTTGGACGATCTATTTGGCACTTACGGTAATCACGTCGACACATCGCAAAGTCCCAGAATCCACCGCGCTGTTCTGTGGGAAGGTGACAGCGGTCGGCGAAAATGGCGTCTGCTTATCTTACTCACCAGCAGAAAGTGTTGAGGCTTTTCAAAAAGTCTTTGAGGCACATGGAATCGTGGTGCGTATATAGGTAAGAACATATTTTTTTAATTTAGGGGCTTTATAGAATAATGTGGTTAAACTGCTTTGGTGAGGAGACTTGTTGTTGCACTCGTTGCTAAGCTAACATTGTTGCTAGATTAGCTAGTCGCTTTTAGCACCCCAGGTCATTCATTCTATGTCAAAAAGGTTGTGATGTTTGTTTTACCGTCACATAATCATGCATATTCTCCAGTCTTTGCAGCGTCATCAATTGGCTAATTAGTGATTTATTAAAGATGTTCAATGAGTTTTCTTGGTGCTTCCCTAGCACCCACTAGCGTCCACTATTTTTATTTATATAGAGGAGGAATCTGAAGCTCTTATTAAACGTAGTCCTTATCCCGCCATTTGTTTTTTTAGGTTTATTTCAAGCATAATGTTAATCTTAACGTGTATGGGTTTTTTTTTAAATAAAAGTCTTTGTTTTATAAAGTTATGAGGCCAGATTAATAAATACATATGATGCATGTTTTTCTTTAAATCCTTTGAATGTCCTTGTCCATGTAGGTGGAATACAGTAATATGTATTACTTCATTGTCCAACGATATGATGCATCACAAAATGTAAACCACAGTGGTACCATTGAGTAAGGATATAATTATTAGAGCTGAATTATATATTGAAGTATAGTCTTCATTGCAATATCAATGTGTCATATTTTAAGTTACTACTTGAATGCTCTATTTGGGAGGCGATTCTGTTATTATATTTATATATACCTATAATCTATAGGTATGGAAGCAAATGTGTCAGACATTGCATGTTAAAAACAAACTTTTTTGTTTGAAAAAGTAATAAACTAACTTTCAAATAAGATCAGGAAGCTCACAGAGTGGTGGAGATACTGATATGATGGAAAAGAAAGACTAGTAAGGAAATGTCTGAATATCTGGATTTTTTTTAAAAGATCATTGCTATATTCTAATTTAATCAGAATTTTTTTGTTTTCCTAATATCACACAGGGCTGTGTGACATTCATTATTTTATGCTGAAAGAAAACACAAAGTTTTGATAATATTCAGAGTTAATATTACAAGGGTTTATAACATTAGCTCTGCTTCAAATATTGGAATATTATCAAAACTTTGCGTTTTCTTTTAGCATAAAATAATGAATAGTTGTGATTGGTTAGTCTTCACCTGTTCAATGTTATAGTTTCATTTGAACATTTGTTATTTTCATGTCAAGACAGAATAAAAAGATAGGGATGCACGATATATCCGCACCAACATCGGTATTGGCCGATGTTAGGCGCTTTTTAACATATCGAGATTGGTCCGATAAGTAACAGGGCCGATATTAACAACCGATGTTTATTTATTTCCATCTTTTTGATGTTTCTGTCTGTGTTTCGGGGCGGGTGTGTTATCCATGTGGTGTTTGTTTGGTCATGTGACAGCGATAGTGATGCGGCGCAGGAATGTGGGGGTGTTTAACTCAAGCAGAGAAGCGATGCAGATGGTGTGGTTGATTTTTCCACGATGTCGAAAGTGTAGGGAAATATACCGTATACCATATCGGTGCGTATCGGTTATCGGCCATAACAGTGGGATTAATATCGGACATCGGTATCGGCCCAGATTTTCATATTTTCATGCATCCCTATTAAAAGACATATGAAGTTATCAATCTTTTTTCTTTTTGTTATAGTTGTATGTTTGGAAGTTTAGTTTTTTTAAACCAGCCGAACTGGATCTTTACTTTTCTTGTCATTGCTATCATCCAGGTCCTCGACATATGCAAGTCATATTCAGTATTGTATATAGAAAACATAAACATGTAAGCGTTTTGTCCTGTTTTCCCATCGCAGAGACAAATACCGTTTCTATGCCTGCATGCTCCGGGCTCGCTTTGACGAGAACAAGAATGAGAAGGACATGGTGAAGGCCACCATGATGTTGAGGGCGGGTGAGGAGGAGTTCTGGGCCAACCAGCATCCTGAGCCTTACATTTTCCCTGACTCTCCAGAAGGAACCTCCTATGAGAGATATGAGTGCTACAAGGTGAGACGGGACTAATGGACATTGAGATGTCATATTTATGCAGCCTGACTGGTTTTTATTAAGTACCGTTATAGCAGGAAAATATAACTTTACAATGTAGACAGTTCAAGTTTTGTGTATAGGTGAATGATCTGAGATGTGCTTTGTGTTTGTAGGCCCCAGAATGGGTGCTGGACCACTGGCACCCCTCAGAGAAGGCCATGTACCCCGACTACTTCTCCAAGAGGGAGCAGTGGAAGAAACTCCGAATGCAGAGCTGGGATAGAGAGGTAAGCAGGGTTGCATTCCTATTTCAGTTGTTATCTTGGCCATTTTGAGGAAATTTCAACATCTGAAGTGGGAAGGAAAACCAGCGCAATTTAAATCTTTTACTGAGATCTTCACTTAGTGAAAATGGTAAGCTTTTCATGCACCTCTTATTCTCTTGGTTATTGGCAAACTTATTTTCACTATTCATTTTAAGTGTTTTTTTTTTGTGTGTTTTTTTTCCAAATTAGATTTCTCCTCCTGTCTACATTACTTTGGTATTTTATCAAATTAGACGTCATTAGTACATCCATTAGATGGCACCAAAGTTTAATGTTTAAACAATGAAGCTAAAAGACTCCAGACTTTGGTTAAAAATAAACATGCTTCTTATTTAGACTGTTGATACAAAAACACAGTTTTTCTAATGTTATGTCACTTAACCTGCATTTTGTGCTTTTGTATCAAGTAATTTAGTTGGTGAGCAGCTGTAATGTTGGAAGTGATTTTTACAGTTTTTATGTACAAAATTATTGAAACTGTTACCAGTTATATTAAAGTTTCTTTCTGCAAAATATGTCATCAGATCAGTGGCACCTATTTTTCATTTAGGATTAATTTCATGTTCAGAAATATGCTCGCTTGTAGGATACATTTGTTTCGAGAAAACTTTCTGGTTTAATCTAGAGAACTAGCAGTACTATACTATACCAATGTCCGATAAGAGAGTCTTAGTCAGTTTCTGCCTTTGTCTGCCTCCAGGTTGCTCAGCTGGAAGCCGAGACTCCAGCCGATGGCCCCAGGACCGAAGTTCTGCCTCCTGCCCGCAAGGAGGGTGATCTCCCCCCTCTGTGGTGGCAGTACGTTACCCGCCCAAGGGAGCGCCCCACATAAACACCTTTCCTCTCCTGAGATTAGTCAGTCTGGCTATTTTTGGGAAAGCCACCCCAAACACAAAATGACACCACCAAGACTGACTGACCTCTTGGTACCATCTGTCTGAAGAGTTATGCCTGAAGGAGTTCACCTTTACAGGCTGCACGACTAGGTTAACAACCTGTCTGAATTCACAGTTGATGACTCTGAAAAGTTCTGTAGATGTTCCGATCAATACCTGTAATTAATAAAGACATGTATAATCACTGTTGTGTATCCCTGTTTGATGCAGTTCATTTTCAAAGAAGGCATCTATATGGTATTGCGTTAAGTTGGCTTAATTTAGTTTAATGTTGGTGATTAAGTTAAAAAAGACAAGTTGAACAACTGGAAAAACAAATACATTTTAGTTCAAGTATTACAGTGTGTCAGTGGTGTATTAAGCATAATGCTCAGAAACCCTTGAATGTATTGAACAGGAGCTGAAAAATCTGCTAAACAAAGTTTCCACCTTACTTCAATTACAAAAAACCTCAATATGCATTACATATACATGACTGATATGTATATGATATGTTCATTAAGCTGCAGGCAGAAGTTAGGTAACAAAATATAAATACATAAACTAAATCTTGGCAGTTATTCTTTTAAGCAAAAAATAATAAAAATCAAATTTGATTAAATGATTTTGGTCATTGGCATGGAAATGAAAGTAGCTACTATTCAACCAACATGGGTCGTTCAGAAAACCTGGCTCTCCACCAAACCATGATATTCACGCCTGAGTAAATCATAAAAAGGTTGGACATACTTAATTTAGAAAAGGCTAGCTGCCTTTAAATGTGAAGCAGTACTGTTGAAGGGAAAAACGAAGCATGCCAGGGGATTATTTTTAGCAGCAACTTCATATAATGGCGTTCGTACATTTGGCATTTTTATTAAAAAGCTGCAATGAAAATGCCCCATCGCTACGGTGACAGACGTCTGAAACTGCGCGGCCGAATCATCATGGTGACCGCCTTCAGAGAGTAGAAGTCTGAATCCTTCCAGGAGAACCAGACGATGCCATCTGGTCCCAACAAGTTGTTAGCCCTCAAAGAGTACCGGCCGCCCTAAGGGAGAAAACACATTTCTTTCTCAATCATGTTGACATACCTTGAATTGTCCCGCTTCGAAGATACAAGTGGAACACTTTAAGAAAACCATGTGTAACAAAATCAAAATTCTTGTCACTTTTAATGACATGGATATACAGTTTAACCTGTGAAATTATTCTGAAAAAGAAATACGTTGAGATAAACATGTAAAATAAAGCTTCAATATGCTGGATACATAGATGTGCACGCTTTTAATCTAATGGGCTAAATTTAAGCATTCGTTCTTTGGAGGGGCAGTTTATCTGCATGTCACATCTAGACTTGCCAATATTTGTCCACTCCCAACTTGCAAAAGATTTCCAAATAAATCACAGCATGAGGAGATCTCTCTGCCTTTAGGTGACTCCAGATTTTCTTTTGGATTTAGCTTTGGATTCTGGCTAGACCATTTTTAAACCATATTTCTCGGCTGGCCTGGAGACACCTTGTAATTACCCCAGAGGAGCTGGAAGTCTGGGCCTCTCTGCTTAGGCTATTGCCTCAACGACCTGACCCCCGGATTAGTGGAAGATGATGGATGGAATTTCTGCTGTAGGTTTTTGTTTGGATTCACATCCTAACGTACCTGTTAACACAGACTATGCTCTTAGACCAACACTTAGAGTTAAGTGTTCATCTGCCAGGTATACCTTGTAGTAAACTCCATTAAGGTTGGCGTAGAAACATTGATGGAACCACCAGCCGGCATGGCTGATCTCAGCACAGATGTTCCCCGTGTCTGGCGTGCTGAAACTGTGTTGGTCGTGATACCAGCCAAAGGAATCCTCTACTGTCCCACTGAAACCAGAAACATGCAGGCGATACTGGTTCTCCTCATCATCTATCCTATAGGAGAACAGGAAACCAACATAAGAATTCAAATAATGCTCTTTATCCTCTTAGGGATGATATAAAGCAAAATGCCTCGATGCATCACCCGTCCAGCAACTTTAATGCTTTACTTTTGTTGTTTTTGTTGTTCAGTACCTGCTTTTCTTCTTTGTTCACAATGTCTGTACCTGAAAGACTGATACACGGCATGCCTGTGGACGTGGCTCCAGTCTTGCATGTCAATGCGAAGGCTGTAGTGGCCCTGGTTGGACAGATGGTGAACATGATGGTTGCCCAGCCAGTGTTCTCCTCGAGCTTCACCAAAACCGTCTCGATATTCAGCCCAACCTCGGTTAAAACTCACTGAGCCGTCACGCCTGCGCTGAAATACAGTCCAGCCGCCGCCTGGTACACACATGTAAACAGTATGTGTGTTCTACATTTTAGTGTTAGCATTACAAGACACACCCCACTAGAGATGCAGTGCAGAGTTGTGTAGCAATTAGGCCCCCAAGGGTTAAAAGTATTTATTTTGACATCTTTATCCTTATTTACCTTCTTAAAGGAAAAAATATTGCTCTAGATTACCTAACAAATCTGAAAATACATAGCTTAGTCTCTAAAAGATCCCATGCTCTCCATGGGTTTCTCACCATCTGTCTCCATGTCACAGTAAACAGGAAAGGTGGTGCCTGGTGACATGACGATGGTGTAAACCCCTGAACGACGAACACCGTTGTGATACAGAGATGTACAGTCGGATGGACAGTAGGACAGGTACTGTCCACCTGAGGGAGACACAGACAAAGAAACGTAGACTGTCAAAAAACAGTAATGAACACCATACAATAGCTTGCAAAAGCATTCTTACCCCTTAAGCTTTTGCAAATGTAGTCATTTTACAGCTACAAATCTTTTTCTATTTTATTTTGGTTTTACGAGACCAACTTAAAGAAGAGTTTATCTGTGAAGTGGAAGGAAATGAATACATCATTTTCAAATTTTAAGTATGATGTACTTTGTATTCAGACCTCTTTAGTCTGATATGCCTGAAGAAAATCCAGTGCAACCAACTGTTGAGACCATATAAATTAATAAATAAAGTCCACCATGTGAATGAGTCAATCTGAGTATAAACACAGTGGTTTGTGAAAATCTCTGAGGTTTGTTGGTGAACATTAGGGAACAAACAGCATCATGAAGTCCCAGAACAACACATGACAGGTCAGGAAAAAAAGTTGTGGAGAGGTTTAAGCATAATAAGGTTATAGAACAATATCTCAAACTTTTAACATCCTATGGAACACCATTTCATCCATCATCTGAAAATATTATGGCAAGATCGTCCACCTTAGCTGACAGACCAAGCTGGGAGAGCATGAATCAGACAGGCACCAAAAAACCCCATGGAAACTCTGGAGGAGCTGCAGACATTCACAGCTCAGGGTGAAACAATGTATTGATATTACAAAGAGTCACTTCGTAATTTGGCCTTTTTAGAAGACCAGTATGAAGAAAATTGCTGAAACAAAACGATGAAGCGTTATGTTTGCGGTTTGCCAAAAGCCAAATAAACTCTTTCTTCCAAAGCAAGCATGTGGAAGAAGTTACTCTGGTCAGATAAGACCAAGACGGAACTTTTTGGTCTACATGCAAAACACTGTCTGGTTAAAAACTAAGACATAAGGCATCCTCATATTGTAGGCCTGCTTTTCTTTAGCCAGAGCAAGGAAACAGGTCAAGATTGATGGAAAGATTTTTTGGAGTTCAATAGAGGAAAATACTTAAATAAAACATATTCTTGGCTAAAAAACACTTGGGACTGGGCCAGAGATTCACCTTTGAATAGGAGAACATCCCTAAACATACAGCTGGAGCTACATTGGGATGGTTTAGTTTAAAATGGTTCATGTGTTGGAGTGGTTCAGACTAAAATCCAGTAAAGCATCTGTGGAAGGACTTGAACATTAATGTTCAATTCAATTCAGTTTATTTATATAGCGCCAATTCACAACAGATGTCATCTCAAGGCACTTAACAAGAAGTCATACATTTATACAAACATTCAGATCAGTTAAAAAGTTTCCTATTTAAGGAATCCCAGCAGATTGCGTCAGTCATTGCCGAGAGGTTGGGCAGACTTTCCAACCACAGCAATCCTTCAGCAATCCCTCATACTGAGCAAGCATGTAGCGACGGTGGAGAGGAAAAACTCCCCTTTAACAGGAAGAAACCTCCAACAGAACCAGGCTCAGTAGGAGCGGCCCATTTGCCACGACCGTCTGGGGGTTTGAGAAGACAGAGCAGAGAAACAGAAGGAACAGAAGATCTGAGATAAGAGAACTTTCTATGTTACAGGAAGTAAAAAGTTAATAACAGGACACAGTGGATGTTCAGCCACTGGGAGCACCATCCCATTCGATGCCCCCCGTCCAACAGGGCATTCCAGCCAAGCAGGATTCCAGACCAGGTATATCTTCTATGGAGAGAAAAACACTGAGAGAAAACAAAGTTAACAGTCGAAATTACAGAATGTACTGTAATACAACTGGAGAGTCGTAGGAGAAAAGGAAGTAGCAGAGAGAAGAAAATTGCTAAGTCTGTCCTCCAGCAGTCTATAAGCCTATAGCAGCATAATTACAGAGATAGCTCAGGATGACCTTAGCCACTCTAACTATAAGCTTTATCAAAAAGGAAAGTTTTAAGCCTGGCCTTAAAAGTAAAAAGAGTGTCTGCCTCACGGACTAAAACTGGGAGCTGGTTCCACAGGAGAGGAGCCTGATAACTAAAAGATCTGCCTCCCATTCTACTTTTAGAAATCCTAGGAACCAGCAGTAAACCTGCAGTCTGAGAGCGAAGTGCTCTGTTGGGAACATATTGAACAATTAGATCTCTGATGTATGATGGCGCTTGATTATTAAGGGCTTTATATGTAAGAAGGAGGATCTTAAATTCTATTCTGGATTTAACAGGAAGCCAATGAAGGGAAGCTAAAACAGGAGAAATGTGATCTCTCTTTTTAATATTCATCAGAACTCTTGCTGCTGGATTTTGGATCAACTGAAGGCTTTTAATGGCATTTTGTGGACTTCCTGATAGTAAAGAATTACAGTAGTCCAGCCTTGAGGTAACAAATGCATGGACTAGTTTCTCAGCATCACTCCTGGACAGGATGTTTCTAATTTTAGCAATATTCTGGAGGTGAAAGAAGGAAATCCTAGAAACCTGTTTAATATGGGATTTAAATGTCAATTCTTGGTCAAAAATAACGCCGAGGTTCTTTGCGTTATTACTGGGGGCCAATTTAATGCCATCCAGATGAAGTGATTGACTAATCAGTTTATTTTTTAGAACCTCTGGTCCAAAGACAGCAACTTCTGTCTTGTCAGAATTTAAAAGCAAAAAGTTTAGATTCATCCATGTTTTTATGTCTTCCAGACATGCCTGTAATCTACCTAACTGACTGGGTTCATCAGGATTTATGGATAAATATAGTTGTATATCATCGGCATAGCTGTGGAAATTTATCCCATGCTGTCTAATGATTTTACCAATTGGAAGCATATATATGGTGAAAAGAATTGGTCCAAGCACAGAACCCTGTGGAACTCCACAAGTAACCCTTGAGAGTGAAGATGATTTATCATTTAGATGAACAAACTGGAATCTATCAGACAAATATGATTTAAACCAGCCTAGTGCTGTTCCTTTGATCCCTGCAACATGTTCAAGCCTTTCTAAGAGAATATTATGATCGACTGTGTCAAAAGCAGCACTGAGATCTAACAAAACCAGAACAGACACAAGTCCATTATCTGAGGCCATGAGAATATCATCAGTAACCTTCACCAGTGCTGTTTCAGTGCTATGATGAGCTCTAAAACCTGACTGAAACTCTTCAAACAGGTCGTTACTGTTTAGATGCTCACAGACTTGATTAGCAACAATTTTCTCAAGGATTTTGGATAAGAAAGGAAGGTTAGATATAGGTCTGTAATTCACCAAGTCATCTTGATCAGGGGAAGGTTTCTTGAGTAAAGGTTTAATTACAGCTATTTTAAATTCTTGTGGTACGTATCCATTTACTAAGGATAGATTCATCATATCCAAAATGGGGCCAGGAACCAAATGAAACACTTCTTTAAATAATTTGGTTGGAATTGGGTCCAACATACAAGTTGAAGGTTTAGATGAGGCTAATATTTTTGATAATTCCGAAAGCTCGACTGAATCAAAACAGCCTAAGCACAAATGAGGTTCTACAGTTCTTTCCGATGCTGCCTCATTTACTGAGGAAGAAGTAATCATGTTTGGGAGGATGCAAATGATTTTATTTTTAATGGAAATAATTTTATTTATGAAGAATCCCATAAAATCATAACTGCTAAGAGCTGGGGGAATAGTTGGCTCAACAGAGCTATGACTCTGTGTAAGTTTGGCAACTGTACTAAAAAGAAACCTAGGATTGTTTTTATTCGCCTCTATTAATGATGAAAAATATGCTGTTCTAGCTTGTCGAAGGGTCTTTTTATACAGCAGTAGAATGTTATTCCAGGTTAAATAGGAATCCTCTAGATGTGTAGAGCGCCATTTTCTCTCCAACTTCCTAGTATTCTGCTTTAAAGTATGCAACTGCGTTAAACCAAGGAGTCAGCCTCCTATGGCTAGCCAGTTTCTTTTTTAAGGGGGCTACACTATCTAATGCCAAACGCAATGAGGACGTAACGCTGTGAACCAGACCATCAATTTCTAAAGGGTTATAGATAGAATTGCTGCCATCCACTGTGTTACTCTGAGACACTGAGGAAAGTAAGAATGGAACAGATTCTTTAAAAATTGTTACAGCATTGTCTGATAAAGCTCTACTATAATGAAATTTTCTTTCAGATTTAAGATGGTCAGTTAAAGTAAATTCAAAAGTTATCAAGAAGTGGTCAGACAGGACCGGGTTATGTGGGTGGACTGTTATTTACTCACACTCAATACCGTATGTCAGTACAAGGTCCAAAGTGTCTCATTGTTCACATATACTCTTCATACAGTCTGGCTGAACTTGAGCTATTCTATAAAAATATTGGGTCATATAAAAATATTGACTCATGAAGGGCTGAACACCCATGGATGTCACACAGTTTCCTGATTCTTATTCTCAAAGAAAAGGTCAGTCAACCGTGCACCATTTCCTTCCCCTTCACAATCATCCACTATTTTGTGATGGTCTATTACATACAATTCAACTGAAATACACAAAGGTTTCTAGTTGTAATGTGACAAAATGTAAAAATTAAGGGTGGATGACTAATTCTGCTAAAGTAGTTCAATTCAATTCAGTTTATTTATATAGCACCGAAGAAGCAGTTGAACAGAATGATTCCATTCCTTTGCCTGCATGACTGTAAGGGTTATACATTTATTAACAGCTCAAATAACCCAAGACCTTTTCAAATAACTTCTTGCTCTGGGTAATACGACACTTATGGTCCAGCAAAGCTTATATATCACAGTGTAAAATAAGTAACACTCTGTATTTAATGAAGTTTCAAATCTAGATTTGAAGACAAATACCTTGAGCTTGCAATGGGTAATTTCCAAGAAATGAAAAATTGCAATTCAGGGGTCTGAGAAAATAATAAATGTCCAGTTTGTCTCAAGGCTTAATAGGCAAGAAAAAAGCAGCAAATATTACCATGTAGAGCCAATGTAACATAGCAAAGTAGGTTTCAACTCTGCTCTGTTGAAATTTGTGACTTGTAAGGTCTTTTGCATACAAATTTTGGTGAAACAATAAAGTTGCATGCACACCATGCAGCTCCCAACTCACCACAGTGCATGTGTACCTGGTGCCAGTGTGTTTCTCATGCTGAGAGGCGGCGTAGCTTTGATCACGTTGATCGTGCAGCCACTGTTGCGACTCATGTGCTGCATGGTGGCTGACAGGTTGCGAAGCTGCACCTGCAGCTCATACAGCAGCGCTGCGTGCACTTGGAGCAGCGTGTCGGCCTCTGCATGGCGCAGCTCCAAGAAGTGCAAGCGGTGCCCCAAGGTTGAGTTCAGTCTGACGCTGTCTTCACCCTGTGGAACATTAAGGGAGAAGGATGCCATATGGGTCATGTGGATTCAGTGATGTCTCTAAAGTAACACCCTAATGTTTAACTGCAGCTCTCTGGCACTCATACAGTGGTTCAGACAGATGAGCCCATAATTATCAACACTCCAAGCAGATTTAGATTTCTAAATATTTCATACAATCAAGAAGTTTGTTTCGGATAGGAAATTAGATCTCAAAAGCTCCAAAACAATAAGACAAAGTAGAATCATTAAAGAAATCTCTATTTTTATATACATTTTATTAAACAATGGCCTTTAATAAGTTTTACCCTTTATTGTAATCAAGTTTTATTGCCATAAGAGCAATCAAACCAGGGCTGGGTGATATTGGGAAAAGACTGACTGCAATAAAGTTTTTATGACTGTGACGATGAATGGATTTTGATTAACCCACATTTTCCCTTAATTTTCTTGGTTTTCCATCATCACAACTTCTCCTCCCTTATTTGAGAGCAAAAAACTTTTTTTTGCATCAGGAAGAACATTAATGCTTGTCCTGTGAAGAACTAATTCTAACAGTTTATCTTTTTCAAACTTTAGTTGAACACTGAGGGTGTGAAATGGGCCCCCTTTGGAGCATTTAGACTTACTGCATTTTGATAATTCTTGAAAGCTACGACTGAAGCTATCCATTGGTCTCCTGTTAACAAAAAGAACGCTGCCCTACAAAGGAAAAAGTTATGAGCCTATAGTACTGTTAAAGGTTTAATTTGTAAGATGTACCAGAGAAATATCAAGCAGTGCATTGAACTGATGCACCCTAAATTTAATATTTTTGTCCTTTCAGTCCCACTGTACTAACCTTTTCATGCAACATGATTGAATCAAGAGTGGGATGCCTTCAAATTATCTCTAAATGTAGATAAAAACAATAAAAATGTTATTTGTATGCAATCATTCTGAATATTGAATATCATCCAGTAGATTTCCCTATATCTCCATTGTTGAGATGACTTTCTAATGTATTTGTTCATCTAGATCTGACATAATAAAATAAAATAAAACAGAAAGTTGTTGGATTATAAAACTTTCCTTGCACACCCAAGACTAACAAACTTGATGACAATCGGCAGCGCGTGGACAGTGAAGCCGGAAAATATCCTCTAAGTGTCAGGCAGACTCTTAAGGATATAAGTGCCCTGACCAAAAGGTCTTCAGCTAATCCTGTTAGCATTCAGGGTTAAGGAGGACTTAAAGGGTGTGAAGACTGGGAGATGAAGTTAGACAGGGAGATAAACAAAAGGCCTAGATAAACAAAGATAGCAGACAAGATGCTGTGTTGTACACATATTTTCATATATGTTGACAAGAGCAACAGAGAGTAATTCACTCATTCCAATCTGTATTTCATGATTCATCTTCTGTTACCTTTGGGCCGATGTTGACCCATATACTGGGTGTTTGAACAAAAAGAAGTAGAAATTCTTGAGATTCAGCAATTTTTAAACCAAGCAACATCTAAAAATGTATACATTTGTGTACATCTCCACAACGCAATAGTTTTGCATTTAATGGTTAGAAATAGTGAGAAAAAATCATATCCTTTTGCTTGTTTAGTGTATCTTTGTCCACTTGAACCGCCTAACCTCATATATGTCTCTCTGTTATATCCTAATTCCTTGCCATAACATTTCAACAGTGAAAGCGATATTTCAAATTGTGAGAGCTATGGAAAACACTGTACAGAATTTATTGTTTGGATTGTAGTTTTGTTTTTTTCTACAGCTCTGCTGGAATGTAGGACTAGAAGTCTAGAAATGACTATTAGAATGGACTTCGCAAGATTTGACGCAGAAACATCATTGTTTTAGAAAGACATCCCAGTAGAAAGATTCATATCCAAATAGTAATCATAAAATTTGAGGACCATGTGCAGCTATGGTAAAATGTTAACATGACCTTGACAGAGACATAAATGTTATTATCTTGAAGCTTTGATGGCACTGTTTTTTTCTAGGGTGAAATAATTGTTATAATAATTGCTTCTTGCAGCAAGAAGGTCCCAGGTTCAACGCCCTTCAGGGGTCTTTCTGCATGGAGTTTGCCTTTTCTTCCTGCGGTTTTTCTGAGTCCTCTGCCTTGCTCCCACTGTCAAACAATATGATGTATAACGTACCCCACAATAACTGCTGGAGATAGGCACCCCACATCCACGGCCATGCAGGAATAAGTAAGTATAGACAATGGAATGGTGGGTTTACTGTGTTGAATTGATTAATTTTGAATGTACATGGGGTCACACTGTGATGTGTTTTGATTTGGGCCTCAGAGCGGCATTTGAGGGTGGGTGGGTGTTTATGGTTTGGGGGGGCAGTACTTATAAAAAGAAGATATTTCTTACTTATCTTTTGGTTGCACCATGAAAAAGGTTTTCATTCATTTCTGGAAGTGGTGAAGTCAACAGGGAGTTGGCGCCCCCTGCTTGCTGCTAAGAAAAGGGTGATTTTATGTCCTTGTGCAGGATTAGTCTGTATTCTATCCTACCCCAGAATTTTGATCATTTTTGACATTTTAATTGGTTGGAGCCATTGACATATTGGCATACATTCTTCTTTTCATTGCTGCCAAATAGCTCAATCTTTTATTTCGTCTAATAACACAATCTTTCTCGAAAAAGAAATTTGATTTCAAATTGTTGGCAGCTGCTCATTTCGGATGAGTTTGAAGATGTAAATTTTGGAACACGTTCTTATTTACAATATACAAATCAAAATACAATGTCATTCTGTGCAGTTGTTCGCATAAGATATGATAATCTGAGGTTGTTTAGAAAGGGTTTCAAAAGATTTCACCAGCTTGTGTAGATTCAGTTTTTAAAAACATTTAAGCTAATGGTGAGATTGGTTTGATCACCACATTGTTTCCTTCATCAGAACTGAAAATAGGTAGATGTTGATAAAGGGAAGCCCTATGAGGCCACGCCCTTTCAATCACCTCACAGGTCCTATTTTCCTCCTGTCAGTGAATGTATGTGCAGCTGTGTTACTTCTAAAACGTTGATGTAATGACCCAAAGTTTTCTTTTTTTAAGAATCTCTTCAACATGGAATTTATAGATATAAATATTCCAAACTTGCAAGTTTCATAAAGCTTACCTGCATTTCCAGGGCCTTGATGCGATGTCGGTGGTTCCTCACCTCCTCCTGGAGCTCAGACATGGTCTCCCTCAGCTCCTCAAGTTGCTCCTTTCTGTTTTGGTTCTCGTGAAGCCAAAATGAAATCTCATCTGTGCAGCGAAACATGTCTGGGCAACGTTTTTCTGTCGTTCCTACAAGAGGCAAAGTTGCCATCAGCCGGCACTGTCCATTAGGCGTCAGCTGGCTGCTGTATTCACCGCACTGTGTCTGGTTCAAAGTTTGCTTGGTGCCACCGTCTGCACCACCTACACCGTCAATCTGTATGACTGTTGGGGCATCAGGATTCCGGTCAGAATGTGCTTCTAGGATTGAGTTAGAAGGATGCCAGTCAGCATCCTCATAGGTGCCCTGGTTTCTGTCAGGTACATTCCAGTTTGTCTCCAGCTGCATGTCGGGAACATCCCTAGGTGTCCGGGTGTTCTTGTTCAGAACGTTTTCCTCGGATTCTGTGAGAGTTTTTGGTTGAGCATCCGGCTGTTCAACTTTAGGGAGCTCATTTAAGTCCACAACATTGGTACTAGCATAATGGAAACACCAGCCAGTGAGTAAAAAAGTCCATAACGCTTGTTCTAACTTCATGTTGAAACTTGAGCAAGTTGCCCTCTCTGGCTGCTGTTAACTTTAATCCACAGTAAATCCAATTCAGCGGTGTAATCAGTTCCAGGATGAACATCAGGAGACAACATTATAGCAGCAGAATGACGTCCAGAGTGTTTCCAAATTCAGAGGCTGGTCAACTTTAATTTGGGTCAGTAAAACTCTGATAATATTTCCTGAATGTTTTTGCATTCATTGTAGCTGCAGAATATTTAGGAAAATAGATGTAGCAAAAAAGTCTTCTATCTATGCTCAGTAAGGGTCATTTCCTCAGACTGCATAAAGAAGCTCGACTGTATAGAAGTTTGTAAAAAAAAAAAAAAAAAAAAGATGACCCATTGCTCTGGATTTGTTGTCTCAATCATGACTTTACAAATGTGTTTTTGGAATCAAACAGTAGATTCAGGTCTTATGGTCTACATTTTTAATGTTGCAAATTATAGTCACATTTAACTTAAATGACATTAAAATGCAGCTTTATGGCTAGTCAACCCTGTGATGAACAAATAACTTCCCAAAGACATATCTAATTAATGCAGTTCTCTGTCAGATCCATCACTGAATGTTTAGTTTCAAAGAAAAAAGTTGGAGAAGTGGAAATTAGCTTTGAAAAGGGTAGTCCTACCTGTAGCCATGTCTCAGTCCTGAATTCAACTCAGTGGAACAGCATCTACGCAGCCACACTGTAAGACTGTGTGTGTGTCTGTGTGTGTGCGTATGTGTTGTGTGTTCAGCACCGGGTATGACATCTTATCCTGATAATCTGATAACGAGATTGGAAGCCATTTCCCTTAAAGGTAATAAATTACAAGGAGGATCAGAGTAACCTGACTACAAATTACACTAAATACATTATAGGAGATGAAGGAAACTATTATTTTGTTTTGTTTTCATTTTAGTATTATCTTTCACTTGCATCCAGACTTGTATTGGGCAGCAGATATCTTGTTTACGAAGCAATACAGTACCATAAGACCCATTTTTATGTGATGCTTAAAGTTTTCCATCACTGTTTTATTGTATTTGTTTTTTATATTTACTTTTTGATATTTGTTCCTCTATTTACCCTGAAGCACTTAGATTTACCCTGTGTAGGAATTTTGCTTTACAAATTAGCCTACTATAAAGTGCCTTAAAAAATTATACATATGCATTCACCTCCACCACCACCACCATAATAATTTGTATCCCAAGTAGATGTGTGTGCATGGGTCTAAAATAGACTTATGCAGGTTTTTTTAATTGCAATTGCATAGTTTGAAAAGTTTTTTTGCAACCCAATGATTGACTAGAACGTTTTTTTCATTTGCTAACAAAAATATTGCTTTTAACAAAAGCACTGCTGCCATAAATAATGCACCCCCTTTTTCTAAATTTAAGCTTTGTCATTTGGACTTCAGTTTTAAAGCTAATTGGATAGGTTGTAACAACTTAATTAGTAAACCACAGCTTCCAGTTTCCCTGACTAAGCATGATGTGACACACACTAGCTATACAAGAACACACACACACACACACGCACGTCTTGCTATCCTTGTGTTGACATTGTATTGACTTCCATTGATTTTACTATGCCTAACCCAGACACTTTCCCTAAACCTAACCATTACTGATACATGCCTAACCCTAACCTTAACCTAAACCTAATTCACACCATACCTCTAAACCTAACTAGTAGAGTTTAATAGCTAGTTAAACATTGTGGGGACCAGGCAAAATGTCCTCACAACTACAAATGTCCACACAAGGGTGGTGGGCTGTCAAAGGTTGGTCCTCACAAGTATAGCTATACATGTACACACACAGCCGCGCACACACACACACACACACACACACACACACACACACACACACACGAACACACAGCCGCACACACACACACACACATACGCCCCCTTCCCTCGACGTTAACTTTGTTCTATATTTTTGCATGCATTAGAATAGATGGAAATTATGAATGAAATGTAATCTGTAAGGTTGACCTATTTCATTAATAAATTCCCTTAAGTAACGAGAAGTTTTCTGTGCTATTTCAGTGTTTGCTGTGAAGTTTGTTTTAACCCCGCGGACGAACTCTACGCCTTTTCAGAGAGACTGACAGTCTGGTTTAATTAAAATTATCTCATTTATGAGATTGATGCCCCTATATCTTTAATAAACAGGTTAAACTCGAACGTCATCAATAATTATATAATTATATTAATATAAAATTATTGATTATAATTATTGATGCTCAGAAAACCAGACAACAACTTTTTATTATTAGTAGTTACAACACAGGACAACATGCCATTCAAGTAGTGCAGTTGTATGCTGATCTTAATAAGTCAGCATACAATAGCCATAGGACAAAAGCTACCTGCAACACTCAGAGCAATAACTGAAAAGTTTGAAATATCTGGAACTATAAGTAGCTTGGAAACCAAGATAATCTTACCACCACAAACAATGAGGAGGAAAGGCTGCCACTAATTGTGAAGGGTGCTGTCTTACTGAGTGTTCATGCTGTAGGTAAACCTGGATATACATCTAAATGTATGTAATCATCCAGCTCTATCGTAAAAAAATCCCTATTTTATTGCAATTAGATAATGTAATGCTTGTTATGTTTTATTATTGTCTCAACATTTCCACTGTCCTTATATATAACTGAAATATTACTAACTTAAGAGCATTTCCATCTGCCACAAAAAAATTTTAAACTTTAAAAAGTCAAACCGAAGATATCTATTAAGGTGTTAAAACTTGCACAACAAATCCTATTTTACTCTCAATTGTTTTATTTCCCTTTGGGGTTAATAAAGTATTTTAAAGAACATGATTAGCAAAAAAAAAAAAAAAGGATCACAATTACAATGAAAACTGATGTTCATCTTTCCTCCCTGAACAGGCAGTATGGACTGAATGGGGCCTCAAGACTCGAACTGCACTAATGGGTTTATATTTAGCTGCATGCTCCATTAGAGAAAAAAAATAAAAATAAGTGGCCACTGACTTTAAGTAAAGCTTTCACTTATCTTCTTTGATGTCTTGACATTGAAAACAAAGATTATTTGACTTTTATATAAAGGCCTACTTGAACATTGAAATTAATAAACATAACATGAGATAATTTCTTCATTAACAATCAAGAATTATGCTTTTTTTCTATCAAAGCTTTACATTTTTAGCTTCAGGAATCTATTTAGAGGAGCAGGACAGACAAATGTTCATCTTGATGATCACAGGTGGTTTTTCTTAGGGATTATTTGCAGCTTTAGAGGATCTTTAGGTTCTTTCATTCTTGATCAAAGTGCCAAACAGAATGATCAACATTGGCAGCCCCTTGGAGATTCATTTTTCTCTTTTATTTAATCCTCTCAAACCGAATAACTCAGAATTTGTAGTTAATTATAGGGTTCAGTAATAAAGCAACATTTTATATTGTTACGAATCAAAACAGCATTCTGTGTCTGAAAAATCTGTAATAGACCAATTAAAAGCCCTTCTGATTTGCCAGTTAGATTTGAAATAAAATTAATAAGTTTCATCTGCACAGTGTATTTTTTCACCCCATAATATTTTTAATTCTTATACTCCTAAAACCTGATAGCGTACTTCTACTGTGTACAGTGTATTTCTAGGATACATTTTTTTTCTTGGTGGATAAGAGATGACGAGAGGATAATGGGTGAATGGGTTGAAGATCTGAAGGACCTTTAATTGATTGTCCACTTTTGTAGAGTAGTCTATATTTACAGACCTTTCTAACAAAATGATGGACAGTCACAATGACGTCAGTTTGCTTGTGCGTAAGTTTGAGCGTCCTTGACTGAAAGGGTATAAAGTCAGAAGAAAACAAATGCAAGAAATCTTTGGTGGAAGAAACGACAGGAAGCCAAACAGAAGAAAGACGAAGGAAAAAAGGTTATTATTAATATTGTTGTTATTATTATTATTAGCCTATTATTTTTATTAAATACTCATGATGGTAACTGCATTAATTAAAAACCTGTTAGGGGGCCTTTTTCATGAGTTTGCCATTTTTATTCTGAAAATGTTTACGATGATCTACTTTCCTGCATGAAAAACTTTCATTTTGTCAATTTGCCGCAGAAATCAGAAGAATGCATCCTTTATTGTTATTGGTGGTTGGAGTGATGGTGGGGGTGGCCACAGCGGCACTCAGTCGATGCTTGGAACGCTCCAGCTGTCAGGAGCTCAGCTCTGGGAGCAGCATGATGGTAAATACAATCAGACAGTAATAATGAGTAACCATGACAATCTGGGTACAATGTCACATTTATTTCCATTGCATTTATTTTAGTGCCAATATAATTGATTGGACTGAAAATGATTGATTATTAAAGAGAATAAAAACAGATAAAAACATATATAAACAGTGGAAATGTAGAGTATCTAATCTTCTGAGAAGTTCAGCGTTTTAACAGCTTGAGAGACAGAAAGCTGTGCAGCTCTGATGGTTCTGAATTTAAAGCTCCAGGAACTTTTGCCTGATGAAACAGTTCAACAAGGTAATGGAGTGAATGTGAGGGAGTCCGACAATGTTTGGGTCCAGTTCTAGGCTTTGTTGAGAGTTTTTCTCGCTTGGATGCAAAGCTTTGCCTATTCTTTATATTTAACATCTGAGTTTCAGAACTCAGAAAATAAAAACTGGCATCTGGGAAAACAGCCAATCAGATGTTTGATCAATTCAAGACGTGCATCATTATATCCAACAAAAAAGCCGAAAGCAGTCTGAGATGACCAATCACAGTAATCCCTCTGTGTCGTCAGGGAACCTCACAGATCATAAAAGAGGAAACTATTTTCCTTTTAAATTCAAACACAGTTTGCTAAGATTTACTTTGCACACTGAAGGAGTTTTAACATGCAGTAGTTGTGCAGGATAAAAACATCACAAGACGTTCAACAGTGAACCTCACAGAGAGGGATTGTTTTAAATAAAGAAAATAAAGTGGTAAACCTGCATGATTGCTGCTTGGGACTAACACGAGACTTTGAGAAATATGCTTTTTTTTTGCCAATGTAATTATTGTCGATTTTGCGTGAAGAATAAAATGTTATCTGGTCACCAAAGTGAAAAAGAAAGCAGAAATAAAAAGTTAAGGACTTCCTCAGCTTCCTTCACAAACCTCTGGTCTACAGCTAGATCATCATCCTGAGTTTCTGATGACCTTCGTGTGCATATTCTGTGCATGAGCATTTCACACTTGTCGTGTTGAAGGTGTGTAAAGTTAACAAACACTTGCAGACGTACCTCTTTTTCTCAGTTTATTTATTTATTGAGAATCTTTAGATCCAACAGGAAGCGTATTGCCCACTGAGTTAGCAAGCTCTAATTAAAATATAAAATCAACGAATGAAAAAAATAAAGAACAGCAAATCAAAAATAGGTTTTGATTGAGGTTTTGAATAGAGCTTAAAGTTGGAAGCAGTAACTCAACAATACTGAATAGAAGTCAGAATTTTGTTTCTTATCTCCCCCCCAATTTCTGATTAGTTTGCTCAGTTCTGCCAATTTCTCCACTCTCCTGCAGGGTTGTTTCCAGCTCTGTGGAATTGACCCCCATGAGATGACCACCATCCTTGGCAGTGTTCACCTCCAGCATCCTCCTTCATCAGTCTTTCTTTCTCCTTCACCCTTTCCCTCCGCCTCTCAAGCCAAACACTCCTACTCAATGGAGCACTTCCGTTGGGGGAAGCCTCTTGGGAGAAAGAGGCACCCAGAGAAAATCCCCAGAGGCAAAAGGGTGGATGGAGACTCAGCTGAGATTTTCCCTGGAGAGCTGAGGAAGTGGGAGCTTTCCAGGGAAAAAACAGAAGCTGAGGATGAGGAGCAGGTGGCACAAGATGAGGCGGAGCAGCTCTCCAATGAGCACCACGATAAAAAAGACATCCCCTACAAGATGAGGCACTTCCGCTGGAGCGGCCCTGTGGCAGGCAAACGCTACGGAGGCTTCATGAAGAGCTGGGAGGAGCACAGCAAGAGGCCGCTCCTCACACTCTTCAGAAACGTCATCAACAAAGAAGGAGAAGAGAGCAAAATGAGGAACATGTAGAAGGGAGGAAAAGAAAGACAAATGATTAAAGCACAGAATATTAACAAGTTTGTCTTACAGCTCAATATTTAACAGTTACTTTTATAATGTAACTCTTTGTAAAAAGAGAGAGATCATATTTACCCACAATAACTGTTTGTTATGAGTATGTCAGAAAAAGCTGATTGTTGATGCTGATGCTTTTTATTTCTTCTGCTGTAGACATTAATATAGCACAGAAAAAATATTTAAACATATAAAACAGATTAGTGTGTGGATCATTTATTTAAAAAAACGTGTCTATTGATTATCCAACTGAGCGTTTCAGTCCTGTAACTTATTTTGTAATTGGCGGAAGTGTTTCTCTTTTGATATGGTGAACAGAGAGTTGAACAACAGACAGCAGAGATAAAATTAACTACCATTTTGGTCAGAAAACACAGTTTGTTTGTTGATACAGAGAACGATTACAATAAATGTCGAAGTTTTGTCCAGACCATATTTCTCTGCCATGTTTTAAAATTGATTCTGCGATTCATGTTTTTAAAATATTATATATAAAAACAACCACATACTATCCCTAACATGGCCACAGGAGGGCAGTAGTTAGCCATGATGTGCATCTTTCTGCATATTTTTTGTAGACAAAAAGTAAAAGTGCAGTGCAGTAACACAAAGCTGTTAATGTCTATAAAACCTGGAAATAATAATTTCTGTCAAATAACCTTTCAACTTTCTAACTTCAGCTCCAGCCTCTTATCCATAAGTTGTCAATGTTAAACAAAGTTGGATGATGAAAGAAAAAGAGGAGGAAGGTGAGTTAGGGCATGTTTTCAATTTCAGCTCATAAGGTTATTGTGGATGTCATTAAAAAAATATAAAGATTTGCAAGCAAAGCACATGTGGCACTTCTTTTTTCCCCCCTTCTTTATGACTCAAAGATAAATGAGTATAATAAATTCTAACATGAACCCTAACAAAGAAGAAGAGAGATTAATTTCTAATCAATGCTAATAATAAATAATTATGAATAAATTTAGCAAAATAACAAAATAGTTTGTCGCAATAATTTCGCAAATATCGCAATTTATCGTCCAGCAAAATGTGTTGTGGTGACAGGCATAGTCAAATGACCTGATGATACTTGGCACAAGGACTTGTTTATTTTTTCTACAACTTGGTGATAATTGATTCACTTCTGTTCTTGTCAGCTCATAATTCCTCTATAGGTTTTAACTTTCAGTGTGAATATTTAATCTCTTCAATAGATTGATGTGCAGTGTTTAAACTTCTGCAGTCAGAATATTTGAAATAGTGTAGCTTAAAAAAATCACTACCTACATGATATAAAATGTAGATTTCTGTTGAAGACAAAAAACAAGACAAAAGATCAAGTGTCTGTCCACACACATTTTACTGCATGATGCTGGGTTAACGGATGTCTCCCTGTCAATGATCAGGAGGAAACATGATGGCTCCAGCTGACTGACGTTTTTGAAACTCAGCAGGTTTGAAGAGAACATGTAGAGCAGATCTCCATGTGACTGACTCTGTGTGTTTGCATATGTGTCCTGCCTCTCTGCTCCCAGCTGTTAAGAGGTCAGAGTTGATCAGTGGCTGTCCAGCCTTTCAGAGCCACTGATACACCAGCAGCACCATGATGATGTTACTGACTCTACAGCTGACCATCCTGGGGCTCTTTGTTCAGGGTGAGACTTTCTGCTAGAAACCTGGAATAATTGGTATTTCACTGTGAGGGATAAATTCCAACATATCAGCACTGACCTTCACTCAGATGTATTTAGTTGACTCATTTAAAAAATATATATATTTTCTTTCAGGTTCTTCTGCAGACATAATCATGACTCAGACTCCAGGATCTGTGTCTGTTGTTCCAGGACAGACTGTCTCTATCAGATGTAAAGCCAGTCAGCATGTCAGCAATGACGTAGACTGGTACCTTCAGAAACCTGGAGAAGCTCCTAAACTTCTGATTTACTGGACATCAAATCGTCAGCCTGGAGTTTCTGATCGTTTCAGTGGAAGTCAGTCTGGAACTGATTTCACTCTGAGCATCAGCAGAGTTCAGGTTGAAGATGCAGGAGTTTATCACTGTCAGCAGGATTGGAATAGACCGTTCACACAGTGATAAAACGTCGTACAAAAACCTCCCTCAGCTGCAGAGGAACTGATCCTCAGCTCCACTGAAGCACAAGTTTTTCATTAAATGGTGCTCAGAGATAGCAATATTCAGGATCAGTTTTTTGAATTAAATGGATTTTTAAAAACATAATATTCAAGTTAAAACGCATGATCTACAGCTTACTCATATTTAGACCTGATGCCGATATTATTTAGAAGCAGCTGTTCCCCCCTCTGTGCAATAATCTACCTCTACAAGCATGCAGCACGAAGTTAGTAATCAGAGAAATGAAAATGTTTTTCTCTAACAAGGTAACCACAACAAATAAATAAATAAAAAGAAATGACAATTTTTATTTATTTATTATGGCTCAGTGGTAGGGTTGTCGATCAGCGACCCGGAAATTGTGGGTTTGATTCCAGCTTCTGCCTGCTACACGCCGTTGTGTCCTTGGGAAAGACACTTCATCACTGTGTTGGTCAGAGGAGCCGATGGTGCAAAATGGCAGCCTCACTTCTGTCAGTCTGCCCCAGTGCAGCTGTGGCTACAATCGTAGATTGCTTCCACCAGTGTGTGAATGTGAGAGTGAATGAATAATGGAGTTGTAAAGCGCTTTGAGGGTCTTGAAAAGCGCTATATAAAATGCAAGCCATTATTATTAAAGCCTGATTTATTTTGAGATAACAGGAAGTCAAAACAGGAGTAATGATTTATGTTTTATTGTTTAGCAAAAATAAAACTTGAGCAGATTTTAAAGCAAATGATCTGTAGCAGAATAAAACATTAGAAAATCCATGAATCAGCTCAGAACTGGGGACACTGGTCTCTCCTCAGTGTCTCTGTGACTGCAGTCTGGGAGCTCTGGGTGGCCTCACAGGTCACAGAGCCCACCTTCCTCCACTGGTCTGCAGAGAGCCTCAGGGTGCTGCTCCAGCTGTAGAGGCCATCGTTCTGCATCACTCCACGGCTCCTGCTCTGCTCCAAGCTGCTGCTGCTGCCGTCCACCTTCCAGGACAGACTCCAGTCTGAGGGGAAGCCCTTGTTGGCCAGACACATGAGGGTGGCCTTCCCCTGCTGCAGCTCCTCACTGGAGGGGGGCAGCACTGTCAGGGTGGGACGGGTGTTACCTAGGAGACACCAATCAGGTTAGAGGACAGGAACCATGAAGGCATTAAAGAAGAGACACCAGAAAGGCTTCACTATGAGAAAGTTGAGTTTCTTAATTAAATCGTTTCTGCCAGATGTTTTTCTGCTCCAACAGTTACTGAGACACATTGTTTCACTTCCCTTTAACAAGCCTCTCATGCATATCAGCACAGAGAGAAACATTATAGATTTAGATTGAATGAGTCAACAAAGAATTGATCAAGAATCATTTTAACTTGTAGCTAAAATACGTCTAATATGTGTTATAGAAATCATCATAACAGATTTACACATTACCAAATTACATTGTGCTTCATCTTCTTTTACACATTTCATTTAAAGCTCTTAAAAAGTTGTTAAGTGGATCAATACAATAAACCATTTAAAGAAATATTTTTCAGGTAAAAATAGTTTCTTAATTATTTGAAACTAGATTTAAAGTAAAACCTGATTTAATAATACAGAAATGTTAAATGTAATCTCTCTTTAGAATGGCTGAATCTCTTATTTGAAAAAAAAAAGGTAAAATAAACTGGGATAAATTCTTAACTTCTTATTAACAAATTCCTTTTGTTATGCATCTGTTTTCCAAACTTACAGTTTTAAGTATATTCACAGATTCTAACATGAGGATTTGAGTTGATCTGCAGTATTATTAATTGTGACATTTAAAAGTTTTACTTCTTACAATGAAGCATTTCTCTTCTTCAGAAATTAAAATTTTTGATCTAAAGTAAAATGACAGCAAAATATAACATTTAATATAGTAAAAAACTTACTTCCAACATCCAGCCTGGTTCCTCCACCGAACGTGAGCCACGGTGATACAAACTGATGGAGCCGTCGTACAAAAACCTCTGACTGTAGAGACACGGCTCTCTGACTCTGACACAAACATATTTACTAAAACATTTGCTGTTTGTGGAATATTATCAAGTGGTATGAAAACAAAGCAACAGAACCTGCTGTCTATATTGTAAAATTATAGATTTTAAATCTAAATATCTAAAAGTTATTTTTTAAATAGAAAATATTGCATAAATTTTAAAAATTACACGAAAACATCAAATAATATATTAAAAAAATTCTTACATACAGCTGGATCTGAATAAAGTGAAACAATATTAAATGTATTGTTTTTTAATTTGCAGTAGCCTAACTCAGTTCACTCGGATAAACACATTCTATGGATTAATCAGACACACAGATCGATGTTTTTAAGCCTTTTTTCTGTTTTTTGTTATGGTTTTTCACATAATGTTAATGAAAATATGACATTTAATTTAGCAGACAATTAGAATGTTACATCAGACTAACAAACAAAGCAACTTATCCACAGAAATGTGAATTTAATTAAATATTTTAAATCCTTGCTGAAAAGTTTAGTTTCAAAACAAATCTGACAAAAAGAGTATTTCACATATTTCAATTTACTTATATGTGTAAGCTGTTGAAATGTACACAAAAGTGCAAAATGCCTGAAATATATGATGACACATGAAGGTGATTAATTAATTGATTAATAATATCATCACACAGATCCAGAATCCCTGATGGAGTCATTCAGAACATTTTCATAGAGAACCACTTTGCATCAGCAGCACCATGCTCCAGTGCTCTGGGAGAGTTTATAGTCCTGAGAGTTGAACACTGGATGACTGACAGCTGTCCTTCATCACAACAGAAGACACAGAAATCCTCCTCATCAAAAACATGACTTTGATCTGCATTGTCCTCATCTGGACTCTCCTCTGCTGCTGCTTCACAGGTAAAGTCCAGAGAATCCAACTCCTCTCCTCTATGAACATCTGTCCCTCTGAAATGAAGCCGACTAAACCATGAAGCTGCTTTATGTTTTTGTCTCTGTGTCCTCAGAGTCCAGAGGTCAGGTCACAGTGACTCAGCCTGCAGCAGAGAGAGCTGATCTGGGAGGATCTGTCAGCATCAGATGTAGAACCAGTCAGAATGTTTATTATAGCTGGAGTGATAGCAACTATCTGTTAGCCTGGTACCAACAGAAAGATGGACAAACTCCTAAGCTCCTCATTTATCTTGCTAGCACTCGAGCATCAGGGACTCCAAGTCGTTTTACAGGTAGTGGATCTTACTCTGACTTCACTCTGACCATCAGTGGAGTTCAGGCTGAAGATGCTGCAGTTTACTACTGTCAGAGTGCTCATTACCCCAACAGCCTGTGGGTGTTCACACAGTGAAAAACCGTCGTACAAAAACCTCCCTCAGTCAGACTGAACTGAAACTCCAGCTTGATGCTTCAGCAGGCACTGATACAGCTTTAAGCATCAGATGTAGGACCAGTCAGAATGTTCATCAAAGGTCCTTCAATGATCAATTCTGGTTTAAGAGAGATGGAGAGCCAGGGCCGGATTATGATAGCAGAGGCCCCTGGGCACAAAGTGTTTAAAGGATCCCCCACACCACCACCAAAGAAAGTTATATCATTTAAACAGGATTTTCACCATATTCCTGTAAAACTACAGTTCTCATCTGAGTGCAACAATATAAGGACACTACACAGTGGTGTAACTGGCTTGACTATGTAAATACATCCTTCTTGATTTCACCTCCACCAGGCCAGGACTATAATTCAGTTTATGTAAACTTGACTCATACTTTAAAGCATTTGATCATGAATAGAAAATGAATAGATGCTTTTCCTTTTACATAATAATAATAATAATAATAATAATAATAATAATGTGTTTATTAAACCTGTATCCGTCTCTAGAAGTCCTGTTTCTCTCTTCATCCTCTCCTGTTTCTAGTAACTGAAACCATGAGAACATGACTTTTGTCTAAAAATGAACAATATATTGGCAATAACATCGATATTGGCCGATTTGAGCCATTTCTTAACAAATTGTTTTAAGTTGATAAGGTATAATAAAACTGGGCCAATATTAAAAACTGCTGTTTAATTCAGTCTTTTTAAGGGATTTGTGTAATATTTATAACATTCTAAATATAGGTTATCAGCCATAACAACAATAATATTGTCAACTATCGGTATTAGCGCAAATTTTTAGATCTGTGCATCCATACTTTTGACTCGATCCTCCATGTTTTGCTGCCCCAGCCTCTCTGTCCACCTCTTTATGAGTTCACTAACAAAAGTTGATTTGCAGGCTGAAGATGCAGGAGTTTATCACTGTCAGCAGGATTGGATCACACTGTTCACACAGTTGCCATCCATCCATTATCTATACCCGTTTATCTCCTGCAGGGGGCTGCTGCCTATCTCCAGCAATCATCAGGTGAGAGGTACAACCTGCTCAGGTGGCCAGTTCATTGCTGGGCAACACAGAGACACACAGGACAAACAAACATGGACACACTCATACTTAAGGGCAATTTAGAAAGACAAATTAACCTAACAGTCATGTTTTTGGACTGTGGGAGAAAGCCAGAGTACCCAGAGAGAACCCATGCATTCACAGGGAGAACATGCAAACTCCTTGCTGCAAGGCAACAGTGCTACCAACTGCAACACTATTCAGCCCTAAATTAAAGTGATTTTTTTTATAAAAATATATTTTATTCACTCTAAGTAACATGCAGGGAAAACAAGAGATATTATTAGCCTTCCTGTGGTCAGTGATCATGTGATCCAGTCTGGAGTGGAGAGTTTTTCTCCACTTGGGAAGTGACAGCACAGCAGATGTTAGTAAGGGCGCACTTTACCGCCCAAACCCCGCCACGGGATGAAGCTGGATATCTGGTCACCTGATTATAAAAAGCAGCAGCTCCACCATCGATAATAACAGGGCGAGTATCTTCATTAACTGTCCCCCACAATGCTGCGTTACACACCGGATAAACCCAGTCTGAGCTGCCGCTGCTACAGCTAGCCTCAGGCTGTGTTGTGTAGCTAACGGCAGCTTCCTCCTAACAGGTTGGTTAATTGGCGCACCATCATCCACCATGTCTTCTTTTTCCTGATTTTCCTCCTTATGTTTTACAAAGAACCTGTCAACAGATGACAGACTTCTTAATAAACACGTCTTCTTCTCATTTTTCTCTCTTTCATTTATAAAAACCGCCTTTTTTCACTCATTTCGATTCTCTTACTACTCCCACTGTCTGGTGACGGTCAGTGGAGCCAAAGCGCTATATGTTGGGGTAGGGGCAGGGCATGTTGCCATGGTTTCCACAGTTGCACCTTAGGAACTATGTAACTCTGTTAAAGTAAAGTAACATAGTGTGGATCTTATGGGTTATCTCCACCAGCCTATCTCTGCCATATTTGAAATTTGAAGACTGTTTTTTCTTCCTTAAACTGCCTGTGACCATAAGGCCCTTTGGATAATCCGGCCTTGTAGAGATCCTACAAAATTAATAATGACGTTTTAAGGTCAACAAGCATCTGTGGTTCCAGATCCCTGTTCAGGTGCATTATCACATTAGACTATATAGACCCTGCAAGAGAAGTAAAGGCTAAAGATGCAGCAGTGTATTACTGAATGGGCACTTATCCACAGTGCTTTAAGTGGAAAGAAATAAGTGAAAAAAATTAATAATCAAAATCAAAAACACTTGGGAAACACTGGGGGGGCGGCGCCCTATTGCCCTCTATTGGCCAGCCGCCACTGCTGAGAAGTCGTGACGATGAATAACGTCAGTCATCCAACTAAATTAACTCTGCAGGATAACAACAGGAAAGACAGCCAGCAATAGGCTATTCCACATAATGTTTAATTAATTTTTTTTTTGATAACAGAACATATGAATCAAAAACACTTATCCAGCCCAGGTAGCCTGATAGAGTGGTGTTTGGATACAAGATGTTTTAAATTTGAAGTGAAATTTTTTGCGGTCGACAGAAACTTTTCCCAAAAGCAGAGTGTGCATTTTATCATTATATTCTTTTCTCTTTCGTTGATGAAATTAAAATAATGTCCGTTCTTCCACAAAGCTGTGCTACTGCTCTCTGCCGTCTTGCCAGGAGTTCAAAAACACTCACACACACACACAGGGTCAGGAGGAGCAGAGCACAGATGAATCACAGCGCTTCGGCTCCGCTGATACAGCCGCAGGTGGCATAGTTCCTTTCACTTCACTACGACAACAAAAGCACTTGAACATAGCAATGGGAATTTCCACTTCACAAGTGGAATGTATCATCTTTCCCATACCACATGAAGACAGCAGTACAGCAAGCTTTATGCGTATAAACAATGGTTTTATTTTGAGGCGATTTTTATTATAAACAAATAGAAGCTGTAAACTGTTGGGAAGTCTAAGCAGGGTATAGACTGCTGAGGAAAAGTCCCGGTACTCATCAACACATGCTGGAAAAACGTTCCGGTACTCAGCGCACGCTGGAAATAAGTCCCGGTGTACGCTGGGGAGTAAAATTTAGAAGTGCCGGTACTGCATACCCTTAAGTACCGCCCACTTAAAGCACTGCTTATCCATCATCAGCCCCTTCTTACACACAGTGAAATATTGTGATACAAAAACCCCCAGTGAGAAACGAGGCAAATTGCTATAGGTCTGATTTCTGGAAGACATAAAACACACATGCAAAAAAAGCCTCTAGTGGCAGAATAAAGTATTCAGAAAATGAAGTAAAAATATGTAATATGTGATCAGTGGCTGTCCAGACTTTTCAGAGCCAAAGACACACCAGCAGCACTGATTATCTATTTTTAAAGCCTTTTGGTTATAATCCCAATTTACTGGTCAGGAATTTCTGATGGTTTCAGCAGACGTCAGTCTGGAACTGATTTCACTCTGACCATTAGCAGAGTTCAGACTTAAGGTGTCAGCAGGAGAACAGCTTCCTGTTGAGAGTTGGTGATCCAGACCCTGACCATTTAGAATAAAAAACTCATTAAACTAATAAAATCAGAAGCAACATGTTTACATAGCAACAAATCAGTTTAGAGGTGTGTTTACCCTGAATATTGTGGTAATTAGCATACATCTCACAGGACTGAAGAGGAAACATGATGACATGCAGAGCAGATCTCCATGTGACTGACTCTGTGTGTTTGCATATGTGTCCTGCCTCTCTGCTCCCAGCTGTTAAGAGGTCAGAGTTGATCAGTGGCTGTCCAGGCCTTTCAGAGCCACTGATACACCAGCAGCACCATGATGATGTTACTGACTCTACAGCTGACCATCCTGGGGCTCCTTGTTCAGGGTGACAAGTTAAACTCTTTTTCAGGATTGAACACTTACATGATTAATCCATCTAGAGTAACTTAATACATTCTTCAAGAGCAGAACCTCTTGTTTTATATTTCTTATTTTTATTTATTTATTTTTACAAAATTGGTGTTACCTTTTTTCCTTTATTTATTTATTTTCTAGGTTCATCAGCAGATATCGTCCTGACTCAGACTCCAGGATCTCAGGCTGTTGTTCCAGGACAGACTGTCTCCATCAGATGTAAAACCAGTTCCAGTGTTAACAGCTACCTCAGCTGGTACCTTCAGAAGGACAGTCAGTCTCCCAAACTTTTAATCTATAGAGCTTCAGATCGTCAGTCTGGGATTCCAGGTCGTTTTAGTGGAAGTGGCTCTGGAACTGATTTCACTCTAACAATCAGTGGAGTTCAGGCTGAAGACGGAGGAGTTTATTACTGTCAGCAGGGTGACAGCTTCCCGTTCACACAGTGATACAACGTCGTACAAAAACCTCTTAGCTGGAGAGGAACTGATCCACAGCTGCTGTTAGACAGAAACTGTTTAACTGGGTGATGGTTTCTTAAAGTACACAATCACAACACTTTAAATATATTATATTTATAAATAACATAAAACAAGTACAAAAGTTTATTATCCCTGCAGCACCGATGTTCCAAACTACTGTGCACCTAATAACCCCCAATAAAAATCTACTCTCAGAGCCGAGGAATGATTTATTTTAAATGTTGCTTAACAATATTTTTATATTGCTTTTTAAAGAACCATCATTTAATTTTCATGGAATTAAAGAGGAAAACAATCAAATATGACAGGCGTTTGACAAAACTGAATAATTGTACTTCTTAAATAATAAATAATGCCCCATTTGAAACAGTCAGACACTTGATTGGCTCTTCCCTAACTGGATTCTCTCAGAGTTATTTATGATAGAATATAGTTAGAGAGATAATCTTGATTGATATATACGAGTAGAACATATTTACTTATATGACTCCATAATATATGAAAACGGAGAGTTATTTATGATTTGCAGCAAGGCAGAATTTACTTCCTGTGTAATACAAAAGTCATTCATCATTTCTGACTTCCTGATCTTAGATCAGTAACTATGGCAAAAACAAAAACATGCATCACTGAAGAGAACATTTTTGTTGGTATTTTTTTTTCTAATGGACTCATTTTTTTAAATTTAAGTAATCACATTTCTTACATTTGAAAAAAAAAAGAAACATTGTGGCAGTTCTCTTAGCTGTACAACAATCTAAAAAAGACATTTCTGCATCATACTTGGAGACCCACTTATGTAAACTCTTTTTCCACTGACAGTAACGTCTTCTCTGGTATTATTGAAGGAAAAAACATCAAAATCAAATAGAGACCACATTTTGTGATTCAAATCTCAGCCAGCCTCTAAAGAGAATAAAAGAAAAAAAAGGCCAATATTTAATGCCACCTCATGCAGCTCTCTCATCTATATTTGTCCTGTCAACTCCCAGCATGAAGAAATCAGCTCAGCAGTTTTTTTATCTTTCTTTTAAAAAAATAGTTTAATGCATCTTTAATCATCCATTAATGACAATATATCTTAAATGTTTACTCTCTCACAACCAACATCTGACAGCTTTTTATTTCTGTTAATTCAAACACTGAGGGAAATGTATCAAACGCTTGATTGGATTTCCCTCTTGATAGTTAGAAACCCAAGTCAAGATGACATCAACTCTTACATCTTAATCTTTATATTTAAAATATAAATATATAACATATTTATAAAACATATTTAATATATAAAAAATATAAAAGGAGCATTGAAGGTCTCTGTATTTAATAATAAATCATACCCACAAATATGATTTTTATTTAAGATTTTATGTTTTCCCAAAACTGATGTTGAAACCTTTTGTAAACTATGAAAATGCTTAAACATTTATTATTTCTAATTTGTAATATACATGTAATGGCAAAAATAGTATCTCAGGGTTTCCATTATAAAGAAGACTTGAGTCCAAGATGGCGTTTAAGTATTTAATTCAAACATGTCTGGCCAGAACACGGAGGGGACAGAGTCGTGCATCACCCTCACCAACCTTTCTAACTAACCGCTTAAATAGTATTCAGCAATCATTGTTTATCTCTGTAGATGTCTTATCCAACGTTCACACCCCGCCTCCGGAGAACTGCTTCACACGAGTCTCATATCAACGCATAAAGCAGCTCATCCGAAGGCCAGACTGTTATCTTACTGCCCCGGCGTCTGTCTCTCTGGTGACCTGACACATATATATCATAAACATTAAGTTGGAGCAATAACCTTGTCATTTTACTCTAGATGCATTCACTAAACAGAGAATATACACTTAATTCCTAATTGCATAACAATTTTCCACCACAATTCCCTGCTTTTATTAACTTAAATAATACCATAAATATAAAGGAAAATTCAAAAGTGCTATCACAAATCTCCCTAAAAGGTTGGTAGGTTGATCAAACAAAAAAACAATGTTCAAAACACAAATTACAATCAGACATGAGACATGCTTGGCCATGGAATTAGCTCACAGTGACAAACATTAGATCCTTCCCGATGACTTTGCTGAGACTCCTGTGCATTGAGACCGAAAACCCACGAGGTCTTCTTACGCCATTTTCTTGTGGGCAAAATGTCATCTCAACAGCCCCTCGCCCCAGAAAGGAAGGAAAATATGTTTTCACTGTCAGTCAGCTTAGTCAAAATTTAAGTCAGTCAGGTTATAATTCACAACCTACTCTAAATGCCCCAATCAACTCTGCTATTTGTTCTAGTCGTAAAATAGGAACGTTTCCGTTTCTAAGTTAGTGCACACAAGCTGCGACAGCTAAGGAAACTTGTACTTGGTGTAATAACAATTCCATCAAATAACTTTCAACCAAAATGAAATAAAATAAAATGTGGACTCTCTTGACAGAGAGCATTAGGAGAGAAAATAAAACTATTGTCCATTTACCAGATAACTCCCCAGAAGACAAATGATCATGTCACTCTCTTGCCCTTAAAAAAAATAGATGTGCAACACCGTCTTTAAGCTCTGATTAGACTAAACTCACCGGATGACAACTCATCACCTTATCAGAGCCGTAGCAGTTTCTCTGTCTGCTTTACCCCGTCCGTCTAAAACAAACAAATTAAGTTAATTTGCACATCAACTTTCCCTTAACAATTACAACACAATAACAAAACAAAATTTAGATCAACATAGAAAATAGAAAGGATCAGAAATTATGGCCTGCTTCCATCGAGACCCCTTTCGCTCTAAGGGTCCTCTGGCAGAAACAAAACAAAAACAAAACAAGATTTACTTTCCTAAGGGAGTGTGTATGTGTGTCATAGGCAGGTGTCACAGAGATAAAATACAGCTACATCAGTCGGCAAGCATTTCTTAATTGCATTAGAGCTGTGTGTATTTTTGTCCTGCCTGAATTTCGCTGGGTCATCTGCAGGCTGGCCGGCCCAGGGCCCCCCCCTCGATCCAGCCAATCGCCATGTTTCAGGGACCACAGCCCCTAAATAACTCATCACACCTGAGCAAGAGTTTTCCCCTCTGCCCACTGGTCAGCCCGCATTCAGGCTGGAGTCTGGCCTCCGCCTTTGTTATGGCTGCCAAACCCTTTATTCCAAGGGTGGGGGAGGTACTAGGGCTCCTTGTGGCCCTCCCCAGGCACCGCTGGACCGAAGGCAGGGGTCCCAACCAGCCTGAAGAAAAACACAGGACAACTCAGCGAAACTCACCAGCAGTTCTACCATGGAATGTGTAACAATAACAGTGTGTGTGTGTGACATTCTGCATTATACCAAGCCATCAAACAAATGATCTTAATGCTCAAACACTCCAGTTCTGGAAGAAGCAAACAAGAGTAAATAAAAGAGAAATAAACAAAACCACAAAGAAATTACATCACTTTTAGATTTCCTTTCAGATTATCTAAATTCCTCCCCAGGGCCCATTAATTCTTTTATTTATTTATTTTATTTTATTTTTTTCTTTCTGTCGACATATTGGACTGTCTGGAGGTGAAGTGTTGCTAGATTACAGACCCGATTGTCTGCCTGGGTACCCAGTTCCAATGAAGAATGTCTCCCCCATCGCTTTCTAGTTTCCTTGAGTGAAACAAAAGCTTAAAAAAACCCTCGTCGGAAAATAATCAATCAATTTAATTAATTGACCACTTGTCCAACTGCCGTGCTCCCAGGTAAAACCTAGAGCAAAAACCCGATACTTTCTTTAACGTTGATTAAATAATTAACCATACAATTATATATAAGTATATATATTATATTAAGTAATCAATCAATCAACCGCGTGTAAGTAAATAAACACAAAACCGCTAGCAAATATTTCACCTCCTGAGAGTGCAAATAAAATTCTGTTATCACTATTTATTTAAAGGACTCAGTCTTACCAGGTTCTGTCTCAGGCGACGGCCGGGCCGACAGAGACGCTTCAAGGCCTCCATCTCCCAAACAGCTACTGGAGGTAAGAGGCTGGGAGAAACTTTCCCAGGACGCTAGCAACTCCCTTGACCCTGTCCCAGCCGGTCCATTCCGTTCGCTGAGGCTGCGTTGGGCGCCAAGTGTAATGGCAAAAATAGTATCTCAGGGTTTCCATTATAAAGAAGACTTGAGTCCAAGATGGCGTTTAAGTATTTAATTCAAACATGTCTGGCCAGAACACGGAGGGGACAGAGTTACTCGTGCATCACCCTAACCAACCTTTCTAACTAACCGCTTAAATAGTATTCAGCAATCATTGTTTATCTCTGTAGATGTCTTATCCAACGTTCACACCCCGCCTCCGGAGAACTGCTTCACACGAGTCTCATATCAACGCATAAAGCAGCTCATCCGAAGGCCAGACTGTTATCTTACTGCCCCGGCGTCTGTCTCTCTGGTGACCTGACACATATATATCATAAACATTAAGTTGGAGCAATAACCTTGTCATTTTACTCTAGATGCATTCACTAAACAGAGAATATACACTTAATTCCTAATTGCATAACAATTTTCCACCACATACACCTACGAATCTAAGATTGCAATGATGATTAAGCAAAATTATGCTTCTGTTGTAAGAAATCGAAATAAAAAAAACAAAGAGATGCATCAGGTAGAGAATTTCAAAAAAAATGTTTAAAAATCTAAGAATTTATGTTTTTTCTTTCTTCACCATCAAAACAAAAATCACTTTCCACAAAATAAATTTGTTAAAAGTTCACACCTAATTATAACACTTGTGTTTTTGATTTTCACTGGCTGGTGATCTGTAAAGTAAATTTCTTTGTAGTTTGAGAAATTTAATTTTCCTGATATTTTGCCCCATATTGACATTCTGACTTTTTGTTAATAGTTTATTGCTCTTTCATACAAAATTAACAAGGTTTTCTTTCCTCATCAGTTAATCCTGTCATTTAATATTTGAGCAGACTACAGTTCTTCCTCTGGTGATAAATTGTACAACTTTTTTGTTAATTTAAAATTAATTGGGATATCTTAATAAAAGTCTCAATGAAACCATAAATTCTTTTAAATAAAATGTCTTTATTTTGTAAATTTAAGCCAAGGTTTTACTGGACAGATGACAGAGAAGCAAACAGCGATAGAAACATCAGTCAAAATGTAAGAAAAAGATAACTCCCAGAGAGTGATGTCAGTACTGGGAACACTGGTCTCTCCTCAGTGTCTCTGTGACTGCAGTCTGGGAGCTCTGGGTGGCCTCACAGGTCACAGAGCCCACCTTCCTCCACTGGTCTGCAGAGAGCCTCAGGGTGCTGCTCCAGCTGTAGAGGCCATCGTTCTGCATCACTCCACGGCTCCTGCTCTGCTCCAAGCTGCTGCTGCTGCCGTCCACCTTCCAGGACAGACTCCAGTCTGAGGGGAAGCCCTTGTTGGCCAGACACATGAGGGTGGCCTTCCCCTGCTGCAGCTCCTCACTGGAGGGGGGCAGCACTGTCAGGGTGGGCTGGCGTTGATCCACTGCAGAGAGAAAAAAAAACACATTGCAGAGTCCAGATAAGTCCTTGAAGTTTCACTTCCTGCTCTTGGTTTGGTAACCATGGCAGCACACATGCATAACTGCTCAACCTCAGCAACAGACAGGTATCAGTTCCACACATCAAAACTGGCATTTCTTCTGACATGTCTTCATGTTTTTCTGATTAAACTTGAAGCATTTTTGAAATTGAGACAAATATTCTAAAACCACCTGATAATTTGTTTCTGTTGTTTAAAAACATTTCTATTAACTGAATCACATTCACAAAAAAATTTACATAAACAGCAATTTTCTATATTAAACCAGAACTCGGAACTGTCAAGATTGTAGGTAATATTTTATTTACCCTTTAACTTATTTTACATTAATTATTTTTCACACTTTTTCATAAAAACTAGAAAAACCTCTTTTCTAAATAAGAACTGTTTTCCAGCATTAGATACAACTCAGACATCACAGTTTTCAACAAAAAAAGCAACAAAAATTAACCAAATACAAAAAGAAATGTTTTTACTCTGAAAAAAAAACCATTTAAAAACTTTACAACACAGACATAGTTATTTATATTTAAGTTAGTTGTACTTACAGTTAACATCCAGTCTGGTTCCTCCACCGAACGTGTACCACAGTGATAGAAACTGATGGAGCTGCCGTACAAAATCCTCTGACTGTAGAGAGACACGGCTCTCTGACTCTGATACAAACAAAATATGGAGGATAAAAACTTTCTTAGGAGATGAAAAGGATATTGGCACATTGCTGTAATAATTAAACCCTATACATTTTTTAAAAAATTCATTGTTGTATTGTTTCTCGTGTGTTTTAATTCTTTTTTCCAGCAGAAGGTTGATCAGTCAGGCTTTCATTAAACACTGAGATCACTATTAGTGTCTCTTGAATTACTTTCTCAAACTTATATGACAAACATGCGTAGAAATTTTAAATAGTGAGGCATGCCTTTCTTCTATTTTCATAAAGTCTGAATTGTGAGTTTCCCAAACAAATTGATATTTCCTCAGTATTAGACCTAAGGTGACTGTGTCTGTGGACACAATTGAGAAGGTTATGATAATAATAATAATTAATTTTATTTGAGGGTGCCTTTCTAAAACACAAGGTCACCTTACAGAAAAGAAAGAAAAACATAGAAAAACAATAATACATTAACGAACAATCATCTACAAAATAAATCAAATAGCAAATCAGTAGACAGAACAAGAATCAAAATCAGCGTCTAAAATGAACAAGCCCAGTTATCTGTTTTTATTCACGTTCAAATGAAAATGGCCTCTTAAAAATAATTTATATCCATCCAACTATACCTGCTAATCCTTGCAGGGCAGCAGGGGGTGGGGGTGGGGTTGCCTATCTCCAGTGTTCATAGGGTGAGAGACAGAATTCACCCTGGACCAGACGCCTGTCCATCACAGGGTAACAGAGACACACACTAATATCTAAGGTCAATTTAATGAGCACAATTAATCTAACAGTCATGTTTTGGGACTAAAAACAGGTTTCCACATCAAGGCCTCTTTGCCATCACCCTAATCTTTTGCTCTCAGCATAGATTCTATTCATATTCAAGTTGGGACTTTGACCGGGACACTCCAAAGTTTTCATATTACTTTCAGTCAGACGAAAAATGTTGGTAAAACTAAAAAGATAATTTTAAACATAAATAGTCAGAGGTGTGAATAATTTTTGACCTAATTGTATATGTAGAAAAATAAAAACGTTACGTTAGTCATCTTCAAGTGTCAAACATAGAAAAAAAGTTAACCTTCTTAAAATAACAGGGAAAAGAATATAAGTCAATGACTTTTCATTCCATACAAAAAGCAAAACTTCCATATTTGATCTATTTTCTGTTTTCAACAGCTTCATCATATTGATCCCTGATGGAGTCATTCAGAGCATTTCCATAGAGAACCACTTTGCATCAGCAGCACCATGCTCCAGTGCTCTGGGAGAGTTTATAGTCCTGAGAGTTGAACACTGGATGACTGACAGCTGTCCTTCATCACAACAGAAGACACAGAAATCCTCCTCATCAAAAACATGACTTTGATCTGCATTGTCCTCATCTGGACTCTCCTCTGCTGCTGCTTCACAGGTAAAGTCCAGAGAATCCAACTCCTCTCCTCTATGAACATCTGTCCCTCTGAAATGAAGCCGACTAAACCATGAAGCTGCTTTATGTTTTTGTCTCTGTGTCCTCAGAGTCCAGAGGTCAGGTCACAGTGACTCAGCCTGCAGCAGAGAGAGCTGATCTGGGAGGATCTGTCAGCATCAGATGTAGGACCAGTCAAAGTGTTTATAACAACAACTTTTTAGCCTGGTACCAACAGAAAGATGGACAAACTCCTAAGCTCCTCATTTATCTTGCTAGCACTCGAGCATCAGGGACTCCAAGTCGTTTTACAGGCAGTGGATCAAACTCTGACTTCACTCTGACCATCAGTGGAGTTCAGGCTGAAGATGCTGCTGTTTACTACTGTCAGAGTTACCATAGCGGTTATGTGTTCACACAGTGAAAAACCGTCGTACAAAACCTCCCTCAGTCAGACTGAACTGAAACTCCAGCTTGATGCTTCAGCAGGCACTGATACAGCTTTAAGCATCAGATGTAGGACCAGTCAGAATGTTCATCAAAGGTTCTTCAATGATCAATTCTGGTTTTAAAAGAGAGATGGAGAGCCAGGGCCGGATTATGATAGTAGAGGCCCCTGGGCACAAAGTGTCTAAAGAGCCCCCCACACCACCAAAAAAAGTAATATAATTTAAACAGGATTTTCACCATATTCCTGTAAAACTATAGTTCTCATCTGAGGGCAACAATATAAAGACACTACACAGTGGTGTAACTCGCTTGACTATGTAAGTTTGTTCCATAACTTAATCACAAAAACTCACTCATACCTGTTAATTTTTCTTTCCTGTCTCTCTCCTTCTCTTCTGTCTCACAGCGCTCCTTCAGTTATTTTACTTCTCAGTTCTCCAATGATGCCGTTCTCTGTTTCTCCCTGTCTTCCCTTTATTTTTATTTTTCTTTTGTTTCTTAAAAAAGGTACAATCAGTTTATGTAAACTTGACTCGTACTTTACAGCATTTGATCATAAATGGAAGAAAATACTTTTCTCTTTACATAGTAATAATAATTATGTGTTTGATAAACCTGTATCCGTCTCTGGAAGTCCTGTTTCTCTCTTCATCCTCTCCTTTTTCTCATAACTAAATCCATGAGAACATGACTTTTGTCTAAAAATGAACAATATATTGGCAATAACATCGAAAATTGGATGATTTTAGCCATGTCTTAACAAATTGGTATAAGTTGGTATGAGGCAGTGTAGGGAAAGTTCAGTTTTTATATGAACCAGTTCAAAGTTGTAGTTGACAGCTTCAAAAACGAACTAATTCAGTTCATAGTTTATAATTAAATTTTTTGAACTAAGTTCACAGCTTCAAAAATGAACTAGTTCACAGTTCTTTTTTTTTTATGTTGCCGCGAGCTATTTCCCCAGAATGCTGCCATTTTCTAATTGTTGCCACCCAGTCAGTCCACACTTGTACCAAGCTGCAGCTTTTCCCCCATACAGTAGGCTATATTCTCAAACAATAATTATTATTGCTGTTTTTCAGGAATTATTAAACAATCTGAGGTAGGAACCATGCTGGGGTAGGAAAACTAAGGCTGTACCTCAATGTGCAATATTCAAAGTACAAAACATTTAAACGTTAATTAACTTTCGTCAGTTTTCAGTTTCTGTGAAGGTATTTTCTGACTTGTTTGCCAAAAGAAAATGTATAGAACTTGGGTCATATTGGACAACAATTAGCCCAAATGAATTAGTAAGGTTGCAATACCTTAATAAAGTTTATGACAGCTGGGCATTCCATTTTTCTTAAAGGCTGCAGGTCTCCGACAAAATACTGCAATGTCAGGTTGTCCAGCTGCAGCTGGGAGATGAAGACAACAGAGTTGCTGCAACTGTACATACGGTGTTCATTTTAGGACATCCTCAGACTCAGGTGTCAGATTCAGAAAAACCTCTTTCATCCTCAGACAAAACTGCTTCAACCCAAACGGCCTCAGAAAAACATCTCAAAGGAGTCAGGTCTTGGAAAAAAAGAGTCAGACGAAAAGTTATCAGAGTCAGGTATCAGACATCAGATGAAAATTAGTTGGGTCTCAGGAAAACCGCTGTCAGAAAAAGTGGAGTCAGAAATAAAAGTCTCAAATGAAAAATTATCAGAATTGGCTGAAAAATATCACGCGTCACGGACGAAGCTGAAGTTAGCTTCCGATTCGTAAATGTGTAAAGGGCAATTCCATTGAATCTTTGCTAACCTAGACTACATTAAACCAAGTCCAGATCAAAAACTGCAATACTTGGACTTTTCAAATCTAGACTGAAGTACTCTACACAGCATGTAGATTCATTAAAACACATTTTCTGGTTTGTGAAACCTGTATTCTATTTGTGAAAATGCAAATTAGGTTCATTTTATGGTATTTTTAGCATCCAGACCACATTAGACCAGGTCCTGATCAAAAACTACAATACTTGGATTCTTCAAATCTGGACTGAAGTACTCTACACAGCACGTAGATTCATTAAAAACACTTTCTGATTTGTGAAACCTTTATTCTATTTGTGACAATGCAAATTAGGTTCATTTTATGATATTTTTACCATCCAGACCACAATTCTGTGGAAATCCGTGCGCACAGTTTGATAAACTGTGCTCTCTGTTTTGCAACCCAGGCGCACGGATTACTTAACTGTCCTCTCTGTTTTTGATAGGCTATGTGTGTTATAACGTTAGGCTACTGCTACTGTAAAAACGTGAAACATATAACTTGATGGTTTATTGTAAAATCGTGAAATGTACATTAAAAGTGATAGATTTTATTGTAAAAACTTATTAGTCTACTTAAGTTTTGTGGTGAAAACTGGATAAACTGTGTTTGTCTTTGAATGATTAAACATGCAGCCTAGATCAGAGAAATATTAAATCAATGGATAAGTTGTACTTCATACTAGGCTGAGACATGGAGAATGTTGAAGCTTGGATGACACTGATCATGTTGCCGTTGCACCTTAAACCAGATAGTAGCACACGTCTTCGTGTCGGTAACCTACATGACATAGCGGGTGGAAAGTGGACCCAAAGCAGAAAGGAAGTTTATTTAAACAGTTTATTTAAAAGAAGCTAATGGCGATGTCCAGGCATTTGTTGTTCCTTGATGACAAGGTGGGTCAGCAGCAGGACGGAGTGACAGACAAATAAACGGAGCTCCTAATGGCGGGTCTGCTGAGAGTTAGATGAGAGTTAATTATATATTGGCTATAGCCAGGGTAGTTTATTTTAAACGTGTTTTAACATTTACACAATTTACACGTTTACATTTCTTTTTCCTGTTTGAAAAGCAGTAGGCAGAAGTATAAATTCATGTGTTGTGGGCTACACTAATACTGCGGGTTAACAAATTGTTGACTCTTTTTCCCACAATTTCACAATATCAGGTTCATCCACAAGAACAAAAGATCAGAACAAAAAAACACATGTTTATGATGTATGTCACTGTCATGACCATCCTGGTTTGAACTGCTGTTATTCAGATTTGAATGAATCCATTTGAACATGTATATAATGTTTGGGTTGACTGTAGGAAATTGATATAATCTTAAAGAGCTAAAGTAATATTGATGAAAATGTTAAAATATCCAACACATGCATGCAGTGCAGTATATTTGACAAAAAAAGTTATAAAATGAAGCTAATTTGCATTTTCACAAATAGAATAAAGGTTTCACAAATTAGAAACAGTTTTTCAATGAATCTACATGCTGTGTAAAGTACTTCAGTCTAGATTTGAAAAGTCTAGGACTTGGTTTATTGTAGTCTAGGCTAGCAAAGATTTAATGGAATTGCCCTTTACACATTTACGAATCGGAAGCTAACTTCAGCTTCGTCCGTGACGTGTGATATTTTCAGATAATTCTGATAACTTTTCATTTGACTGACTCATCTGACTCCACTTTTTCTGACAGCGGTTTTCCTGAGACCCAACTAATTTTCATCTGATGTCTGATACCTGACCCTGATAACTTTTCGTCTGACTCTGTTTTTCCAAGACCTGACTCCTTTGAGATGTTTTTCTGAGGCCGTTTGGTTTGAAGCAGTTTTTTCTGAGGATGAAAGAGGTTTTTCTGACGCTGAGAGAGTTTTGTCTGAAGATGACGGATGTTTTTCTGAATCTGACACCTGAGTCTGAGGATGTCCTAAAATGAACACCGTATGTACACCGTTATCTGGTTTTGAGTGGTAGATGATTTTGGTTTTTTTTAAACGTCGTTGCCGTGTCTTTTAATTTTTTTAGTGACTTGCACATAGCCTACCTTGAAAGGCTAGCCAGCTGGCCGGATGCTTTATGTCAGTATACCGTTTAAAGTTTGCTGTTGACGTTGTTGATGTCCCGGGTAACTTTCTTGAGACCCGCCAGCAAAGCTTACACAAAAGTATAAGATTTTTCCCACCTGGATCATCACTAACCTTTTAAAAAAAATCTTTTAGGTGGTCATACGAAGATGCCGCTTTATTAGTTGATGAAGAATTACTGCTGCTGTTGCAATCACCTGAATTTGTCTGCATACTTCGCAATTTGACACCAGAATCATATGCTGTGCGACTTGATAATATTAAATATTAAAAAACACTGTTTAATTCAATCTTTCAAGAGATTTGTGTAATATTTATAACATTGTTAATATAGGTTATCAGCCATAACAGCAATATTAATATAAACTATCATTATTGAAGCAAGTTTTTAGATTGGTGCTTCCATACTTTTGACTCGATCCTCCATGATGTGCTGCCCCAGCCTTTCTGTCCCCCTCCTTATGTGTTCACTAAGAAAATGACCACACTGACAGATACTATCCAAAATGCCAACAAAGTTAACACTGTGTGCTGATCCAAGTAATTCATCATCACCACAGAAAAGCAGGCCTCTTTCTCCTAAAGACTGACTAACAGCTACAACCCGCCTGAGCAGAACCTCCCTCCCTAAAAGAGGGAAAAGGAAGGGCCGTCAAGTAAAGAAGAGAAAATGGAGATCAACCGAAGTAGATGAGGAAAGACTGGAACCTATTAATTTTTTTCGTTACAAAAAATATCACATTTTGTCCGGACTAAGCCCAAGTACTTCTTAAAGGCTAGAGACACCTCTGGCTGATCCAAGTAATTCATCATCACCACAGAACAGCAGGCCTCTTTCTCCTAAAGACTGACTGACAGCTACAACCCGCCTGAGGAGAACCTCCCTCCAGTACCGCGTCTCTACCTCCAGCTGTTCCAGTTTAGTTTTCCCGCTACCAGTGGCTGATGCTAGCCCACTGCAATGATCAGAGTTTTCCTCATGGACACACAAGCAACCAGTAATTAACTGGTTTTTATTCACTCCTGTCGGCTTCTTCTCATAATGTGCTCTGCAACTCACTTCCTGCTCAGAGAGGTGGTGGCGCCGAACTCCAAAACCCCAGCGGGAACTGTTTCAAAATAAGACCCAGAACTGAGAGACAGAGAGTAAAAAACAACACACACAAACAACAGATATCTTTTTAAGACGCACCTGCAGATGGGAGCCAGACAAGATCTGACTCGTTCTCTTACAAGGCTGTATCATTTTTATTTCCAAAAGAACAAAGAACATATCACATGACTCCTCTCTCCTCCTTCTACATCTTGACAGGTCATTTATTTTCTCCAGGTCTCCTGACCGAACCATGAACTGGGTTATAACATGACTTAGAGTTATAGCTGATCCTCCCTGCTTTCAATTCATATCTTTACTCAAGAGTTTGTTTTCTTAAAACCTTCAACCCTATAAAATACTGGTAACAGAGTCATGTTTTACTACCCTGAATAATATAAACAGGCCTATTACTTCTAAAGCTTAAAAAAGATATAATTAAAACATATGTACTGCATAATAAAAAATAGCCTCAAAAAAGTAGAATACAACAAGGCCCTAAGCATAATTGGCCAGGGAGGCCCCCCTCCAAACACAGACAAAACTCGAGTTCCTACTTAACCTCTTGCTATTTATTTTCAAATTGGCATTAAATGAACATTAACATTTAGATATTAAGTAATATACAGCATAAAACAAAAACAAAATAAACTGCAACAACAGCAGTAATATATAAATAATATATAAGTAATATACAAAACTTTCTTTAGAGCAGCATGGCATGCCACGGACCGGTGCTGCTCGGTCGTGTCCTAAAATAATGCCCGTCGGGTATAGTCCTGGTCCTGTTAGTAGCTTATGGTCTTTTGTGCAGGCTGTATGCTAACGTGTATGCTAACGATGAGGTCAATAATATAGTTTTTGACAGTGTTTTCTGTTTTGCCAAAACAATAAGGCCTTGACATAGGGTGGCCAAAAATGAGGACATTTTTCAAGACTCAACAAGTCTAGGATAAAAACTTATTGTTGCACTTACATCACTGTAATACAGAGAATTAGGAACTACTAGACCAGTTCTCGGCTCAGAGGAGTGGTAGTGAAATTAATATCAGAGATCAGAGTCAAGATCTTCACATTAATTTGAAAATCCTGCTTAGTAAATTATCTGCCGGCAATTTACTGAACATATAAACACATAACATACAGTTCACATTCATGCAAAAGCTTGAGTTTGTTACTCACGACACCTTTCTTTGTAACCTTCAGGTTAAACTTGTTTCTGTTCTTTCAACCAAATTATTGTTTAAAAAAACTGGCCTGCATGACAGACCATGCAGAAAAGTGTGTTTAACTCAAATGCATTTACATAAAATTGTCAAATAAAAGAAGAAAAATAAAATCTCTAACACTGGTTAACTTAACGAGGCGGCAGCTTTCATGTCTGCCGTTAAACTTCACAAACAAAAACAGCTGATTGACACCAAATACAGGCTTATAATGAAAGGAAAATAAAATACCAGGGGTTTAACACAGATATATTCAGTAAAGTAAAGTTATTTACTCAAGTAATCAAGTATTTTCCTGTTGTAGAGATGGAGTTTGAGGCTTAATTAGCTTGTAAACTCGTCACATGCATTTCCGAAAATAAGGTAAAACTAAAAGAAATCTCACCAAAACCATCCTAGCTTAGATGTTTAAAGTCCTGGCGGTACCAGGGGATCAATGATAACTGGAAAAGTTTTGCTTTCACCCGCAGAAGTCAAGTTTAAACTCCGTGTTTAGCTTTAGCTTCAAACCGCTTCTCCTCCTGTTTCTCTCTCACTCACCTGCTGCTACTGCGGGGGGGTGCTTGTAGCCTACTCTGTTTGTTTCACGTACTTGTTTAAATAAAAAAGCTATCATCATTTACACACTTCTAAAACAAACAACCATTTGAACTGTCACAAACATTTGCATTTATCTAGGCCTACTTATTGTCATTTCCTGTAGTTATTGTTATTATTTGTGAACCCGTTTATACCTGAGGGTGATGTGGGTTACATCCTAGACAGCCTATAAAAACATGAAGTTACCAGCAAAAGATGCACGGGCGTCATCTCTTTGTTTTTTCTTCTTTCTTTTTTCAACTCCAGATTCGTGTTGTCTCTTCTTACCTGACATCATTAGCCATTCAACAACAAAGTATGATGACAATTGTTCAAGCTACCTGCTGCTAGGTATCTTCCATTTATATGTACCTGCCGAGTATGCTCCGCCCAGAGAGCCTTGCAGGATGCTCCACCTACCGGCTTTTGTGAAGCCTGCCAAGCAAGTCGCATTTGTAGTCTCATTTGAACTACAAAACCGCTACCCGACGACCCAAACTTAAATAGTGCTGTTATGGCCGATAGAGGGCCGCAAAGCGAATGCAGAAGTGCCGTTTCACCCTGTTGATGACCTACTGACACGAGTTCGGAAACATTATTTTAAGGTAAAAAAAACTCTTTGGTGTTGCTTTAAATGAGTTTTAAGCCTTATGAATCCGGCCATTAACTCAGGAAATCAGCTCAGGGTTACTAACTTTATTCATACATCATGTAAGACAGGTGGATTTATAGAAGGACCAACTTCAATGAAGAGACAGAAGAAAACTGCCAACTAAACTCTATTTTAAATCACCTTTATGCTACGTGATCTTTATACATGTACATGTTTTCAGGAAAAACAACTGCATTCATTTTCCAAGTTTGTATAATAATAACCCTAACAGTTATGTTTAAATTAATGACTTGTGCAGTTTTTTAAAACTACACATCAATAAAAACTAGTAAACGTATTAAACTTGTAGATTCATTAATACAAAACATTGTCATCAAATCAAATTAAACTTTATTTATAAAGCGCTTTTCATACAACAATTGCAACTCAAAGTGCTTTACAGAATTAAAATGACCCCACAAAGACAACATTCCCATCTCTCCCCCACATAATTAAAAGCATGACCACAGTTATACCCCCCTCCCCCAGACCCAACCTTCATGCACGCATGTTATGGATCAAGCTATTTGTATTGGTACCAACAGAGAGACAGTGAATCTCCCAACCTTTTTATAAGAACTACCAATCAGCGATTACCAGGAATTTCCGATCTTTTTACAGGCAGTGGATCGAACTCTGATTTCACTCTAACTATAAGTAGAATCCAGCCTGACGATGTAGCGGTTTACTTCTGCCAGAGTCTCCATTATATCAATAGTCAGTATCTGTTTTCACAGTGAAGAACACACATCCAAAAACCTGCCTCAGACTGAACAGAAACACAACTGAAAGCTGCAGCTGGACTATGAATGAGAAACTGATGGTACAAAGACACTCATACACATGAACAGATATACATACATATTGGTTCTTGAAGCTCTCCAGCTGAGGATTATTCATAGTGAATCTCCTCCAAACCTCTCAACAGACTTTCTCCACAATATTCTTAAAGCTGAATAATAAACTCCTCCATCTTGTCAGTTTTCCCCCCAGGCCTTAAGAACAGCAGCTATCAAACCACTGTTGAAAACAACAACCTGTTGCTATTGCAAAATTACAAGCCAACCTCAAATCGTCCTTCATCAGTAAGATTTGGAGAGAAAAAATATTTCAGCAGTTAAATACCTTCCTAACAATCCCCAACCGCTTTGCTGTCTTTCAGTCCGGTTACTGTGCTCACCACAGTACTAAGACTTTGTCAAAGTATTCAATGACATCTGCATGAATGTAGAACGTGAAAGAACCACAGTGCTGGTATTATTAGACCTCAGTGCAGCTTTTGACACCACAGACCATGATATATTACTGAAGCAACTGAAGAACTGGTTCAGACTTTCTGGTTCATTTATTGACTGGTTTGAGTGTTACTTAAAGAACAGGGACTTTTTAGTATCAACAGGTAACTTTACATCAGAGTTGACCAAATTCACATGTGGGCTTCCACAACGTTTCATCTTGGCACCACTCTTATGTAATATCTAAGGCTCCCACTAATCTAAAACTCAGATTATAACAAATAGAAAGTAAATTACCATAATTATGCAGCTGATACACAGCTCTACATTACAATCTCACCAGGTGACTATGAACTCATTCAAACGTTGAGCAGATGGATTAAACATATCAATGTGTGGATGTGCCATAACTTTCCTCAGTTGAATAAAAATAAAAGTTACTGATCAGGTCTGAAATCTAGGTGTAGTGATGGACTCAGATCGGAACCTTCAGAAACACATAAAGACAATTGCTAGTTGGCCTTCTAACACCTGAAGAACATGTTAACGATTAAAGGACTAATGTCCAAATAGGGCCTCGAAAAATTCATCCATTCATTTAACTTTTCTCAAATTCATTACTGCAGCAGTGTCCTCTCTAGAACTATCACCCCAGTCCTTACACTGGCTCCCTGTAGCTCAGAGAACAGACTTTAAAATACTTATTTTTGGCATCTAAAACACTGAATGAATTAGCACAAAAATAAATTAAAGATATATTATCTTTTATTAACTTTCCAAATCACTTAAGTTTCCTGTTTGAGTCTCTGCATCCCCAGAATCAGAACCAAACATGGAGAAGCAACATTCAGGTTTTTTGCTCCTCGAGTCTGGAACAAACTCCCAGAAAACTACAAAACTGCTGAAACACTGAGTTCCACTAATAAAGGCTAAAAATCCCTTTTGTTTAGAGCGGGGAGATTTAAATTTTAGTCTGCACTCAGATTGTTCTTTACTTTCCTTTCCTATGTCACTGCAATGTAGCGTTTTTGTTTGTTTTTTTGTTTTTCATCAATTAAAGCACTGAAAACTGTCTTCTTGCTAAAATTATACAAATAACCATGTTTTGTCTCAATCCTCTCATTCCAGAGTGAAGATGCTGTTGATGTCAGAGTAACCACAGGATCAACATCAAGACTGTATTCACACAGAGAAAAAATAGTCACACAAAAACCTCCCTAAGTCATGCTGAACTGGAACAAAACTGCAGAGACTGACTCTGAAAAAAGAAAAACTTTACACCTTAATAAACTAAAATTATTAGGGCGGGTCTTTATTAGTTTACTCAGACAAGAACTGAATTTCTCTTTGCTGATATATTTCAAATTATTTCAATACAACATCTTTTACCAGGCTTTTCATTAATCAAATGAACACGGTAGCTCAAACTAAACTAATTAAAAATATCATTACACTATAATATGCATAATCTCAAAACAGATTAAAATACAGACATCACATACCGACAATACCATGGTACTAATGTATTTAGGTAAATTATGTTATTTGCGGAAAAAAAATCCACCAAGCTCACCATTTTTTCCTTTACCTTTAGAGAAACAGCATTTTTTTTCTCAAAATAAACTACTATTCATATTTTATGTAAACAACTCATTTATCATAAAATAAAGTTCAAAGCATAAAAGCGATTGATTTAAGTTTAGTGTCTGAGCCACTTTTAATGAACCGCTTCATGTAGACCAATGCAGCTCAGAGTTGTGTCTGAATTTGTTGATCAAATGTCTTCATCATCTTTACTGAATTCATAAAAAAAATTCTGAGCAGTTTTCATTTTTCATTTATTGACAAAGTTCTCTGAATGGTTTCTGCAAGACAATTTTATATTAAAACTTATCAAATCAACATTTATGCATGAACTAATGGCTAAGATTGGCAGAAACTAAAAGCAAATCTTGACTAATGCAGAAAAAACTAAACCAAGTGAATCAGCTCAGTACTGGGAACACTGGTCTCTCCTCAGTGTCTCTGTGACTGCAGTCTGGGAGCTCTGGGTGGCCTCACAGGTCACAGAGCCCACCTTCCTCCACTGGTCTGCAGAGAGCCTCAGGGTGCTGCTCCAGCTGTAGAGGCCATCGTTCTGCATCACTCCACGGCTCCTGCTCTGCTCCAAGCTGCTGCTGCTGCCGTCCACCTTCCAGGACAGACTCCAGTCTGAGGGGAAGCCCTTGTTGGCCAGACACATGAGGGTGGCCTTCCCCTGCTGCAGCTCCTCACTGGAGGGGGGCAGCACTGTCAGGGTGGGACGGGTGTTACCTAGGAGACACCAATCAGGTTAGAGGACAGGAACTATAGAGATGCTAATAGCAGATACTGTGACATGGTTACAGTTAGAGAGGGATTTTCTATAATAGGAAGTTTCTGCCAGATGTTTTCATGCTCCACTCGTCACTCACCAACACACCGTTTCATTTCCCTTTTAGAGTCTCAGATCAGCACAAATAAAGTCACCAAAGAATTGCATTTGAAAAATTTCAGACTAGTCTTAAAATTAAAATAAGAAAATAATAATAAAAAAATCTTTAGAATCTCACATTTACATGGAACATCACTTTTTTTTAAAAGATGTTTTTAGAATGTAGGTTTGATGGAAAACAACAGTTAAATGTGAAATACTAAAACTGAAAGGACACAGTCAGATTAAAGTTTTTCCTAGCTGTGTAGATTAAGACTGATTTTATTCTACCCCAACGACAGTTTTGGTCTTGTTCATTTTCTGATTTGGTTTATACCAAACCACAAAACCACCACAGCTGGCAATGAAGAATCAAGGAAAAAAGTAATACCATTAACAAACAATCCAACCCGCAATCATGAAAATTATCTTAGAACCAACATAACATGAACTTAATTAGTAGATATTTGACTTCAGTCTCAATCTTTTTCGTGTAAGATTGATTTCTAAATAAATCCATATACCTACTTTTAAAGATTCCAAGATATTTAAAATTTGTATTAAGCAGGAAGTAAGCTTACTTCCAACATCCAGTCTGGTTTCTCCAACAAAAGTCCACCAAAATGATACAAACTCACTAAGGCGCCGTACAAAAACCTCTGACTGTAGAGAGACACGGCTCTCTGACTTGGTCTGACTGAACTAAACCTACAAACCAAGATTACATTACAAGGTCAACCCAAATATAATTTAATCATTAGATTAATAACTTGTTATGCTCCATTGTAATTTGCAATTTTAAGAAGTAGGCTATTTTTTGTATTTTAGAAATTTCTTTGCAAAATATTGAATAATGCATTTTTTTTCCTAGCTTCAAAATGTCAAGCATAATTACAATACCAGAATAAAATCATCAAAAGCTTTATCTTTGACTTACTTCCAACATCCAGTCTGGTTCCTCCACCGAACGTGTACCACAGTGATACAAACTCACTGAGCCGTCGTACAAAAACCTCTGACTGTAGAGAGACACGGCTCTCTGACTCTGATCACAAACAACTGAGATAAAACTGTTTTTGTACATATTTATCACATAAAGCAAAACCTGAGCACTAAACCAAAACTTTTTTCTTAGCTTTATCAGAGCTTAATTGGTTTTTTAAGTACATAATTAGAACTCTGTCCTCTTAGGTGTCTTTTAAAGCTCAGAGAATAGACTTCATAATACTTTTACTAGTTTATAAATCATTAAATGGCCTGACGCTGAAGTATCTTGATAAAAAATTATTGATAAAATCTCAGATTGTAAAGGAAGACATTCGCTAACCTAACATAAAACCAAAACTCTTTACTGGATTTATAGAAAAGAGTTTTTCAGTTTCTTTTCATGTAAAATAGAATTTAATGCATTTGACCTTTTTGCTTTTTATTGACTGTGGAGATGTGTTGTATTTGAATGCATCTGTTTGTTGTTTTTAAATATGTTTTATACTGGAACACTGATATTTATGACTACAGTGGAGTCCTGCATATTTGTGATTCATTATTTGTGGATTTTCCTACTTTTCTGTGGAACATGATTGTTATTTGTGGAAAATCTGCCTATTCACTGATTATTTCTTTGCTGCACATATCTAAAACATTTAAAGGAAAATTCAGCTTGGGAAGCTGAAATACCAAGGTTCAATGCTACTTGATACGCTATTGGCTGTTGCAGCCAATCCAGGACCAAAAAATAGGAGACAAAATATGGAGAACAAGAAGTTTCTAAAAGATAAAAATATTTAACATCATCATTTAGATTTGTTTTAAAGTCCTACGAAAATCAGAACTCACTATGACATCCTATTTATTTATTGGTAATAGTTGGACATGTAAATATTTATTGTAATTTGAGAATTATTGAGAAATTTAAGTAAAGTACATAGACAACAAAATCTGAACTATTTACAATTATATTTTCTATTAAATGTAAAAAAAACAACAACACAATTTCTATGGAAGAATAAATTAACACAGCCCCAAATTTATTACCACCTAAAATAACATTCACATACATGTAATAAAAACATTGTTCATTGTTTGAAGTAGGTTTGCTCTGTTTACGTCTCATTGACTTTTTAAATGAGATTTAGATGCAAAGAGATGTCTTACACTGCAGAAGGACGATTATTAGGACCCCCACAGCTTATGAGTCAGAAAATAGATCTAGAAAAGTCTCAAAATTAGATTTAGTTAGCAGTTCTACTGTAAGGAAAAGAGTCAACCGGTGGAGAAATTTGAAATCAACTGCCTACATGTGCAGATTAGGCTTTACATCAAGTTCACCTCCAAAGAAGACCAGAAGATGCTAAAACAAGTCTCCAAAAAAACTAAAATGTCATGTAATGGGAAAAAATAGTATCTCAGGGTTTCCATTATAAAGAAGACTTGAGTCCAAGAAGGCGTTTAAGTATTTAATTCAAACATGTCTGGCCAGAACACGGAGGGGACAGAGTTACTCGTGCATCACCCTAACCAACCTTTCTAACTAACCGCTTAAATAGTATTCAGCAATCATTGTTTATCTCTGTAGATGTCTTCTCCAACGTTCACACCCCGCCTCCGGAGAACTGCTTCACACGAGTCTCATATCAACGCATAAAGCAGCTCATCCGAAGGCCAGACTGTTATCTTACTGCCCCGGCGTCTGTCTCTCTGGTGACCTGACACATATATCTTTCTCGTAACATTAAGCTGGAGCAATAACCTTGTCATTTTACCCTAGATGCATTCACTAAACAGAGAATATACACTTAATTCCTAATTGCATAACAATTTTCCACCACAATTCCCTGCTTTTATTAACTTAAATAATACCATAAATATAAACGAAAATTCAAAAGTTCTAACACAAATCTCCCTAAAAGGTTGGTAGGTTGATCAAAAAAAAAAACAATGTTCAAAACACAAATTACAATCAGACATGAGACATGCTTGGCCATGGAATTAGCTCACAGTGACAAACATTCGATCCTTCCCGATGACTTTGCTGAGACTCCTGTGCATTGAGACCGAAAACCCACGAGGTCTTCTTACGCCATTTTCTTGTGGGCAAAATGTCATCTCAACAGCTCCTCGCCCCAGAGGCGGCCATCCACAGGTCTCGTCATCGGTCAGGATGTTCTAGATAAAAACACAGAATAAAGGAGAAATTATGTAGCATCTTCTAGTACACTTCAGAGGGTATTACATAAACACTAGATGTTGAAATGTATACTCTTCCCTTGCGCTGTTTGTTGTCTGTTGCCGTGAAGTCAGCCTCCGCCAGCATCCAGTGACCCGTAGCCACCGATCAGTCCTTCCTCAGAAAGGAGAGAGATCACCCCTCAGAAGGTCCTTCAGTGAGAACCTCCCAACGCGACCCTTGGGAGCTGAGCTAATTAGGTATTAGAACATTGATGTTCAAACATAGGTGAGCCAATTCACAAAAGATGAACAGGATGAATATGACAAGTATAACCCACACCCTCGGAGTATGGTTTCAGAGAAACCTGATGCAACTGTGTGCAAAAGCAATTCTAAACAACTAACAATCTGGTTAATGAGCCAAACCTCATCAACTGAAGCTAGATTATAATTAAGGTAAATGTCTCCAAATCACTCTGTACTAAATCCATGCCAAGAAAAAGACAACCAACCATTCCAACTTGTGAGAGTAAAAAATCCCAAGAATCAACGACTCCCAGCAAGAAGTAAAGAAGATTTTCAGATCAACTTAAAACTTTGTAAAGTTCCCAGACACAATATGTGCTACAAGTCTGAACCCGAACCGAAATGGAATATGAAGTCAGACGTCAAGTCCAGGTAGTAAAAAAACCCTCATTAATTTATGACAGAGTTATGAATCACAATAAGCCCAATTAAACCTGCAAGTTACAATTCTCTTCATAATCCCTTAAAAATCTGTTCCAATTACTATCAAATCCAATTCCCCCCTTTTTTTAAGGCATCGTCTTGCACATGCCTTAAAAATCAAGAAACAAGGAAACAATAACTTCAACCGCTTCTCCAGTGTCAAGAAAAGAAACATAGTAGGTTAAAGGTCATACCTAAGGCCTAACCTCAGAACCTGTGTATCCTGCTGCTGTCGCTGCTGAGGCAGCTTCAACCCCCAGATGATCATATCCCAATCATTTAGGTTCGCGATTAGGTTCTTATATTTGAATTACCTTGTTGTTGAAAGTGTGCTATGCAAATAAAATTGCCTTGCCTTGCAAAAACAAACAAACTAATAAGTTCCCCACATAGTTACCTAATGTATTACAGAATTTTAGTCCTACTTGCATTAGCTACAACAACACTTCATTTCCCTCTGGGATCAATAAAGTATTTTGAACTGAATTAGACAACTTCTTCAGACCCTGCTTTTCCATAATCTAATTGATGTTACAGTAAGGATTATCTTTGCAACCACCTTAGTAAAAGTTGTTTTACTCAGGACACAGTTTATTTACCTAATTAATATCTCTGCTGCTGTTATTTGCTCATCTGTTTCTTACAGTTTATTCTCTGTTAACTCCTTGGAAAAAAATAATACATTTATTCTAAATGCACAATTTTAAAACCTGTACAACTGTAAAACATCTCTAATTCAATTTATCTAACTCAGTGACACATTCAGATTTGAGTATGCCTCATCAATTTAATAACAACTATGTCAAGTAACCTTTTTACCTGTACCTGATAATCTTGCTTACGAAAGAAACTTTTCTTCATTGCAGTTTCTGTGTTGGACTTGAGTTATACTTTATACTTTACCGGAGTAATTATCTATTTGCCCACCTTTACCTCTACTCAGTACTTTAGACTGTTTATATTTTAAAATTAGCCTTGTTACTCCTGTCTCATTTAATCTTTTATTAAAAGGAACACACAAAAACCCCCTCAAACATAAAAAAGTGTCACAACAGGCCTCAAATAATTTAGGCTTTGATAAAAGTCAAGAGAGCTACAACAAAACTAACTGTGAAATCTATAGTTCAGGATTAGATTTTTACCCATAAACACCAAGTGATTATATATTATTTGAAAAGTGATACGTCACTGTTGACGAACAATTACGTTTTGTTGGATTTGCTTTCACTACAAGAAAGTAAAACAATTGGCTGAACAGTGTCCAACATTAGTAATTCAGTATGCTCATTCATTTGGAAACAAGCAATTAAATTCCAACATTTCATGTTCTTATTACGTTTCATTATTTGTTACTATTTTAAAGAAAACGGGTCCCCAGAGTGTTTTTGCAGCTACAGGGGATCACACTTCTTAGCCTCCCTTGTAAGGTCTAAGAGAAAATGTTAGAATTTGAATTCCCTTCACCATAGCCCCAAATAAGCCAAAAATATATAAGCACCCCCCAAACTCAGGTACGCACAGGTAACCTCCCAAGCCACTTGTCCATACCTTTTTGGGTCAAACCTCGAACATTACTCCTCCCCTGTGGACAAAGTGGTCAGTCCATTCTAGAAAAAAAAGCAAAAAAGAATGAGAACCAGCCTGATTTGCATTCTGGTTCAGTTGAAATTGAAAATTGCATTGGTTGTCATAAGCAAAATTCCAAACTCACAGGACCACTGTATTGTTATACTTGAAGGCCCCTAAAAAACATTTCAGGCATGTCAATATTTACTTAAAACAGTGAGACGACTTCCCTTTAATTACAAAGTCAGGTGCCTTATATTAAGACCCACTTATATAACTTCCTGTGTTTACCCACCAGAGTGACAAAACCATCAGATTTCTAGGATCAAACCTTTCCTGACCTCTTGCCCCTTATCCTGGAAGGAGACACAGAATACTTCACAGCTTGAGATCAATTCAGTAATTTTCCAAGCAAAATTTCTAATAAGGCCCACTAACTGCTCTGACGCTTGAATGTTCCCCAGATACGATTAGTATTTACCTTTTTTCCATTTATTTAAGACCTAAGTAGCCTAAGGACCAGTCATCTTTATTTTAATGTTACCCAGCAGAAACCTAAAGTTTTAATTTTTAGTTGTGTTCAAATTATAGCCTAAACAATGTTGTTTTACTGTTGCTGCTCACAGCAAAGTCTTGTTATTTTTTAGTCTCGCGATTGTTTACATTAGCGCCTTGCAAGCTAATAAAAAAATTCGTCCTTCACAGCTGTGGTGAAATCTAAGCAGTGTTATGGTACAAGTCCAAGTTACTTTGAGAAATTTGAAATCAACTGCCTACATATGCAGATTAGGCTTTACATCAAGTTCACCTCCAAAGAAGACCAGAAGATGCTAAAACAAGTCTCCAAAAAAACGAAAATGTCATCAAGGGACCTACAGCAGACTTGCTGCTGCTAGTATGAAGAGACGTGCTTCAATAATAGAAAGAGACTGTACAGGTTGAACCTTTCTGGGACATATGTCTGGAGGAAATCTTTGCTCTCAAAGTAAAAAAAACAACCTCTGGAATCATGTTTTTTTTGGACACACGAGTCAAAAACTAAATTATTTGGACACCAGAACATGTGACATGTTGGACTTCAGTCAGATTCAGCACCTTAAAGACCTCATGACACGAAGCTGACTTCATGTAAATGTTATATGACATAATGCATCTTGTCAAAGTATGTGGTTCTGTAAATTTATGAGCCGAACAGACTTGATTTTATGCGATAATTAGAGTTTCAAAAATATTAGCTTAACCGTGGCTTCAAAACTACGTCTCCATTATGTGACGTCAGCGACAGAACCGCTCAGGTTGGACCGTCCGAAAACTATGCTGCCAGGCATCATGGAGGCGCTCATATTTGAAGATTCTTCCTCCAGTTCTAGCATGGAGATGGTTTTTGAGCTGGAAAATGCAGCCGGTTCTGGTGCTTCTAGAGGTGGTGGTGGCCTGAACCGTACAGGTACGAGTCGTACACAACGACTGAGATGGATAGAAGAAAGCGGGTCAGAGAACGATGAAGCTAACATAGCAGCGGGAGAAGTGACGTCAGGGAAACACAGATTGGTAAGGATTAAAAATACCTTTTAATCGTGGCTTCTTTTCTTTTCAAATAATTAAAAACATTATATAAATGAGCATAATAATATTAACGTGTAGTGATTTTAGTAGTGTCCTGAACAATAAACATTACATAATGTAAATATGCTAAATCAGTTTTAAATCTAAAAATAATAAACTAATCCAAACGGACTTATTTATAAGGTCTGAGACTGATATCGAAAAAATGAAATCATATTGTAGGCAGACATTCAAGGCAAACAACAAAGCAAGTAAGACTTCATTTCAATTCTTTATGATTATCGTAGCAATTTATTAGTTTCAGGTGAAACACGTTTGTTATTTAATTTCTTTGTCTGACTCACTAAATAAAGTTTGAATTATTTTTAATTGTAGCAATGCTGCTTTGAATATGTACCTGTCTCTTCTGGACACAAGATCTAATTGGGGGGTCAGTGGAAGTGGAGCTTGTAGGAGTAGCGATGCTGACGCTGTCAGTGTCGCGCAGTCCATGAGCGCCGTGGTGGCCCGCCGCCACACGCTGCCACACTCCTGCTGAACACTGTAGGTACAGCTGCCGGCAGCAACACACGCTTGTGTTGAACTAAACAACCCAGTGATTCCTTTATCATAACAACAGAATCAAAACAATTCAGCTCAAAATGTTCCGAACAGAGAAGAGAGGAGGGAGCCCACTTCTCACAGGTGCTTCTAACCTGTTTCACCCACTTAGACAGTAACTCTGGGTCTTTGGGAAACTTAAATAAACTGACACAGTCCTTGTGTGTATTTGAGCAAAATCCCGGAACACAACGCGAAGGCATTGCGATCACTTTTCTTTGTCAAGAACAGAAAATAGCGGTCCCAGTCACAGCTGAAAAGCCGCTGTCAAATGTGTCAACGAACAGAATGCGTTCTCTCGCTAACGTCACTTCCGGCTTTATGCTCGTACAGTGCGCGGTGATACAGTACGAGTAAAATGCTAGTCAACGCAGCGGTTTTTTGCTCTCAGTAGGATTATGCAATGCGTGTCTGTAACTTTGAAATAGTCCATTGGGTTCGGATATCTTTATTATATGTTATGTTTAAAAATGTCAGCTTCGTGTCATGAGGTCTTTAAATAAATCAGGTTGGAGGATAGAAACCGTGAAGGCATCAAATAAATGACACCAGGACAGCTTCATTATGTGAAAGTTGACTTTATCTGTTAAAATGTTTCTGCCAGATGTTTTTCTGCTTCAACAGTCACTGAAACATTGATTCACTTCTTATTAACAAACCTCACATGCATATCAGCACAGAGAGAAACATTATAATTTTAGGTTGAATGATAGCCTATTGCAAATTATTTATGAAGAATCATCATAACTTGTAGTTGAATAATAAAACCCCATAAACTTTTTAAATTCGTTGTTGTATTGTTTCTCTTGTGTTTGATTATTTTTGCCAGCAGAAGGCTGATCAGTCTGGCTCTCATTAAACACTGAGATCACTATTAGTGTCTCTTGAATTACTTTTTCAAGCTTGTATGACAAACATGCGTAGAAATTCTAAATGGTGAGGCATCCCTTTCTTCTATTTTCATAAAGTCTGAATTGTGAGTTTCCCCAAATAAATTCATATTTCCTCAGTATTAGACCAAAGGGTTCTGTGTCTGTGGATAAAGACTCTCCCTCCAACCAGAAGGTTATAATAATAAATAAAAAAATAATATTAACAATACATTTTATTTTAGGGTGCCTTTCTAAAACCCAAGGTCATGTAACAGAGAAAGAAAACGGAGAATAATAACAGAAATGGAAAAATAATAAATTAAAAAGATAATTTTAAATATAAATAACAACAAATGTGAATAATTTTTGACCTAAATGAATATGTAGAAAAAGTAACAAAACCTTTCTTACATTTTTTCACTTCAATTCAGTTTATTTATATAGCGCCAATTCACAACAGATATAAGCAAAACTTCCATATTTGATCTATTTTCTGTTTTCAACAGCTTCAACATATTGATCCCTGATGGAGTCATTCAGAACATTTCCATAGAGAACCACTTTGCATCAGCAGCACCATGCTCCAGTGCTCTGGGAGAGTTTATAGTCCTGAGAGTTGAACACCGGATGACTGACAGCTGTCCTTCATCACAACAGAAGACACAGAAATCCTCCTCATCAAAAACATGACTTTGATCTGCATTGTCCTCATCTGGACTCTCCTCTGCTGCTGCTTCACAGGTAAAGTCCAGAGAATCCAACTCCTCTCCTCTATGAACATCTGTCCCTCTGAAATGAAGCCGACTAAACCATGAAGCTGCTTTATGTTTTTGTCTCTGTGTCCTCAGAGTCCAGAGGTCAGATCACAGTGACTCAGCCTGCAGCAGAGAGAGCTGATCTGGGAGGATCTGTCAGCATCAGATGTAGAACCAGTCAGAATGTTTATAGCAACAACTTTTTAGCCTGGTACCAACAGAAAGATGGACAAACTCCTAAGCTCCTCATTTATTATGCTAGCACTCGAGCATCAGGGACTCCAAGTCGTTTTACAGGCAGTGGATCAAACTCTGACTTCACTCTGACCATCAGTGGAGTTCAGGCTGAAGATGCTGCAGTTTACTACTGTCAGAGTGCTCATTACATCAACAGCCAGCATGTGTTCACACAGTGAAAAACCGTCGTACAAAAACCTCCCTCAGTCAGACTGAACTGAAACTCCAGCTTGATGCTTCAGCAGGCACTGATACAGCTTTAAGCATCAGATGCAGAACCAGTCAAAATTTTCATCAAAGGTCCTTCAATGATCAATTCTGGTTTTAAGAGAGATGGAGAGCCAGGGCCGGATTATGATAGCAGAGGCCCCTGGGCACAAAGTGTTTAAAGGGCCCCCCACACCACCACCAAAGAAAGTAATATCATTTAAACAGGATTTTCACCTGTGGTTTCTTCCTGTGGTCGGTGATCATGTGATCCAGTCTGGAGTGGAGAGTTTTTCTCCACTTGGGAAATGACAGCACAGCAGATGTTAGTAAGGGCGCACTTTACCGCCCAAACCCCGCCACGGGATGAAGCTGGATATCTGGTCGCCTGATTATAAAAAGCAGCAGCTCCACCATCGATAATAACAGGGCGAGTATCTTCATTAACTGTCCCCCACAATGCTGCGTTACACACCGGATAAACCCAGTCTGAGCTGCCGCTGCTACAGCTAGCCTCAGGCTGTGTTGTGTAGCTAACGGCAGCTTCCTCCTAACAGGTTGGCCAAATGGCGCACCATCATCCACCATGTCTTCTTTTTCCTGATTTTCCTCCTTATGTTTTACAAAGAACCTGTCAACAGATGACAGACTTCTTAATAAACACGTCTTCTTCTAAGCTTTCTCTCTTTCATTTATAAAAAACGCCTTTTTTCACTCATTTCGATTCTCTTACTACTCCCACTGTCTGGTGACGGTCAGTGGAGCCAAAGCGCTATATGCTGGGGTAGGGGCGGGGCATGTTGCCATGGTTTCCACAGTTGCGCCTTAGGAACTATGTAACTCTGTTAAAGTAAAGTAACATAGTGTGGATCTTATGGGTTATCTCCACCAGCCTATCTCTGCCATATTTGAAATTTGAAGACTGTTTTTTCTTCCTTAAACTGCCTGTGCCCATAAGGCCCTTTGGATAATCCGGCCTTGTAGAGATCCTACAAAATTAATAATGACGTTTTAAGGTCAACAAGCATCTGTGGTTCCAGATCCCTGTTCAGGCGCATTATCACATTAGACTATATAGACCCTGCAAGAGAAGTAAAGGCTAAAGATGCAGCAGTGTATTACTGAATGGGCAGTTATCCACAGTGCTTTAAGTGGAAAGAAATAAGTGTTGGTACTCCCTTTAATGACCTGCTGTCAGTCTGTGATACAAATATGGGACAAAAACATGGGTGATATTTATGTACATATAGATCAATCTATATGTAATCTATCAATCTAGCCAAATTTAAATGTTGACATGAAAAATCTAAATTCTAGATTCTAAAGTCTAAATATTTCAGATGCTATGCAGTTGATACAAAAACCTAAGGTATGTCGGAAACTATTGTGGCTCCTGTACTCTGTTAATAACCAGTGTTGGGTATAGTTACTTTGGAAAGTAGTTAATTAGGTTACAGCGTTACCATCAATTAAAAGTAATCAGTTACGTTACAGCGGTATCCATCATAAAAGCAACGCGTTAGAGTACTTATGCATTACCAAGAATTAAAAGCCAGTTCGCAGCGCCTCGCACATGATGCAACTTAATTGACAGACACAGCCTCCTTTAAATGCAGCGAGAAGCAGTGACGGCTGGTGAAAAATATTCTTGGTGGGGCTGTGCTTTTTTTTTCTTTTTTTAAATCAAACTTGTGCTTTCTGAGCTTTGTGCACAACTCCACTATTTCCTGAACTAAGTACAGTTCTTTTATTTCCTGTCTTACATCATTGGACAAACTGATTAATCCAGGTGTGTCTGACCATTGTTGTTGTGACTACTGAGGTCAGACACACCTGGATTGATCAGTTTGTCCAATACAGACAGGAAATAAAAGGGCTGTACTTAGTTCAGGAAGTAGTGGAGCTGTGCATATAGCTTATCAAGTCATTTTCAATAATCATCCCAAAACAATTGAACATATACGGCTGGATACCAGTACTCTGTGAAATACTGATTATTTTAATGCCAATATTAACAACTTGAGGCCTTCTTGTACTAAACATAAATACAATATTGCACAAACAAGTTTAGAACCAAACTGGAAACAAATAACTTATTAGGTTTACACAAAATTGTACACACAAAGCTGTTAACTCTTACAGCAGCGCCCCCTTGTGGCAGAGAAATCACACTGCCAATGTCACCACCAGATATCTTGCCCGTCCTCACACCAGCCTTGGGGCGATTTCTCTATCGCCCTTCAAGAGTCCGGATCAACGACGCTGATTGGATAAATTCCTGTTGCTATGTGCGAATTTCTTGTCAGTGATTGGCGGCTGCTGCACTGCTTGGGGAGATCTTTCTGTCACCCCAGCCACAACAGCGGGAGCTTTTCCTCCGAAAATGATATATATTTTACTTTTACATATGATACTTTGTTACGAATTTAAACACACAATAAATTTAGAATATGTGATTGTTGTAAAAAAAAATCAATCGCCCTCTATTGGCCAGCCGCCACTACCGAGAAGTCGTGACGATGAATAACGTCAGTCATCCAACTAAATTAACTCTGCAGGATAACAACAGGAAAGACAGCCAGCAATAGGCTATTCCACATAAGGTTTTATTAATTATTTTTTTGATCACAGAACATATGAATCGAAAACACTTATCCAGCCCAGGTAGCCTGATAGAGTGGTGTTTGGATACAAGATGTTTTAAATTTGAAGTTAAATTTTTTGCGGTCGACAGAAACTTTTCCCAAAAGCAGAGTGTGTATTTTACCATTATATTCCTTTCTCTTTCGTTGATGAAATTTAAATAATGTCCGTTCTTCCACGAAGCTGTGCTACTCCTCTCTGCCGTCTTGCCAGGAGTTCAAAAACACTCACACACACACAGGGTCAGGAGGAGCAGAGCACAGATGAATCACAGCGCTTCGGCTCCGCTGATACAGCCGCAGGTGGCATCGTTCCTTTCACTTCACTACGACAACAAAAGCACTTGAACATAGCAATGGGAATATCCACTTCACAAGTGGAATGTATCATCTTTCCCATACCACATGAAGGCAGCAGTACAGCAAGCTTTATGCGTATAAACAATGGTTTTATTCTGAGGCGATTATTATTATAAACAAATAGAAGCTGTAAACTGTTGGGAAGTCTAAGCAGGGTATAGACTGCTGAGGAAAAGTCCCGGTATTCATCAACACATGCTGGAAAAACGTTTCGGTACTCAGCGCACGCTGGAAATAAGTCCCGGTGTACGCTAAGGAGTAAAATTTAGAAGTGCCGGTACTGCGTACCCTTGCGTACCGGCCCACTTAAAGCACTGCTTATCCATCATCAGCCCCTTCTTACACACAGTGAAATATTGTGATACAAAAACCCCCAGTGAGAAACGAGGCAAATTGCTATAGGCCTGATTTCTGGAAGACATAAAACACACACGCAATAAAAGCCTCTAGTGGCAGAATAAAGTATTCAGAAAATGAAGTAAAAATATGTAACCTGTGATCAGTGGTTGTCCAGACTTTTAAATCCAAAGACACACCAGCAGCACTGATTATCTATATTTAAAGCCTTTTGGTTATAATCCCAATTTACTGGTCAGGAATTTCTGATGGTTTCAGCAGACGTCAGTCTGGAACTGATTTCACTCTGACCATTAGCAGAGTTCAGACTTAAGGTGTCAGCAGGAGAACAGCTTCCTGTTGAGAGTTGGTGATCCAGACCCTGACCATTTAGAATAAAAAACTTATTAAACTAATAAAATCAGAAGCAACATGTTTACATAGCAACAGATCAGTTTAGAGGTGTGTTTACCCTGAATATTGTGGTAATTAGCATACATCTCACAGGACTGAAGAGAAAACATGATGACATGCAGAGCAGATCTCCATGTGACTGACTCTGTGTGTTTGCATATGTGTCCTGCCTCTCTGCTCCCAGCTGTTAAGAGGTCAGAGTTGATCAGTGGCTGTCCAGGCCTTTCAGAGCCACTGATACACCAGCAGCACCATGATGATGTTACTGACTCTACAGCTGACCATCCTGGGGCTCCTTGTTCAGGGTGACAATTAAAACTCTATTTCAGGATTGAACACTTACATGATTGATCCATCTAGAGTAACTTAATACATTCTTCAAGAGCAGAACCTCTTGTTTTATAGATCTTATTTTCATTTATTTATTTTTACAAAATTGGTGTTACCTTTTTTCCTTTATTTATTTATTTTCTAGGTTCATCAGCAGATATCGTCCTGACTCAGACTCCAGGATCTCAGGCTGTTGTTCCAGGACAGACTGTCTCCATCAGATGTAAAGCCAGTTCCAGTGTTAGCAGCTGGCTCAGCTGGTACCTTCAGAAGGACAGTCAGTCTCCCAAACTTTTAATCTATAGAGCTTCAGATCGTCAGTCTGGGATTCCAGGTCGTTTTAGTGGAAGTGGCTCTGGAACTGATTACACTCTAACAATCAGTGGAGTTCAGGCTGAAGACGGAGGAGTTTATTACTGTCAGCAGGGTGACAGCTTCCCGTTCACACAGTGATACAACGTCGTACAAAAACCTCTCAGCTGGAGAGGAACTGATCCACAGCTGCTGTTAGACAGAGACTGTTTAACTGGGTGATGGTTTCTTAAAGTACACAATCACAACACTTTAAATATATTATATTTATAAATAACATAAAACAAGTAAAAAAGTTTATTATCCCTGCAGCACCGATGTTCCAAACTACTGTGCACCTAATAACCCCCAATAAAAATCTACTCTCAGAGCCGAGGAATGATTTATTTTAAATGTTACTTAAAAATATTTTTATATTGCTTTTTAAAGAACCATAATTTCATCTTCATGGAATTAAAGAGGAAAACAATCAAATATGACAGGCGTTTGGCAAAACTGAATAATTGTACTTTTTAAATAGAAAATAATGCCACTTTTGAAACAGTCAGAAACTTAATTGGCTCTTCCCTAACTAGACTCTCTCAGAGAGTTATTTATGATAGAAAACAGTTAGAGAGATAATCTTGATTCATATATACGAGTAGAACAAATCTACTTATATGACTCAAAAATATATGAAAACAGAGAGTTATTTATGATTTGCAGCGAGACAAAATGTACTTCCTGTGTAATACAAAAAAGTCATCCATCATTTCTGTCTTCCTGATCTTAGATCAGTAACTATGGCAAAAACATTAATTACTGAAGAGAACATTTTTGTTGGAATTTCTGTTTGCTAATGGCTTCATTAAAAAAAATTAAAGTTCGCACATTTCTTACATTTGAAAAAAAGAAACATTGTGGCAGTTCTTCAGTTGTAACAAGAAGGAATCTCTTTCTAAAATAGTCAAATAAATAGTTCATGTGGTTTAGTATCAATGTGGCAAGCTCTTCAGCAACTTTTAAATATCTATAGCTACTGGCATTCCTTGGCATAAAGCAACAAAGTACTGTTTTTCTCTTAGCTGTACAGCAGTCTAAAAAAGACATTTCTGCATCATACTTGGACACCCACTTATGTAAACTCTTTTTCTACTGACAGTAATGTCTTCTCTGTTTAAGGAAAAAAAAAATCTAAATCAAATAGAGACCACCTTTTGTGATTCAAATCTCAGCCAGCCTCTAAAGAGAATAACAGAAAAAAAGGCCAATATTTAATGCCACCTCATGCAGCTCTCTCATCTGTATTTGTCCTGTCAACTCCCAGCATAAAGAAATCAGCTCAGCAGTTTTTGTTTTTATCTTCCTCAAAAAAAAGTTTAATGCATCTTTAATCATCTATTAATGACAATATATCTTAAATGTTTACTCTCTCACAACCAAAATCTGACAGCTTTTTATTTCTGTTAATTCAAACACTGAGGGAAATGTATCAAACGCTTGATTGGATTTCCCTCTTGATAGTTAGAAACCCAAGTCAAGATGACATCAACTCTTACATCTTAATCTTTATATTTAAAATATAAATATATAAAATAATTATAGCATATTTAATTTATATATTAAATATAAATGGAGCATTGAAGGTCTCTGTATTTAATAATAAATCATAACCACAAATATGATTGTTTTTTTTAAATATATTTTTTCTTCCCAAAACTGATGTTGAAACCTTTTGTAAACTATGAAGATGTTTAAACATTTAATATTTCTAATTTGTAATATACACCTAGGAATCTATGATAGCGATGATGATTAAGCAAAATGATGCTTCTGATGAAATAAATCCTAATAAAACAACAAAGAGCTGCATCAGGCAGAGAACTTCCCAAAACTGTTTTAAAATTGAAAAATTTATGTTTCTTGCTTCACCATCAAAACAAAAATCACTTTCCACCAAATATATTTGTTAAGATTTTACAACTAAATAGTGAGTTGAGGAAGGATTGGGAAGTTGATTTTCACTGGGTGGTGATCGGTAAAGTAAATTTCTTTGCAGTTTGTCTAATTTAATTTTCCTGATATTTTGCCCCATATTAACATTCTGACTTTTTGTTAATAGTTTATTGCTCTTTCATACAAAATTAACAAGGTTTTCTCTCCTCATCAGTTAAACCTGTCATTTAATATTTGAGCAGACTACAGTTCTTCCTCTGATGAGAGATAAATTGTACAACTTTAGATGGAGCTCAATAGACTATATTGTTACTGCACTGAGATGTTTTGTTTCTCTGCTCATGTTAATGTGCTGTCTGCTGATGTGCCAGTTAAAGACATGAATATATTGTTTAGATTTTGTTAATTTGAAATTAACTCAGAAATATTAAAAAAAGTCTCCACTTTTTAAATAAAATGTCTTTATTCTGTAAATTTAAGCCAAAGTGTTACTGGACAGATGACAGAGAAGCAAACAGCGATAGAAACATCAGTCAAAATGTAAGAAAAAGATAACTCCCAGAGAGTGATGTCAGTACTGGGAACACTGGTCTCTCCTCAGTGTCTCTGTGACTGCAGTCTGGGAGCTCTGGGTGGCCTCACAGGTCACAGAGCCCACCTTCCTCCACTGGTCTGCAGAGAGCCTCAGGGTGCTGCTCCAGCTGTAGAGGCCATCGTTCTGCATCACTCCACGGCTACTGCTCTGCTCCAAGCTGCTGCTGCTGCCGTCCACCTTCCAGGACAGACTCCAGTCTGAGGGGAAGCCCTTGTTGGCCAGACACATGAGGGTGGCCTTCCCCTGCTGCAGCTCCTCACTGGAGGGGGGCAGCACTGTCAGGGTGGGACGGGTGTTACCTAGGAGACACCAATCAGGTTAGAGGACAGGAACCATGAAGGCATTAAAGAAGAGACACCAGGAAAGCTTCACTATGAGAAAGTTGAGTTTCTTTATTAAATCGTTTCTGCCAGATGTTTTTCTGCTCCAACAGTTACTGAGACACATTGTTTCACTTTCCTTTAACAAACCTCTCATGCATATCAGCACAGAGAGAAACATTATAGATTTAGATTGAATGAGTCAACAAAGAATTGATCAAGAATCATTTTAACTTGTAGCTAAAATACGTCTAATATGCATTATAGAAATCATCATAACAGATTTACACATTACCAAATTACATTGTGCTTCATCTTCTTTTACACATTTCATTTAAAGCTCTTAAAAAGGTGCTTAGTGGATCAATACAATAAACCATTTAAAGTGGAAGAAATATTTTTCAGGTAAAAATAGTTTCTTAATTATTTGAAACTAGATTTAAAGTAAAACCTGATTTAATAATACAGAAATTATAAATGTAATCTCTCTTTAGAATGGCTGAATCTCTTATTTGAAAAAAAAGGTAAAATAAACTGGGATAAATTCTTAACTTCTTATTAACAAATTCCTTTTGTTATGCATCTGTTTTCCAAACTTACAGTTTTAAGTATATTCACAGATTCTAACATGAGGATTTGAGTTGATCTGCAGTATTATTAATTGTGACATTTAAAAGTTTTACTTCTTACAATGAAGCATTTCTCTTCTTCAGAAATTAAAATTTTTGATCTAAAGTAAAATGACAGCAAAATATAACATTTAATATAGTAAAAAACTTACTTCCAACATCCAGCCTGGTTCCTCCACCGAACGTGAGCCACGGTGATACAAACTGATGGAGCCGTCGTACAAAAACCTCTGACTGTAGAGACACGGCTCTCTGACTCTGACACAAACATATTTACTAAAACATTTGCTGTTTGTGGAATATTATCAAGTGGTATGAAAATAAAGCAACAGAACCTGCAGTCTGTATAGTAAAAATATAGATTTTAAATCTAAATATTTAAAAGTTATTTTTTTAATAGAAAATATTGCATAAATTAAAAAAATTACACGAAAACATTAAATGAGATATTTAAAAAATTCTTACATACAGCTGGATCTGAATAAAGTGAAACAGTATTAAATGTATTGTTTTTTAATTTGCAGTAGCCTAACTCAGTTCACTCGGATAAACACATTCTATGGATTAATCAGACACACAGATTGATGTTTTTAAGCCTTTTTTACTGTTTATTGTTATGGTTTTTCACATAATGTTAATGAAAATATGACATTTAATTTAGCAGACAATTAGAATGTTACATCAGACTAACAAACAAAGCAACTTAACCACAGAAATGAGAATATAATTAAATATTTTAAATCCTTGCTGAAAAGTTTAGTTTCAAAACAAATCTGCCAAAAAGGAAATTTCACATATTTCAATTAACTTATGTGTGTAAGCGGTTGCAATGTACACAAAAGTGCAAAATGCCTAAAATATATGATGACACATGAAGATGATTAGTTAATTGATTAATAATATCATCAGACTGATCCAGAATCCCCGTTGGAGTCATTCAGAACATTTCCATAGAGAACCACTTTGCATCAGCAGCACCATGCTCCAGTGCTCTGGGAGAGTTTATAGTCCTGAGAGTTGAACACTGGATGACTGACAGCTGTCCTTCATCACAACAGAAGACACAGAAATCCTCCTCATCAAAAACATGACTTTGATCTGCATTGTCCTCATCTGGACTCTCCTCTGCTGCTGCTTCACAGGTAAAGTCCAGAGAATCCAACTCCTCTCCTCTATGAACATCTGTCCCTCTGAAATGAAGCCGACTAAACCATGAAGCTGCTTTATGTTTTTGTCTCTGTGTCCTCAGAGTCCAGAGGTCAGGTCACAGTGACTCAGCCTGCAGCAGAGAGAGCTGATCTGGGAGGATCTGTCAGCATCAGATGTAGGACCAGTCAGAATGTTTATTATAGCTGGAGTGATGGCAACTATCTGTTAGCCTGGTACCAACAGAAAGAAGGACAAACTCCTAAGCTCCTCATTTATCTTGCTAGCACTCGAGCATCAGGGACTCCAAGTCGTTTTACAGGCAGTGGATCTTACTCTGACTTCACTCTGACCATCAGTGGAGTTCAGCCTGAAGATGCTGCAGCTTACTACTGTCAGAGTTACCATAGCGGTGATGTGTTCACACAGTGAAAAACCGTCGTACAAAAACCTCCTTCAGTCAGACTGAACTGAAACTCCAGCTTGATGCTTCAGCAGGCACTGATACAGCTTTAAGCATCAGATGTAGGACCAGTCAGAATGTTCATCAAAGGTCCTTCAATGATCAATTCTGGTTTTAAGAGAGATGGAGAGCCAGGGCCGGATTATGATAGCAGAGGCCCCTGGGCACAAAGTGTTTAAAGGGCCTCCCACACCACCACCAAAAAAAGTAATATAATTTAAACAGGATTTTCACCATATTCCTGTAAAACTAGCTCTTATCTGAGGGCATTCATCCTCCTTGATTTCACCTCCACCAGGCCAGGACTATAATTCAGTTTATGTAAACTTGACTCATACTTTAAAGCATTTGATCATGAATAGAAAATGAATAGATGCTTTTCCTTTTACATAATAATAATAATAATGTTGTCTAAGAGAATGTTGGGAGCAACAACACCATGAAGTCCAAAGAACACACCAGACAGGTCAGGGATAAAGTTACTGAGAAATTTAAAGCAGGCTTAGGCTACAAAAAGATTTCCCAAGCCTTGAACATCCCACAGAGCGCTGTTCAAGCGATCATTCAGAAATGGAAGGAGTATGGCAAAACTGTAAACCTACCAAGACAAGGCCGTCCACCTAAACTCACAGGCCGAACAAGGAGAGCGCTGATCAGAAATGCAGCCAAGACGCCCATGGTGACTCTGGATGAGCTGCAGAGATCTACAGCTCAGGTGGAGGAATCTGTCAATAGGACAACTATTAGTTGTGCACTACACAAAGTTGGCCTTTATGGAAGAGTGGCAAGAAGAAAGCCATTGTTAAAAGAAAACCAAATGAAGTCCCGTTTGCATTTTGCACAAGCCATGTGGGGGACACAGCAAACATGTGGAAGAAGTTGCTCTGGTCAGATGAGACCAAAATGGAACTTTTTGGCCAAAATGCAAAACGCTATGTGTGGCGGAAAACTAACACTGCACATCACTCTGAACACACCATCCCCACTGTCAAATATGGTGGTGGCAGCATCATGCTCTGGGGGTGCTTCTCTTCAGCAGGGACAGGGAAGCTGGTCAGAGTTGATGGGAAGATGGATGGAGCCAAATACAGGGCAATCTTGGAAGAAAACCTCTTGGAGTCTGCAAAAGACTTGAGACTGGGGCGGAGGTTCACCTTCCAGCAGGACAACGACCCTAAACATAAAGCCAGGGTAACAATGGAATGGTTTAAAACAAAACATATCCATGTGTTAGAATGGCCCAGTCAAAGTCCAGACCTAAATCCAATCGAGAATATGTGGCAAGATCTAAAAACTGCTGTTCACAAATGCTGTCCATCTAATCTGACTGAGCTGGAGCTGTTTTGCAAAGAAGAATGGGCAAGAATTTCAGTCTCTAGATGTGCAAAGCTGGTAGAGACATGCCCTAAAAGACTGGCAGCTGGAATTGCAGCAAAAGGTGGTTCTGCAAAGTATTGATTTAGGGGGCTGAATAATTACGCACACCCCACTTTTCACTTATTTGTTTGTAAAAAATGTTTGGAATCATGTATGATTTTCGTTCCACTTCTCACGTGTACACCACTTTGTTTTGGTCTTTCATGTGGAATTCCAATAAAATTGATTCATGTTTGTGGCTGTAATGTGACAAAATGTGGAAAAGTTCAAGGGGGCCGAATACTTTTGCAAGCCACTGTATCAGCCATAACCACAATATTAATATCAACTATCGGTATTGGAGCAAATTTTTAGATTGGTGCATTCAAAGGTGTCAGCTTGTTTTTAAAATTGCTGGGAACAATAAATACAATTTCATGGGAGAGGGGAGGAAGTTTCTTTAAATCGGGCGGGTTGCGAGTGAGAAAATATAATTGTTTTAATTTTTTCTTTAAGTCTCCCAAAGAGGATTGTGTTGATATATTGTCTTGGTGGAAAGAACATGAGAGAAAATGTCCCAACGTTGCGCTGATGGATGAAAATTCTCGCTATCTAGGCATTCAGCGCTGCCATAGAGAGACTTTTCTGTGGCTGGTTTTGCAATTCAGGAACCGAGAACACAGTTAAAGCCAGTGACTGTAATAAACCAACGCATTAACAGGGAGAACATGCAAACTCCATGCAGAAAGACCCCAGGCTGGGATTTAAACCCAGAACCTTCTTGCTGCAAGGCAACTGTGCTACCAACTGTGCTACCACTGTTCGGCCCTTAATCAAAGTATTTTTTTTCATATAATATTAAAGTTAAAAAACATGATCTACAGCTCACTCATATTTAGGCCTGATGCTGATATAAATGAGCAGCAGCTGTTCCCCCTTTGTGCAACAATCTACCTCTAAAAGCATCCTACACTCAGTAATAGGAGAAATGAAAATATGTATTTTTTTCTATAACAATGTAACGATAAATAATAAAATGACAATTAAAGACTGATTTTTTCTGAAATAATTGAAAGTCAAAACAAGAGTAATGATTTATGTTTTATTGTTTTTGAGAAAAGAAACTTGAGCTACTAAACAGTAACAGAGTTTCTGAAGATTTAGTCAAACAGATTTTAAAGCAAATGATCTGTAGCAGAATAAAACATTAGAAAATCCATGAATCAGCTCAGAACTGGGAACACTGGTCTCTCCTCAGTGTCTCTGTGACTGCAGTCTGGGAGCTCTGGGTGGCCTCACAGGTCACAGAGCCCACCTTCCTCCACTGGTCTGCAGAGAGCCTCAGGGTGCTGCTCCAGCTGTAGAGGCCATCGTTCTGCATCACTCCACGGCTCCTGCTCTGCTCCAAGCTGCTGCTGCTGCCGTCCACCTTCCAGGACAGACTCCAGTCTGAGGGGAAGCCCTTGTTGGCCAGACACATGAGGGTGGCCTTCCCCTGCTGCAGCTCCTCACTGGAGGGGGGCAGCACTGTCAGGGTGGGCTGGCGTTGATCCACTGCAGAGAGAGAAAAAAACACATTGCAGAGTCCAGATAAGTCCTTGAAGTTTCACTTCCTGCTCTTGGTTTGGTAACCATGGCAGCACACATGCATAACTGCTCAACCTCAGCAACAGACAGATTTCAGCTCCACACATCAAAACTGGCATTTCTTCTTACATGTCTTCATGTTTTTCTGATTAAACTTGAAGCATTTTTGAAATTGAGACAAATATTTTAAAACCACCTGATAATTTGTTTCTGTTGTTTAAAAACATTTCTATTAACTGAATCACATTCACAAAAAAATTTACATAAACAGCAATTTTCTATATTAAACCAGAACTCGGAACTGTCAAGATTGTAGGTAATATTTTATTTACCCTTTAACTTATTTTACATTAATTATTTTTCACACTTTTTCATAAAAACTAGAAAAACCTCTTTTCTAAATAAGAACTGTTTTCCAGCATTAGATACAACTCAGACATCACAGTTTTCAACAAAAAAAGCAACAAAAATTAACCAAATACAAAAAGAAATGTTTTTACTCTGAAAAAAAAAACTATTTAAAAACTTTACAACACAGACATAGTTATTTATATTTAAGTTAGTTGTACTTACAGTTAACATCCAGTCTGGTTCCTCCACCGAACGTGTACCACAGTGATAGAAACTGATGGAGCCGCCGTACAAAATCCTCTGACTGTAGAGAGACACGGCTCTCTGACTCTGATACAAACAAAATATGGAGGATAAAAACTTTCTTAGGAGATGAAAAGGATATTGGCACATTGCTGTAATAATTAAACCCTATACATTTTTAAAAAATTCATTGTTGTATTGTTTCTCGTGTGTTTTAATTCTTTTTGCCAGCAGAAGGTTGATCAGTCAGGCTTTCATTAAACACTGAGATCACTATTAGTGTCTCTTGAATTACTTTCTCAAACTTATATGACAAACATGCGTAGAAATTTTAAATAGTGAGGCATGCCTTTCTTCTATTTTCATAAAGTCTGAATTGTGAGTTTCCCAAACAAATTGATATTTCCTCAGTATTAGACCTAAGGTGACTGCGTCTGTGGACACAATTGAGAAGGTTATGATAATAATAATAATTAATTTTATTTGAGGGTGCCTTTCTAAAACACAAGGTCACCTTACAGAAAAGAAAGAAAAACATAGAAAAACAATAATACATTAACGAACAATCATCTACAAAATAAATCAAATAGCAAATCAGTAGACAGAACAAGAATCAAAATCAGCGTCTAAAATGAACAAGCCCAGTTATCTGTTTTTATTCACGTTCAAATGAAAATGGCCTCTTGAAAATAATTTATATCCATCCAACTATACCTGCTAATCCTTGCAGGGCAGCAGGGGGTGGGGGTGTTGGGGGTGGGGTTGCCTATCTCCAGTGTTCATAGGGTGAGAGACAGAATTCACCCTGGACCAGACGCCTGTCCATCACAGGGTAACAGAGACACACACTAATATCTAAGGTCAATTTAATGAGCACAATTAATCTAACAGTCATGTTTTGGGAATAAAAACAGGTTTCCACATCAAGGCCTCTTTGCCATCACCCTAATCTTTTGCTCTCAGCATAGATTCTATTCATATTCAAGTTGGGACTTTGACCGGGTCACTCCAAAGTTTTCATATTACTTTCAGTCAGACGAAAAATGTTTGTAAAACTGAAAAGATAATTTTAAACATAAATAGTCAGAGGTGTGAATAATTTTTGACCTAATTGTATATGTAGAAAAATAAAAACGTTTCGTTAGTCATCTTCAAGTGTCAAACATAGAAAAAAAGTTAACCTTCTTAAAATAACAGGGAAAAGAATAGAAGTCAATAACTTTTCATTCCATACAAAAAGCAAAACTTCCATATTTGATCTATTTTCTGTTTTCAACAGCTTCATCATATTGATCCCTGATGGAGTCATTCAGAGCATTTCCATAGAGAACCACTTTGCATCAGCAGCACCATGCTCCAGTGCTCTGGGAGAGTTTATAGTCCTGAGAGTTGAACACTGGATGACTGACAGCTGTCCTTCATCACAACAGAAGACACAGAAATCCTCCTCATCAAAAACATGACTTTGATCTGCATTGTCCTCATCTGGACTCTCCTCTGCTGCTGCTTCACAGGTAAAGTCCAGAGAATCCAACTCCTCTCCTCTATGAACATCTGTCCCTCTGAAATGAAGCCGACTAAACCATGAAGCTGCTTTATGTTTTTGTCTCTGTGTCCTCAGAGTCCATAATCCAGGTCACAGTGACTCAGCCTGCAGCAGAGAGAGCTGATCTGGGAGGATCTGTCAGCATCAGATGTAGAACCAGTCAGAATGTTTATGTTTACAGCTCCAACCACCTTTTAGCCTGGTACCAACAGAAAGATGGACAAACTCCTAAGCTCCTCATTTATTATGCTAGCACTCGAGCATCAGGGACTCCAAGTCGTTTTACAGGCAGTGGATCAAACTCTGACTTCACTCTGACCATCAGTGGAGTTCAGGCTGAAGATGCTGCAGTTTACTATTGTAAGGGGGAATTTGATTCTAGCAAGTATGAGGTGTTCACACAGTGAAAAACCGTCGTACAAAAACCTCCCTCAGTTTGACTGAACTGAAACTCCAGCTGGATGCTACAGCAGGCACTGATAAAGCTCACTAAACGCACACACACACACACACCCACACACACACACACACACACACACACACACACACACACACACACACACACACGCACACACACCCACACACACACACACACGCACACACACACACACACACACACACACACACACACACACACACACACACACACACACGCACAGCAATGATAATTAAATACACTAAATGGTGACTGATAAATTTATTACTGGTTTCACAGCAATCTTTAAAGTCAACATATTGGTTCAAATACTTTAATACACCTTGAAAAAATGTTGTTGGTTGTAGAAGATAAGATTTGAGTTAAGACATTATAGCAGGTAACCAGAGTGAAAAGCCATCATAGAAAAAACATTTTTAGTCAGAATGAACTGAAACTGAAAAGTTGCTCCTTCTTGGTTCTGCTGCAGAGAAAGCTGCAGTTCACTAGAACCCACAGAAATGTATAAAAATGCAAGATTCCTTATTTGTACTTTAACACTTAACTTTGCAAGAACACTTTGATGAAGCAGGTTAAAGGCAAGTTCATCTCTAAGATCAGACATAGGAAAGATTGGCTTTGTGTACTTATTGTCCTGGAATAATAACAAAGTTTAAGTCACTTTGTTGGCAAAGCTTTGTCTTAAAAGAATCATCATAAAGTTTCAATCCCAGAATCTTTACATCTGAATCCATAGCTTCATTTTTAACATAAGATTAAGTTGACATTTAATTGACAGAATTAGTGAGGCCAGGTGTTTTACTGTAAAGGCCAGAATATGGATTGTCAAAAGAGGGTTTTGGTCAATAAAATACTGGGATTGATTAAAAAAGGTAATAATAACTTTAGAGAAAATAAAAATACATAAATTGAAGATAAGCTTGTTTCTGTTGCAATAGAAACCTGAAGTAACAGAAGAACTCTTTGCACAGCTCAGAAGATCAGGGTTACTCGTAGACTTACTACTAATCAGTTCTGAATGAGTGGAATTGATCTTCTCCTCTCAGCTCATTTTAAATTCATAGTTGAAATAATTCACTTGGCATTAAATCAACACTAAGTAAGTTTTGCTCTCTGGGTCCCCCTACAGGTGGGAAAAATGTATTGTTTTCTACCACTGACGTTAAAAACGCAGCTGAAGTTAGCTTCCGATTGAGGCTTCCTATTCGCAATATCTGTAAAGGGCAATTCCACTGAATCTTTGCTGACCTAGACTACATTAAACGAGTCCTGATAAAAAAATTAAATTCTTGGACTCTTCAAATCTGGACTGAAGTGTTCTACACAGCATGTAGATTCATTAAAACACTGTTTCTGATCTGTGAAACCTTTATTCTATTTGTGAAAATGCAAGTAAGAGTTGGCTTCTGATTCGCAGCTTCTGATTCACCATATGGTTAAAGGGCAATTCCACATGTTTTTTGGAAACCAGACCACATTAGACCAGCTCCTGATCAAAAACTGCAATACTTGGACTCTTTAAATCTGGACTGAAGTGTTCTACACAGCATGTAGATTCATTAAAACACAGTTTCTGATTTGTGAAACCTTTACCTTATTTGTGAAAATGCAAATTAGGTTCATTTTAGGATTTTTTTGGGGGCAAATATACTGCACTGAATGCATGTGTTGGATATTTTAACATTTTCATCAATATTACTTTAGTTCTTTAAGATTATGTCAATTTCCTACAGTCTACCCAAACATTATATAGCCTACATATTTGAATGGGTTCATTCAAATCGGAATAAGAGCAGTTCAAACCAGAATAGTCATGACATTGTCATACACCATACACATGTGGTGTTGTTTTGTTCTGATCTTTTGTTCTTGTGGATGAACCTGACATTGTGGGAAAAAGAGTCAACAATTTTTTAACCCGCAATATTAGTGTAGCCTACAACACATTCATTTATACTCCCGCCTACCCCTTTTCAAACAGGTTTTCTTTCAAAAAGAAATGTAAACGTATAAATTGTTAAAACACGTTTTAAATAAACCACCCTGGATCTAGCTACATAATTAACTCTCATCTTTTATTTTATTGCGCTGTGTGCAGCACAGTATGTAGGCAATTGAAGTTTTCCATCTATTGCAGCAAATAAAAAACACCGTGACCCAGGCTCTCCCTTTCTGCTCAGTAATCCCTGCAGCAGACCCGCCGTTAGGAGCTCCGGTTTATTCGTCTGCCACTAATGAGGATGAAGTACTGAACTTCACTGAAACTTCCCATATCAAAATACTTATCCAGTATATAATAAATAATCTTAATTAAAATATGTCTTGTCTAATACAGGCAACACCACAGGCTCTGGAAGAGAAAAGGAGCATGACACGGACTGAAGCTGTGGCTGAGGTTGACCAAAGGCAGATGGAAGAAAGGTTGGAGAAAAACACTATGTCTGGAAAGAAAAAGCATGAAAAAAAAGGAAAACATTTAGGAATTGATAATGCTTTGATCTATCTTTTTTTATATATAGTGAGAGGCAGGAGCTCATAATGCAGATAAAGCTTGAAATGGAGAAACGGGGCCTTCTGTAAACATAAAAAAAAGAAAAAGTAAGGCTTCAAAGATTACATTTAAAAAGAATGGATATATTTCATATATACATTTCACACGTAACCACCGTATCTTTTTTTTAAAACGTCTGTCTTCTGTAGAAAAATCTCTCCAGTTTATTTTTAAGTGTTGTTATATATTTTCTATCTTTTCTAGATGAAAGGCAGTAAGAATATCAGAAGCCATCAGTCGGGTGAAGTTTCTGCAACATCCAACAAGTTTCTCATCTAAGTTATAAATTTCACCAATAAAGTAAAGGTTTCAAAAATCAGAAACAGTGTTTTAATGAATCTACGTGCTGTGTAGAGTACTTCAGTCCAGAATTGAAGAGTCCAATTATTGTAGGTTTTGATCAGGACCTGGTCTAATGTGGTCTGGATGGTAAAAATACCATAAAATGAGCCTAATTAGCATTTTCACAAATAGAATAAAGGTTTCACAAATCAGAAACTGTATTTTAATGAATCTACATGCTGTGTAGAGTACTTCAATCCAGAATTAAAGAGTCCAAGTATTGTAGTTTTTGATCAGGACCTCGTTTAATGTAGACTAGGTCAGCAAAGATTCAGTGGAATTGCCCTTTACACATATTGCGAATCGGAAGCTGTGAATCGGAAGCTAACTTCAGCTTCGTGACGTGACGTAAAATCTGTTATGGTTACACCAGGGGATTCACGTGCATTTACAACCGATACCCTCTAACATTACAGATTTTCACGTCTTGGGCAGCCTTTGTGTCAAATGTCTTCATCCTAGGTACATTTTCTATATTTCAGCATGTCGTATGTTCGGCGGCGTAGAGCTGTCAGCCATATAATAAAGAAATTACACCGTATCACGTTATAAACGTGCTAGTTTATTGTAAAAACGTGAAACTATCACGTTATAACGTGACACGGTCTAATTTCTTTATTATACGGCTGACAGCTCTGTTCTGACGACCTGTGCTACCTCCTCAGAATGTCCTACCGTAGCGCGCATCTGTCGGCGCTACCCCTCGAAAAGTATGTTTACATGCCGAAAACAACAACTGTTAGCTTTGATGTTAAACATAATTATCGGAAAATATTTTTCAAGTGACGGGATTGAAGTGACAGTTTAGCAGTAATGCCTAACATGGCAAAAATTTATGAGTAACGAAAACTTTTCTTTCAATCCACAGAACATGCTACCCGTTTAATATAAAGCTAAAACTAGCACATAAAGATGCACTAAAAACCATGATCAGAATATCCTACCTGTTAAATAGGCCCATAGATGAATAGCACACTCTGGAAATCTGTTATTTGTTTGTAAAGCAGCTAATGAATATCAAGCCAGTAAGACGTAGAGCAGATAGCAGTATAATCACTCCAAAATATTAAAATGTAGTATGATTATAAGCACAAATAGCCCGCAAAATACATTGCATTTACTCTACGACTCTAATTAATGGGACATAAACTTGAAACAAGTAGCTTAAGGAAAAAATAATAATTAGAATAAAAATGAGCTAGTAATAAAATAATTTGAATAAAGCTCACCATAAACTTCAAAGAAATAAAACAGAAGAAATGGATCTTCCAGGCAGGGCCACTGCTAGGCTTTTGGAGGCCCTAAGCATAATTGGCCAGGGAGGCCCCCCTCCAAACACAGACAAAACTCGAGTTCCTACTTAACCTCTTGCTATTTATTTTCAAATTGGCATTAAATGAACATATGAACATTAACATTACATAGATATTAAGTAATATACAGCATAAAACAAAAACAAAATAAACTGCAACAACAGCAGTAATATATAAATAATATATAAGTAATATACAAAACTTTCTTTAGAGCAGCATGGCATGCCACGGACCGGTGCTGCTCGGTCGTGTCCTAAAATAATGCCCGTCGGGTATAGTCCTGGTCCTGTTAGTAGCTTATGGTCTTTTGTGCAGGCTGTATGCTAACGTGTATGCTAACGATGAGGTCAATAATATAGTTTTTGACAGTGTTTTCTGTTTTGCCAAAACAATAAGGCCTTGACATAGGGTGGCCAAAAATGAGGAAATTTTTCAAGACTAACAAATCTAGGATAAAAACTTATTGTTGCACTTACATCACTGTAATACAGAGAATTAGGAACTACTAGACCAGTTCTCGGCTCAGAGGAGTGGTAGTGCAATTAAAATCAGAGATCAGAGTCAAGATCTTCACATTAATTTGAAAATCCTGCTTAGTAAATTATCTGCCGGCAATTTACTGAACATATAAACACATAACATACAGTTCACATTCATGCAAAAGCTTGAGTTTGTTACTCACGACACCTTTCTTTGTAACCTTCAGGTTAAACTTGTTTCTGTTCTTTCAACCAAATTATTGTTAAAAAAAAACTGGCCTGCATGACAGACCATGCAGAAAAGTGTGTTTAACTCAAATGCATTTACATAAAATTGTCAAACAAAAGAAGAAAAATAAAATCTCTTAACACTGGTTAACTTAACGAGGCGGCAGCTTTTATGTCTGCCGTTAAACTTCACAAACAAAAACAGCTGATTGACGCCAAATACAGGCTTATAATGAAAGGAAAATAAAACACCAGGGGTTTAAGACAGATATATTCAGTGAAGTAAAGTTATTTACTCAAGTAATCAAGTATTTTCCTGTTTTAGAGATGGAGTTTGAGGCTTAATTAGCTTGTAAACTCGTCACATGCATTTCCGAAAATAAGGTAAAACTAAAAGAAATCTCACCAAAACCATCCTAGGTTAGATGTTTAAAGTCCTGGCGGTACCAGGGGATCAATGATAACTGGAAAAGTTTTGCTTTCACCCGCAGAAGTCAAGTTTAAACTCCGTGTTTAGCTTTAGCTTCAAATCGCTTCTCCTCCTGTTTCTCTCTCACTCACCTGCTGCTACTGCGGGGGGGTGCTTGTAGCCTACTCTGTTTGTTTCACGTACTTGTTTAAATAAAAAAGCTATCATCATTTACACACTTCTAAAACAAACAACCATATGAACTGTCACAAACATTTGCATTTATCTAGGCCTACTTATTGTCATTTCCTGTAGTTATTCTTATTATTTGTGAACCCGTTTATACCTGAGGGTGATGTGGGTTACATCCTAGACAGCCTATAAAAACATGAACTTACCAGCTGTGTTTTTTCTTCTTTCTTTTTTCAACTCCAGATTCGTGTTGTCTCTTCTTACCTGACATCATTAGCCATTCAACAACAAAGTATGATGACAATTGTTCAAGCTACCTGCTGCTAGGTATCTTCCATTTATATGTACCTGCCGAGTATGCTCCACCCAGAGAGCCTTGCAGGATGCTCCACCTACCGGCTTTTGTGAAGCCTGCCAAGCAAGTCGCATTTGTAGTCTCATTTGAACTACAAAACCGCTACCCGACGACCCAAACTTACATAGTGCTGTTATGGCCGATAGAGGGCCGCAAAGCGAATGCAGAAGTGCCGTTTCACCCTGTTGATGACCTACTGACACGAGTTCGGAAACATTATTTTAAGGTAAAAAAAACTCTTTGGTGTTGCTTTAAATGAGTTTTAAGCCTTATGAATCCGGCCATTAACTCAGGAAATCAGCTCAGGGTTACTAACTTTATTCATACATCATGTAAGACAGGTGGATTTATAGAAGGACCAACTTCAATGAAGAGACAGAAGAAAACTGCCAACTAAACTCTATTTTAAATCACCTTTATGCTACGTGATCTTTATACATGTACATGTTTTCAGGAAAAAAAACTGCATTAATTTTCCAAGTTTGTATAATAATAACCCTAACAGTTATGTTTAAATTAATGACTTGTGCAGTTTTTTAAAACTACACATCAATAAAAACTAGTAAACGTATTAAACTTGTAGATTCATTAATACAAAACATTGTCATCAAATCAAATTAAACTTTATTTATAAAGCGCTTTTCATACAACAATTGCAACTCAAAGTGCTTTACAGAATTAAAATGACCCCACAAAGACAACATTCCCATCTCTCCCCCACATAATTAAAAGCATGACCACAGTTATACCCCCCTCCCCCAGACCCAACCTTCATGCACGCATGTTATGGATCAAGCTATTTGTATTGGTACCAACAGAGAGACAGTGAATCTCCCAACCTTTTTATAAGAACTACCAATCAGCGATTACCAGGAATTTCCGATCTTTTTACAGGCAGTGGATCGAACTCGGATTTCACTCTAACTATAAGTAGAATCCAGCCTGACGATGTAGCGGTTTACTTCTGCCAGAGTCTCCATTATATCAATAGTCAGTATCTGTTTTCACAGTGAAGAACACACATCCAAAAACCTGCCTCAGACTGAACAGAAACACAACTGAAAGCTGCAGCTGGACTATGAATGAGAAACTGATGGTACAAAGACACTCATACACATGAACAGATATACATACATATTGGTTCTTGAAGCTCTCCAGCTGAGGATTATTCATAGTGAATCTCCTCCAAACCTCTCAACAGACTTTCTCCACAATATTCTTAAAGCTGAATAATAAACTCCTCCATCTTGTCAGTTTTCCCCCCAGGCCTTAAGAACAGCAGCTATCAAACCACTGTTGAAAACAACAACCTGTTGCTATTGCAAAATTACAAGCCAACCTCAAATCATCCTTCATCAGTAAGATTTGGAGAGAAAAAATGTTTCAGCAGTTAAATACCTTCCTAACAATCACCAACCGCTTTGCTGTCTTTCAGTCCGGTTACTGTGCTCACCACAGTACTAAGACTTTGTCAAAGTATTCAATGACATCTGCATGAATGTAGAACGTGAAAGAACCACAGTGCTGGTATTATTAGACCTCAGTGCAGCTTTTGACACCACAGACCATGATATATTACTGAAGCAACTGAAGAACTGGTTCAGACTTTCTGGTTCATTTATTGACTGGTTTGAGTGTTACTTAAAGAACAGGGACTTTTTAGTATCAACAGGTAACTTTACATCAGAGTTGACCAAATTCACATGCGGTATTCCACAACGTTTCATCTTAGCACCACTCTTATGTATAATCTAAGGCTCCCACTAATCTAAAGCTCAGATTATAACAAATAGAAAGTAAATTACCATAATTATGCAGCTGATGCACAGCTCTACATTACAATCTCACCAGGTGACTATGAACTCATTCAAACGTCGAGCAGATTGATTAAACATATCAATGTGTGGATGTGCCATAACTTTCCTCAGTTGAATAAAAATAAAAGTTACTGATCAGGTCTGAAATCTAGGTGTAGTGATGGACTCAGATCAGAACCTTCAGAAACACATAAAGACAATTGCTAGTTGGCCTTCTAACACCTGAAGAACATGTTAACGATTAAAGGACTAATGTCCCAATAGGGCCTCGAAAAATTCATCCACTCATTTAACTTTTCTCAAATTCATTACTGCAGCAGTGTCCTCACTAGAACTATCACCCCAGTCCTTACACTGGCTCCCTGTAGCTCAGAGAACAGAGTTTAAAATACTTTTGTTTGGCATCTAAAACACTGAATGGATTAGCAAAAAAACTAAACAAATTAAAGTTGTAATATCTTTGTATTAACTTTCCAAATAACTCAAGTTTCCTGTTTGAGTCTACTCTGCATCTGCGGAGTCAGAACCAAACATGGAGAAGCAACATTCAGGTTTTTTGCTCCTTGAGTCTGGAACAAACTCCCAGAACACTTTTGTTTGTTTTCTGTTTTTATCAATTAAAGCACTGCAAACTGTCTTCTTGCTAAAATTATACAAATAACCATGTTTTGTCTCAATCCTCTCATTCCAGGGTGAACATGCTGTTGATGTCAGAGTAACCACTGGATCAACATCAAGACTGTATTCACACAGAGAAAAAATAGTCACCCAAAAACGTCCCTCAAGCTGAACAGAACTGCAGCTGCAAAGACTGACCGAAAAAGGAAAAACGTTACACCTTTATAAGCAAAAATTGTTAGAGCTGGGTCTTCATTCGTTTACTCAGACAGGATTTGAGTTTCTTTTTGCTGATATATTTCAAATAATTGCAATACAACATCTTTTACCAGGCTTTTCATTAATCAAATGAACATGGTAGCTCGAACAACGAGCTTTATTATGTCTGATTTAGAAGAAATCTGAAAGTTATATTTAAAGTACTGAGTAAGATACTGCAATGACTCAGTGGTTGATGGTTGTCTTTTGTAACAGAAGTTTTTTTACTCAAGATCATTTATGTTGTTTGGAACAAACAGTTCAGTGTGCTTCTCTGCATAAAGTCATCAAGATAAAACACTGTAAAAAAGCGCTTTGGAGACTTTATAACAGTTTAAAAGTTGTTTTATAAATGAGGAGCAACGAGAAGGAGAAGAAACCATGACACCATTACAGGACCGATTTACAGCGTCAGAGTGTTTTTACTTCATCTAAATATAAATGTATGTAAAACAACTATCAGCAGCTGGGATCAAGTAGCAACCAGTGGATTCACTCTATGATAAATCCTTGATTTCAGATAACAGGGTAGAGATGACCAGAGTTTATCCCAAGTGTAATTAAAAATGTCATTAAACCATAATATGCATAATTTCAAAACATATTTAAATAAAGATATCACATACCAAAAATACCATGGGACTAATGTTTTTAGGTAAATTATTTTATTTGAGGAAAAAGAAATCCTACAACCAAAATGTTAAAAATTGAAGGTAACAGCTAACAGGTCAGAAGATGAACTATGCTAAGCTAACTATCCAGATGTTAATCCACCGAGTTCAGCATTTTTTCCTTTACCTTTAGAGAAACAGCATTTGTTCTCTGAATGTAAGATATTCTTAATATTTTATGAAAAAAAACTATAATTTATTATAGAGTAAAATACATAACATGAAAGCGTTTGATTTAAGTTTAGTCACTGAGCCACTTTTAATGAAATGCTTCATGTAGACCAATGCAGCTCAGAGTTATAGTCTGAATTTGTTGATCAAATGTTTTCATCATCTTTACTGAATTCATTAGAAAAATTCTGAGCAGTGTTCATTTTTCATTTATTGACAGAGTTCTCTGAAATGTTTCTGCAAGACAATTTTATATGAAGACTAATCAAATCAATGTAAAATTTATGTATGAACTAATGGCTAAGATTGACAGAAACTAAAAGCAAATCTTGACTAGCGCAGACAAAGCAGTGGCAGACAAGTGAATCAGCTCAGTACTGGGAACACTGGTCTCTCCTCAGTGTCTCTGTGACTGCAGTCTGGGAGCTCTGGGTGGCCTCACAGGTCACAGAGCCCACCTTCCTCCACTGGTCTGCAGAGAGCCTCAGGGTGCTGCTCCAGCTGTAGAGGCCATCGTTCTGCATCACTCCACGGCTCCTGCTCTGCTCCAAGCTGCTGCTGCTGCCGTCCACCTTCCAGGACAGACTCCAGTCTGAGGGGAAGCCCTTGTTGGCCAGACACATGAGGGTGGCCTTCCCCTGCTGCAGCTCCTCACTGGAGGGGGGCAGCACTGTCAGGGTGGGACGGGTGTTACCTAGGAGACACCAATCAGGTTAGAGGACAGGAACCATGAAGGCATCAAATAAACGACACCAGGACAGCTTCACTATGAGAAAGTTGAGTTTCTTTATTAAATCGTTTCTGCCAGATGTTTTTCTCCTCCAACAGTTATTGAGACACATTGTTTCACTTCCCTTTAACAAACCTCTCATGCATATCAGCACAAAGAGAAACATTATAGATTTAGATTGAATGAATCAACAAAGAATTTATCAAGAATCATTGTAACTTGAAGCTAAAATACGTCTAATAGGTGTTAGGGTTATATAAAATATATCTAATGTATGCTATAGAAATCATCAAAATAGATTTCCACATTTCATAATAAGATTGTGCTTCACCTCCTTTAACACATTTCATTTATAGCTCTAAAAAAGATGCTTAGTGGATCAGTTCATTAAACCATATAAAGTGCAAAAAATATTTTTCAGGTAAAAAATTTGTTTCTTTTAAAAACTGCAGATTATTTGGAACTAGATTTAAAGTAAAACCTTATTTAATAATACAGAAATTATAAATGTAATCTCTCTTTAGAATGGCTGAATCTCTTATTTGAGAAAAAAGGTCAAATAAAATAGGATAAATTCTTAACTTCTTATTAAGAAATTGCTGTTATGCATCTTTTTTTCCAAATTTACAGTTTTAAAAATGTTCACTGATTCTAACATAAGGATCTGAGCTGTTCCACAGTATTATTAATTGTTACATTTTAAAAGTAACTTATTGCAATGAAACATTTCTCTTCTTCAGAAATTAAAACTTTTGATCAAAAGACAAACGACAGCAAAATAAAACATTTAATATAGTAAAAAACTTACTTCCAACATCCAGTCTGGTTCCTCCACCGAACGTGAGCCACAGTGATACAAACTGATGGAGCCGTCGTACAAAAACCTCTGACTGTAGAGACACGGCTCTCTGACTCTGACACAAACATATTTACCAAAACATTTGTTGTTTGTGGAATATTATGAAGTGGTATAAAAATAAAACAACAGAACCTGCTGTCTATATTGTAAAAACATAGATTTTAAATGTAAATATCTAAAAGTAATTTATGTTTGATAGAAAATGTGGCAAAAAAATCCAAAAATTACACGAAAAACACTGAATAAAGGTATTTAAAAGATTCTTACATACAGACCCTTTCCAAAAAGTTAGAATATCATGGAAAAGTTTATTTCCTTAATTTCCATTCAAAACGTTAAGCTTCCATAGATTATAGATTCAGGGCCCACAACTTCAACAATTTCAAGTATTTAGTTGTTTATTTGTGCATAATTTGGGCTTCCAGCTCATAAAACTCATGAAAACATTGAAGAAATCACCATTTACTTCTCAGTTTTTGCAGAAAAAAAGAAAGAAATTAGGATCACATCAAATCAATCAAAATTATGGCTTCACTTTGGTGCAATTGTCTCAGTTAGGTTCAATATGGGGAAGACTGCAGACTTCACAACCATCATTGATACCCTCCATAGGATGGATAAGCCACAAACCTTCATAGCTAAGGAGGCTGTCTATTCAGAGTGCTGTGTCAATGGAAAGTCTAGTGGAAGGTAAAAATGTGGCAGGAGAAGATGCACCAGCAGAAGAGTTGATCGTAAGTTTCAGCGGATTATCAAACAGAAGATTCATGAATCTGACAGAGATCCAGAAAGAGTGGAATGAGGCGGGAGTCACAGCTTCAAAAACCAGCACATTCAGACGTGTCTCAACTGGGCCAAGGAGAAGAAGGACTGGACTGTTGGCCAGTGGTCCAAGGTCCTCTTTTCAGATGAAAGTAAAGTGTGCCTTTCATTCGGGAATCAAGGTCCAAACAAATGAACAAACTTCCAGACAACTGCAAAGCTGCTGAAACACTGAGTTCTTTCAAATCTCAACTAAAAACTGATCTTTTTAGAGCTGCCTTTGAGTAATGTTTTCATGTATCATATGTTTTGTGTGTGCTTCTTGCTTTTTACTTCACCCTGTGTTCTACTGCTATTTTTATTTGCCTTAATGATGTAAAGCACCTTGAATTACTTTGTTGTTGAAAGTGTGCTATACAAATAAAATTGCCTTGCCTAGCAAGCATTTAGGAAATCTGGGCTTCCATAACTCCCAGGCAACGACACAGGCTGATCACCTCAATGTCACGGCGCATCGAGGCAGTGATTAAGGCAAAGGGATTCCCTACCAAGTATTGACATATCGTTTTGAAAGTACTATATTTTTATTGATTTGATGTGATCCTAATTTTTTCTTCTTTCTTTTTTTTATCCCACATTTTTTCCCCATTATTTATCCCCCAGTGCTCCTACCTGGGGTTCCGCTCTCCCTCTGCCAGCCCCGGGAGGACCCCACACTGAAACCCAAGCCTCCTTCATGCTTGGGGAGTGAGCAGGCCCTTCTTTTCACCTGATGGGGCGGGGTTTCCCCGGCTTGATGTAGCACGTGGAAGGATTACGTTATTCCAGCCAGATCCTCCCCGACCCTTCAGGCCAGGAGGAGGCAGTATACAGCCCAGGACTAGTGCATGTTTTTGTGGGAGTAGCTCACATTAGCTGCTCAAGGGAACACGGGGAGAACATGCAAACTCCACACAGAAAGGCCCTTTCACCAACCCCACCAGGGGTGTGGGTGCCGATGATGCGGGGGAACAAACACACCCTCAGCACCCACAGCGTCCCAGGCGGTAATTGAACCCAGGACCTTCTAGCTGTGAGGTGAGTTGCTCTACCAGCTGCGCCACCGTGTCCCCCTATTTCATTTTTCTCTAAAAAATCTGAGAAGTAAATGGTGATTTCTTCACAGTATTCTAATTTTTGAATTCCCGATTTTGTGGGTTTTATGAGCTAGAAGCCCAAATGATGTACAAATAAACAACTGAATACTTGAAATTTAAGTTTAAGTTGTGGGCCCTGAATCTATAATCTATAGAAGTTTAACGTTTTGAATGGAACTATGGAAATAAATAAATAAACTTTTCCATGATATTCTAATTTTTTGGAAAGGGTCTGTACAGCGGGATCTGAGTAAAATTAAAAAATATAAAATTGAATGTTTTTTTTGTTTTTCAGTAACTCATTTCACTCAGATAAACACATTCTATGGATTAATTTGACGCACAGATTGATGTATTCAAGCCTTTATTGTTTATTATTATGGTTTTTCACATAACGTTAATGAGTTCAACAGACAATTAGATTGTCACATCAAAATAACAAACAAAGCATGTTTACCACAGAAATGTGAATTTAATTAAAGACCCACTCCAATAAAAATCGTCTTTTTCATTTTTCTGATGCCAGAGGACATATCTTAAGAAAATTAAGCTCAAAATTTCTGCTTTCAAATCGCTGTGAATCAGTAGCAGACGTCAAAAGGCCGTCAAAAACAGATTGCATTTGTGACGTACCAACCGCACTGGGTGGGCTACAAGCTCCTGCTCCGCTCTGCCCCGCCCGCTCAGGTTCTGTGCCTATGGTCAGGTTACAATCCTAAGAAGAATGATATTAATAGCTTTCATGCTTTACCAAAACCATCTGCAGTGCAGGAGGAATGGATTAAGTTTCTTGGTCACGGCAAGTTTAAAAACCGCACATCGGTTTACAGTCAACATTTCAGAGAAGACTGTTTCACCAAAATCCACCACACAGAGGTGAATTGCTAATGAGCTACTGCTGCTCTTCTGAAGCTATGTCCTAGAAAACCCCACAGGTTCTGTGATTTTGGCTAAAAACGGCATAATCATAATTTAAAACCATTGAGAACACTTTAAAATAGCTCAAAAAGATGATCGGAGTGTTTAAATGTTTTTTAATCCCTGCTGAAAAGTTTATTTTCAAAATAAATCTGACAAAAAGAACACATATTTCAATTCACTTAGATGAATAAGCGGTTGTAATGTAAACAACTGTGCAAAACGCCTAAATCATATGATGACACATAAAGGTGATTTATTCATTGATTAGTAATATCATCACACTGATCATTCAGAGCATTTCCATAGAGAACCACTTTGCATCAGCAGCACCATGCTCCAGTGCTCTGGGAGAGTTTATAGTCCTGAGAGTTGAACACTGGATGACTGACAGCTGTCCTTCATCACAACAGAAGACACAGAAATCCTCCTCATCAAAAACATGACTTTGATCTGCGTCCTCATCTGGACTCTCCTCTGCTGCTGCTTCACAGGTAAAGTCCAGAGAATCCAACTCCTCTCCTCTATGAACATCTGTCCCTCTGAAATGAAGCCGACTAAACCATGAAGCTGCTTTATGTTTTTGTCTCTGTGTCCTCAGAGTCCAGAGGTCAGGTCACAGTGACTCAGCCTGCAGCAGAGAGAGCTGATCTGGGAGGATCTGTCAGCATCAGATGTAGAACCAGTCAGAATGTTTATGTTTATAACAGCAAGGACGGTTTAGCCTGGTACCAACAGAAAGATGGACAAACTCCTAAGCTCCTCATTTATTATGCTAGCACTCGAGCATCAGGGACTCCAAGTCGTTTTACAGGCAGTGGATCAAACTCTGACTTCACTCTGACCATCAGTGGAGTTCAGGCTGAAGATGCTGCAGTTTACTACTGTCAGAGTTACCATTAACCTAACAGCCAGTATATGTTCACACAGTGAAAAACCGTCGTACATAAACCTCCCTCAGTCAGACTGAACTGAAACTCCAGCTTGATGCTTCAGCAGGCACTGATACAGCTTTAAGCATCAGATGTAGGACCAGTCAGAATGTTCATCAAAGGTCCCTCAATGATCAATTCTGGTTTTAAAAGAGAGATGGAGAGCCAGGGCTGGATTATGATAGCAGAGGCCCCTGGGCACAAAGTGTTTAAAGGGCCCCCCACACCACCACCAAAAAAAGTAATATCATTTAAACAGGAATTTCACCATATTCCTGTAAAACTACAGTTCTCATCTGAGAGCAACAATATAAAGACACTACACAGTGGTGTAACTCGCTTGACTATGTAAATACATCCTGCTTGATTTCACCTCCACCAGGCCAGGACTATAATTCAGATTGTTCCATATCATAATCACAAAAACTCACTCATAGCCGTTTACTTTCTTTCCTGTCTCACTCCTTCTCTTCTGTCTCACTCCTTCTCTTCTGTCTCACAGCGCTCCTTCAGTTCTTTTACTTCTCAGTTCTCCAATGTTGCCCTTCTGTGTTTCTGCCCGTCTTCTTCCTATTTTTCTTTCTCTCTTTTGTTTGTTAAAAAAGGTGCAATCATTTTAAGTAAACTTAACTCATACTTTAAAGCTTTTGATCATAGATGGAAAAAATTATTTTCTCTTTACATAATAATAATAATAATAATAATAATAATAATAATAATAATAATAATAATAATAATAATAATAATGTGTTTAATAAACATGTATCTGTCTCTTAAAGTCCTGTTTCTCTCCTCCTCTCCTGTTTCTTATAACTAAAACCATGAGAACATGGCTTTTGTCTAGGAATGAATGGGAATGAAGAAATTAAAAATATATTGGCAATAACTTAGGTATTGGCCGATGTTAGGCATTTCTTAACAAATGTGTTTCAATCTGATAACTAAAACTGGGCGAATATTAAAAAACGCTGGTTAATCCCATCTTTTTAATAGATTTGTGTAATAACCATAACATTGCAAATATAGGTTATCAGCCATAACAGCAATATTAATATCAACTATCAGTATGAGCTCAAATTCTTTAGATCGGTGCTTTTGACTCGATCCTCCATGATGTGCTGCCCCAGACTTTCTTTCCACTTGTTTTTGTGATCACTTAGAAAATGACCAAACTGACAGATACGATCCAAAATGCCAACAAAGTTAACACTGTGTACTGATCCCAGTGGCGTCGTCAGCCGATTTTCTCAAGGCTTCAGCCACAAATGTTTTCAGTCTAGACCTGGATGTTTTAAATCTGGTGTTTCACTCACCAGGCACTGGCTTGCTGCTCTCTTAATCACACAGAACGGGTGACTGTGCTCTACTCTGATCAACATTGCAGCGCTGACTTGACTTGGTTTCAGGTTACAGTCTGTTATGGCTGGCCACCGGTATCAAAAATAAAGCGTATATTCAGCTTTTTCAAGAAAGAGACCAAAAGTAAGACATTTTCTTTGTGAAATGGAATGATTCACAAAGGCAAACGCTGGCTTATGCAACATTTTCTTTATCTGTCCTGTTGGTAGCAAACTAGTTATCCTTAAGTACCCGGAATAAGGAAATTAATGAAATATTACTAATACAAAAGTAACAAAATCACTTTAAAATGACAGAGCCAGCAGAGTAAAAAAATAAGTACAAAAAAAAAATCATATATAAAACAACAATGTCAGCCATAAAATTGGATTTCATTTTTTTTATTTTCTGTTGTTTTTTAAAAGTATTTTATAGCTCTGATCATTTCTTTAAATACCTCCTGCAGAACTCCACTGTATGCCCCATTTAGGAACTACTGCTTTAGACAGGAAGGCTGAATGCTTCCATTCTTGTTGTTGAACATGTTGATTTGTTGTTGTTGTCCACTTTTTTGTATTATATTATTGTGTTAGAATATGTGTGACTTGTTTTCTGTTGGTTTGTTGCACACTTTGATTGGATTTCATAATCCTGTAGAAGGAAGCAAAGATGAGCTCCAGACAGAGAAGGAGTCGGCAGCAGAGCTGTTCCAATCAAACATGGAAATTGGTCACAATTATTTGAATAGATTTTTTGTGTGATAACCAAGTAAACACGTTTGTAATACTCTTGAAACATCATGAATGGATGTAGCCTAATTGTTTACATGTGGATTATTAGTTTGTATTATTAGTTTATAATAGTCATACTTGGCCCTCTTAATTTGGACGTCATGATTTTGTAGAGGGAAGAGAGATGACATAAAGAAAAAGGAGCCTGTAGGAGCAGTAGCTGTAGCTGCATCACCAGCATCATCATTAGGCTTGTGAACTGGTAGCATTTAACTATTTTATCATTGTGTTTATACATAATGAATCAGAAAGGCCTTTGTTCCAATTATCATAATTACCTATTAGGCTATTAAAATATAGATGGAAGCAACATTGAAATGGGTCAATAACAGTGCATCATTGAGAGAGACAGCAACAGGTGAATGTTGTGTTTTTTTGGTAGTTCACTGGTGGAAGGACAGAGATGGAAAAGCAAAGATAGACTGTCAGTTTGGTCAAATAAAGAAGAGAAAATGGAGATCAACTGAAGCAGATGAGGAAAGACTGACACCCTTTTATTTTTTTCTTTACAAAAAATATCACATTTTGTCCGGACTAAGCCCAAGTACTTCTTAAAGGCTGGAGACACCCCTGGCTGATCCAAGTAATTCATCATCACCACAGAACAGCAGGCCTCTTTCTCCTAAAGACTGACTGACAGCTACAACCCGCCTGAGCAGAACCTCCCTCCAGTACCGCGTCTCTACCTCCAGCTGTTCCAGTTTAGTTTTCCCGCTACCAGTGGCTGATGCTAGCACACTGCAATGATCAGAGCTTTCCTCATGGACACACAAGCAACCAGTAATTAACTGGTTTTTATTTACTACAAATAACATGAAGGGAAAACAAGAGATATTATTAGCCTTCCTGTGGTCGGTGATCATGTGATCCAGTCTGGAGTGGAGAGTTTTTCTTCACTTGGGAAGTGACAGCACAGCAGATCGTTAGTAAGGGCGCACTTTACCGCCCAAACCCCGCCACGGGATGAAGCTGGATATCTGCTCGCCTGATTATAAAAAGCAGCAGCTCCACCATTGATAATAACAGCGCGAATATTTTAACTGGTCGCCACAATGCTGTGTTACACACTGGATAAACCCAGTCTGAGCTGCCGCTGCTATTGCACTTGTTTCATCAGGTTTTAAAATAAATAAAGATTTTAAAAAGAACACATGTTTTTTTATTTACATTGTACATGGAACTGTAACATGAAAAAAAGACTCGAAATGACTTGAAATTCAGAGTTTATGACTTGGGAAATGACTTGAAATGTTCCTGTATTTACTTGAGACTTGATTTGGACTTGTGGATAATGACTTAAGACTTACTTGAGACTTGTAAAAAAATGACTTGGTCCCACCTCTGAGACGCCCCTGGGCACAACATGTTTAAACGGCCCCCCACCCCTCCTCCCAAAAAAGTAATATCATTTTAACGGGATTTTCAACAAACCCCCCCCCCCCCCCCCCCCCAAAAAAAAAACAAAACAGGATTTTAACCATATTCCTGTAAAACTACAGTTTTCATCTGAGGGCAACAATATAAAGACACTACACAGTGGTGTAACTCGCTTGACTATGTAAATACATCCTGCTTGATTTCACCTCCACCAGGCCAGGACTACAATTCAAATTGTTCCATATCATAATCACAAAAACTCACTCATAGCCATTAATTTTTCTTTCCTCTCTCACTTCTTCTCTTCTGTCTCACAGCGCTCCTTCAGTTCTTTTACTTCTCAGTTCTCCAATGATGCCCTTCTGTGTTTCTGCCTGTCTTCCCCCAATTTTTATTTCTCTTTTCTAGTTAAAAAGGTGCAATCAGTTTAGGTAAACTTGACTCATACTTTAAAGCATAATAATGATAATAATAATAATAATAATAATAATAATAATAATAATAATAATAATAATAATAATAATAATAATAATAATAATAATAATAATTATTATTATTATTATTATTATTATTATTATTATTAACTTGTTATTATTATTATTATTATTATTATCATCATCGTCTGTTTAATGAAACCTGTATCTGTCTCTGGACGTCTTGTTTCTCTTCTCCTCCTTTCCTGTTTCTTGTAACTAAAACCATGAGAACATGGCTTTTGTCTAAGAATGAACAATATATTGGCAATAACTTTGGTATTTGATGATTTTAGTAATTTCTTAACAAATTGGTTTAAATCCGATAAGTAAAACTAGGCCAATATTTAAAAAAAGGCTATTTAATTCCATCTTTTTAAGAGATTTGTGTAATTATTTATAACATTGTAAATATAGGTTACAGTGGCTTGCAAAAGTATTCGGCCCCCTTGAACTTTTCCACATTTTGTCACATTACAGCCACAAACATGAATCAATTTTATTGGAATTCCACGTGAAAGACCAAAACAAAGTGGTGTACACGTGAGAAGTGGAACGAAAATCATACATGATTCCAAACATTTTTTACAAATAAATAATTTAAAAGTGGGGTGTGCATAATTATTCAGCCCCCTTTGGTCTGAGGGCAGTCAGTTGCCTATAGACATTGCCTGATGAGTGCCAATGACTAAATAGAGTGCACCTGTGTGTAATCTAATGTCAGTACAAATACAGCTGCCCTGTGACGGCCTCAGAGGTTGTCTGAGAGAATGTTGGGAGCAACAACACCATGAAGTCCAAAGAACACACCAGACAGGTCAGGGATAAAGTTATTGAGAAATTTAAAGCAGGCTTAGGCTACAAAAAGATTTCCCAAGCCTTGAACATCCCACGGAGCACTGTTCAAGTGATCATTCAGAAATGGAAGGAGTATGGCACAACTGTAAACCTACCAAGACAAGGCCGTCCACCTAAACTCACAGGCCAAACAAGGAGAGCGCTGATCAGAAATGCAGCCAAGAGGCCCATGGTGACTCTGGACGAGCTGCAGAGATCTACAGCTCAGGTGGAGGAATCTGTCCATAGGACAACTATTAGTCGTGCACTGCACAAAGTTGGCCTTTATGGAAGAGTGGCAAGAAGAAAGCTATCGTTAAAGGAAAACCATAAGAAGTCCCGTTTGCAGTTTGCCACAAGCCATGTGGGGGACACAGCAAACATGTGGAAGAAGGTGCTCTGGTCAGATGAGACCAAAATGCAAAACGCTATGTGTGGCGGAAAACTAACACTGCACATCACTCTGAACACACCACCCCCACTGTCAAATATGGTGGTGGCAGCATCATGCTCTGGGGGTGCTTCTCTTCAGCAGGGAAAGGGAAGCTGGTCAGAGTTGATGGGAAGATGGATGGAGCCAAATACAGGGCAATCTTGGAAGAAAACCTCTTGGAGTCTGCAAAAGACTTGAGACTGGGGCGGAGGTTCACCTTCCAGCAGGACAGCGACCCTAAACATAAAGCCAGGGCAACAATGGAATGGTTTAAAACAAAACATATCCATGTGTTAGAATGGCCCAGTCAAAGTCCAGATCTAAATCCAATCGAGAATCTGTGGCAAGATCTGAAAACTGCTGTTCACAAACGCTGTCCATCTAATCTGACTGAGCTGGAGCTGTTTTGCAAAGAAGAATGGGAAAGAATTTCAGTCTCTAGATGTGCAAAGCTGGTAGAGACATACCTTAAAAGACTGGCAGCTGGAATTGCAGCAAAAGGTGGTTCTACAAAGTATTGACTCGGGGGGCTGAATAATTATGCACACCCCACTTTTAAGTTATTTATTTGTAAAAAATGTTTGGAATCATGTATGATTTTCGTTGCACTTCTCACGTGTACACCACTTTGTATTGGTCTTTCACGTGGAATTCCAATAAAAGTGATTCATGTTTGTGGCTGTAATGTGACAAAATGTGGAAAAGTTCAAGGGGGCCGAATACTTTTGCAAGCCACTGTATCAGCCATAACCGCAATTGTTCGGCCCTTAATCAAAGTATTTTTTTTCATATAATATTCAAGTTAAAAAGCATGATCTACAGCTCACTCATATTTAGGCCTGATGCTGATATAAATGAGCAGCAGCTGTTCCCCCTTTGTGCAACAATCTACCTCTAAAAGCATCCTACACTCAGTAATAGGAGAAATGAAAATATGTATTTTTTTCTCTAACAATCTAACGCTAAATAATAAAATGACAATTAAAGACTGATTTATTCTGAAATAATTGAAAGTCAAAACAAGAGTAATGATTTATGTTTTATTGTTTTCGAAAAATGAAACTTGAGCTTCTAAACAGTAACAGAGTTTCTGAAGATTTAGTCAAACAGATTTTAAAGCAAATGATCTGTAGCAGAATAAAACATTAGAAAATCCATGAATCAGCTCAGAACTGGGAACACTGGTCTCTCCTCAGTGTCTCTGTGACTGCAGTCTGGGAGCTCTGGGTGGCCTCACAGGTCACAGAGCCCACCTTCCTCCACTGGTCTGCAGAGAGCCTCAGGGTGCTGCTCCAGCTGTAGAGGCCATCGTTCTGCATCACTCCACGGCTCCTGCTCTGCTCCAAGCTGCTGCTGCTGCCGTCCACCTTCCAGGACAGACTCCAGTCTGAGGGGAAGCCCTTGTTGGCCAGACACATGAGGGTGGCCTTCCCCTGCTGCAGCTCCTCACTGGAGGGGGGCAGCACTGTCAGGGTGGGACGGGTGTTACCTAGGAGACACCAATCAGGTTAGAGGACAGGAACCATGAAGGCATTAAAGAAGAGACACCAGGAAAGCTTCACTATGAGAAAGTTGAGTTTCTTTATTAAATCGTTTCTGCCAGATGTTTTTCTGCTCCAACAGTTACTGAGACACATTGTTTCACTTTCCTTTAACAAACCTCTCATGCATATCAGCACAGAGAGAAACATTATAGATTTAGATTGAATGAGTCAACAAAGAATTGATCAAGAATCATTTTAACTTGTAGCTAAAATACGTCTAATATGCATTATAGAAATCATCATAACAGATTTACACATTACCAAATTACATTGTGCTTCATCTTCTTTTACACATTTCATTTAAAGCTCTTAAAAAGGTGCTTAGTGGATCAATACAATAAACCATTTAAAGTGGAAGAAATATTTTTCAGGTAAAAATAGTTTCTTAATTATTTGAAACTAGATTTAAAGTAAAACCTGATTTAATAATACAGAAATTATAAATGTAATCTCTCTTTAGAATGGCTGAATCTCTTATTTGAAAAAAAAGGTAAAATAAACTGGGATAAATTCTTAACTTCTTATTAACAAATTCCTTTTGTTATGCATCTGTTTTCCAAACTTACAGTTTTAAGTATATTCACAGATTCTAACATGAGGATTTGAGTTGATCTGCAGTATTATTAATTGTGACATTTAAAAGTTTTACTTCTTACAATGAAGCATTTCTCTTCTTCAGAAATTAAAATTTTTGATCTAAAGTAAAATGACAGCAAAATATAACATTTAATATAGTAAAAAACTTACTTCCAACATCCAGCCTGGTTCCTCCACCGAACGTGAGCCACGGTGATACAAACTGATGGAGCCGTCGTACAAAAACCTCTGACTGTAGAGACACGGCTCTCTGACTCTGACACAAACATATTTACTAAAACATTTGCTGTTTGTGGAATATTATCAAGTGGTATGAAAATAAAGCAACAGAACCTGCAGTCTGTATAGTAAAAATATAGATTTTAAATCTAAATATTTAAAAGTTATTTTTTTAATAGAAAATATTGCATAAATTAAAAAAATTACACGAAAACATTAAATAAGATATTTAAAAAATTCTTACATACAGCTGGATCTGAATAAAGTGAAACAGTATTAAATGTATTGTTTTTTAATTTGCAGTAGCCTAACTCAGTTCACTCGGATAAACACATTCTATGGATTAATCAGACACACAGATTGATGTTTTTAAGCCTTTTTTACTGTTTATTGTTATGGTTTTTCACATAATGTTAATGAAAATATGACATTTAATTTAGCAGACAATTAGAATGTTACATCAGACTAACAAACAAAGCAACTTAACCACAGAAATGAGAATATAATTAAATATTTTAAATCCTTGCTGAAAAGTTTAGTTTCAAAACAAATCTGCCAAAAAGAAAATTTCACATATTTCAATTAACTTATGTGTGTAAGCGGTTGCAATGTACACAAAAGTGCAAAATGCCTAAAATATATGATGACACATGAAGATGATTAGTTAATTGATTAATAATATCATCAGACTGATCCAGAATCCCAGTTGGAGTCATTGAGAACATTTCCATAGAGAGCCACTTTGCATCAGCAGCACCATGCTCCAGTGCTCTGGGAGAGTTTATAGTCCTGAGAGCTGAACACTGGATGACTGACAGCTGTCCTTCCTCACAACAGGAGACACAGAAATCCTCCTCATCAAAAACATGACTTTGATCTGCATTGTCCTCATCTGGACTCTCCTCTGCTGCTGCTTCACAGGTAAAGTCCAGAGAATCCAACTCCTCTCCTCTATGAACATCTGTCCCTCTGAAATGAAGCCGACTAAACCATGAAGCTGCTTTATGTTTTTGTCTCTGTGTCCTCAGAGTCCAGAGGTCAGGTCACAGTGACTCAGCCTGCAGCAGTGAGAGCTGATCTGGGAGGATCTGTCAGCATCAGATGTAGAACCAGTCAGGATGTTTATTATAGCTGGAGTTATAGCAACTATCTGTTAGCCTGGTACCAACAGAAAGAAGGACAAACTCCTAAGCTCCTCATTTATTGGTCTAGCACTCGAGCATCAGGGACTCCAAGTCGTTTTACAGGCAGTGGATCTTACTCTGACTTCACTCTGACCATCAGTGGAGTTCAGGCTGAAGATGCTGCAGCTTACTACTGTCAGAGTTACCATAGCGGTGATGTGTTCACACAGTGAAAAACCGTCGTACAAAAACCTCCTTCAGTCAGACTGAACTGAAACTCCAGCTTGATGCTTCAGCAGGCACTGATACAGCTTTAAGCATCAGATGTAGGACCAGTCAGAATGTTCATCAAAGGTCCTTCAATGATCAATTCTGGTTTTAAGAGAGATGGAGAGCCAGGGCCGGATTATGATAGCAGAGGCCCCTGGGCACAAAGTGTTTAAAGGGCCTCCCACACCACCACCAAAAAAAGTAGTATCATTTAAACAGGATTTTCACCATATTCCTGTAAAACTAGTTCTTATCTGAGGGCATTCATCCTGCTTGATTTCACCTCCACCAGGCCACGACTATAATTCAGTTTATGTAAACTTGACTCATACTTTAAACCATTTGATCATGAATAGAAAATGAATAGATGCTTTTCCTTTTACATAATAATAATAATGTTGTCTAAGAGAATGTTGGGAGCAACAACACCATGAAGTCCAAAGAACACACCAGACAGGTCAGGGATAAAGTTACTGAGAAATTTAAAGCAGGCTTAGGCTACAAAAAGATTTCCCAAGCCTTGAACATCCCACAGAGCGCTGTTCAAGCGATCATTCAGAAATGGAAGGAGTATGGCAAAACTGTAAACCTACCAAGACAAGGCCGTCCACCTAAACTCACAGGCCGAACAAGGAGAGCGCTGATCAGAAATGCAGCCAAGACGCCCATGGTGACTCTGGATGAGCTGCAGAGATCTACAGCTCAGGTGGAGGAATCTGTCAATAGGACAACTATTAGTTGTGCACTACACAAAGTTGGCCTTTATGGAAGAGTGGCAAGAAGAAAGCCATTGTTAAAAGAAAACCAAATGAAGTCCCGTTTGCATTTTGCACAAGCCATGTGGGGGACACAGCAAACATGTGGAAGAAGTTGCTCTGGTCAGATGAGACCAAAATGGAACTTTTTGGCCAAAATGCAAAACGCTATGTGTGGCGGAAAACTAACACTGCACATCACTCTGAACACACCATCCCCACTGTCAAATATGGTGGTGGCAGCATCATGCTCTGGGGGTGCTTCTCTTCAGCAGGGACAGGGAAGCTGGTCAGAGTTGATGGGAAGATGGATGGAGCCAAATACAGGGCAATCTTGGAAGAAAACCTCTTGGAGTCTGCAAAAGACTTGAGACTGGGGCGGAAGTTCACCTTCCAGCAGGACAACGACCCTAAACATAAAGCCAGGGCAACAATGGAATGGTTTAAAACAAAACATATCCATGTGTTAGAATGGCCCAGTAAAAGTCCAGACCTAAATCCAATCGAGAATCTGTGGCAAGATCTAAAAACTGCTGTTCACAAACACTGTCCATCTAATCTGACTGAGCTGGAGCTGTTTTGCAAAAAAGAATGGGCAAGAATTTCAGTCTCTAGATGTGCAAAGCTGGTAGAGACATACCCTAAAAGACTGGCAGCTGGAATTGCAGCAAAAGGTGGTTCTGCAAAGTATTGATTTAGGGGGCTGAATAATTACGCACACCCCACTTTTCACTTATTTGTTTGTAAAAAATGTTTGGAATCATGTATGATTTTCGTTCCACTTCTCACGTGTACAACACTTTGTTTTGGTCTTTCATGTGGAATTCCAATAAAATTGATTCATGTTTGTGGCTGTAATGTGACAAAATGTGGAAAAGTTCAAGGGGGCCGAATACTTTTGCAAGCCACTGTATCAGCCATAACCACAATATTAATATCAACTATCGGTATTGGAGCAAATTTTTAGATTGGTGCATTCAAAGGTGTCAGCTTGTTTTTAAAATTGCTGGGAACAATAAATACAATTTCATGGGAGAGGGGAGGAAGTTTCTTTAAATCGGGCGGGTTGCGAGTGAGAAAATATAATTGTTTTAATTTTTTCTTTAAGTCTCCCAAAGAGGATTGTGTTGATATATTGTCTTGGTGGAAAGAACATGAGAGAAAATGTCCCAACGTTGCGCTGATGGATGAAAATTCTCGCTATCTAGGCATCCAGCGCTGCCATAGAGAGACTTTTCTGTGGCTGGTTTTGCAATTCAGGAACCGAGAACACAGTTAAAGCCAGTGACTGTAATAAACCAACGCATTAACAGGGAGAACATGCAAACTCCATGCAGAAAGACCCCAGGCTGGGATTTAAACCCAGAACCTTCTTGCTGCAAGGCAACTGTGCTACCAACTGTGCTACCACTGTTCGGCCCTTAATCAAAGTATTTTTTTTCATATAATATTAAAGTTAAAAAACATGATCTACAGCTCACTCATATTTAGGCCTGATGCTGATATAAATGAGCAGCAGCTGTTCCCCCTTTGTGCAACAATCTACCTCTAAAAGCATCCTACACTCAGTAATAGGAGAAATGAAAATATGTATTTTTTTCTCTAACAATGTAACGATAAATAATAAAATGACAATTAAAGACTGATTTATTCTGAAATAATTGAAAGTCAAAACAAGAGTAATGATTTATGTTTTATTGTTTTTGAAAAAAGAAACTTGAGCTACTAAACAGTAACAGAGTTTCTGAAGATTTAGTCAAACAGATTTTAAAGCAAATGATCTGTAGCAGAATAAAACATTAGAAAATCCATGAATCAGCTCAGAACTGGGAACACTGGTCTCTCCTCAGTGTCTCTGTGACTGCAGTCTGGGAGCTCTGGGTGGCCTCACAGGTCACAGAGCCCACCTTCCTCCACTGGTCTGCAGAGAGCCTCAGGGTGCTGCTCCAGCTGTAGAGGCCATCGTTCTGCATCACTCCACGGCTCCTGCTCTGCTCCAAGCTGCTGCTGCTGCCGTCCACCTTCCAGGACAGACTCCAGTCTGAGGGGAAGCCCTTGTTGGCCAGACACATGAGGGTGGCCTTCCCCTGCTGCAGCTCCTCACTGGAGGGGGGCAGCACTGTCAGGGTGGGCTGGCGTTGATCCACTGCAGAGAGAGAAAAAAACACATTGCAGAGTCCAGATAAGTCCTTGAAGTTTCACTTCCTGCTCTTGGTTTGGTAACCATGGCAGCACACATGCATAACTGCTCAACCTCAGCAACAGACAGATTTCAGTTCCACACATCAAAACTGGCATTTCTTCTTACATGTCTTCATGTTTTTCTGATTAAACTTGAAGCATTTTTGAAATTGAGACAAATATTTTAAAACCACCTGATAATTTGTTTCTGTTGTTTAAATACATTTCTATTAACTGAATCACATTCACAAAAAAATTTACATAAACAGCAATTTTCTATATTAAACCAGAACTCGGAACTGTCAAGATTGTAGGTAATATTTTATTTACCCTTTAACTTATTTTACATAAATTATTTTTCACACTTTTTCATAAAAACTAGAAAAACCTCTTTTCTAAATAAGAACTGTTTTCCAGCATTAGATACAACTCAGACATCACAGTTTTCAACAAAAAAAGCAACAAAAATTAACCAAATACAAAAAGAAATGTTTTTACTCTGAAAAAAAAAACTATTTAAAAACTTTACAACACAGACATAGTTATTTATATTTAAGTTAGTTGTACTTACAGTTAACATCCAGTCTGGTTCCTCCACCGAACGTGTACCACAGTGATAGAAACTGATGGAGCTGCCGTACAAAATCCTCTGACTGTAGAGAGACACGGCTCTCTGACTCTGATACAAACAAAATATGGAGGATAAAAACTTTCTTAGGAGATGAAAAGGATATTGGCACATTGCTGTAATAATTAAACCCTATACATTTTTAAAAAATTCATTGTTGTATTGTTTCTCGTGTGTTTTAATTCTTTTTGCCAGCAGAAGGTTGATCAGTCAGGCTTTCATTAAACACTGAGATCACTATTAGTGTCTCTTGAATTACTTTCTCAAACTTATATGACAAACATGCGTAGAAATTTTAAATAGTGAGGCATGCCTTTCTTCTATTTTCATAAAGTCTGAATTGTGAGTTTCCCAAACAAATTGATATTTCCTCAGTATTAGACCTAAGGTGACTGTGTCTGTGGACACAATTGAGAAGGTTATGATAATAATAATAATTAATTTTATTTGAGGGTGCCTTTCTAAAACACAAGGTCACCTTACAGAAAAGAAAGAAAAACATAGAAAAACAATAATACATTAACGAACAATCATCTACAAAATAAATCAAATAGCAAATCAGTAGACAGAACAAGAATCAAAATCAGCGTCTAAAATGAACAAGCCCAGTTATCTGTTTTTATTCACGTTCAAATGAAAATGGCCTCTTGAAAATAATTTATATCCATCCAACTATACCTGCTAATCCTTGCAGGGCAGCAGGGGGTGGGGGTGTTGGGGGTGGGGTTGCCTATCTCCAGTGTTCATAGGGTGAGAGACAGAATTCACCCTGGACCAGACGCCTGTCCATCACAGGGTAACAGAGACACACACTAATATCTAAGGTCAATTTAATGAGCACAATTAATCTAACAGTCATGTTTTGGGACTAAAAACAGGTTTCCACATCAAGGCCTCTTTGCCATCACCCTAATCTTTTGCTCTCAGCATAGATTCTATTCATATTCAAGTTGGGACTTTGACCGGGTCACTCCAAAGTTTTCATATTACTTTCAGTCAGACGAAAAATGTTGGTAAAACTGAAAAGATAATTTTAAACATAAATAGTCAGAGGTGTGAATAATTTTTGACCTAATTGTATATGTAGAAAAATAAAAACGTTTCGTTAGTCATCTTCAAGTGTCAAACATAGAAAAAAAGTTAACCTTCTTAAAATAACAGGGAAAAGAATATAAGTCAATGACTTTTCATTCCATACAAAAAGCAAAACTTCCATATTTGATCTATTTTCTGTTTTCAACAGCTTCATCATATTGATCCCTGATGGAGTCATTCAGAGCATTTTCATAGAGAACCACTTTGCATCAGCAGCACCATGCTCCAGTGCTCTGGGAGAGTTTATAGTCCTGAGAGTTGAACACTGGATGACTGACAGCTGTCCTTCATCACAACAGAAGACACAGAAATCCTCCTCATCAAAAACATGACTTTGATCTGCATTGTCCTCATCTGGACTCTCCTCTGCTGCTGCTTCACAGGTAAAGTCCAGAGAATCCAACTCCTCTCCTCTATGAACATCTGTCCCTCTGAAATGAAGGCGACTAAACCATGAAGCTGCTTTATGTTTTTGTCTCTGTGTCCTCAGAGTCCAGAGGTCAGATCACAGTGACTCAGTCTGCAGCAGAGAGAGCTGATCTGGGAGGATCTGTCAGCATCTTATGTAGAACCAGTCAAAGTGTTTATAACAACAACTATTTAGCCTGGTACCAACAGAAAGATGGACAAACTCCTAAGCTCCTCATTTATTATGCTAGCACTCGAGCATCAGGGACTCCAAGTCGTTTTCCAGGCAGTGGATCAAACTCTGACTTCACTCTGACCATCAGTGGAGTTCAGGCTGAAGATGCTGCAGTTTACTACTGTCAGAGTGCTCATGTTATCAATAGTCTCTGGGTGTTCACACAGTGAAAAACAGTCGTACAAAAACCTCCCTCAGTCAGACTGAACTGAAACTCCAGCTTGATGCTTCAGCAGGCACTGATACAGCTTTAAGCATCAGATGTAGGACCAGTCAGAATGTTCATCAAAGGTTCTTCAATGATCAATTCTGGTTTTAAAAGAGAGATGGAGAGCCATTATGATAGTAGAGGCCCCTGGGCACAAAGTGTCTAAAGAGCCCCCCACACCACCAAAAAAAGTAATATAATTTAAACAGGATTTTCACCATATTCCTGTAAAACTATAGTTCTCATCTGAGGGCAACAATATAAAGACACTACACAGTGGTGTAACTCGCTTGACTATGTAAGTTTGTTCCATAACTTAATCACAAAAACTCACTCATACCTGTTAATTTTTCTTTCCTGTCTCACTCCTTCTCTTCTGTCTCACAGCGCTCCTTCAGTTCTTTTACTTCTCAGTTCTCCAATGATGCCGTTCTCTGTTTCTCCCTGTCTTCCCTTTATTTTTATTTTTCTTTTGTTTCTTAAAAAAGGTACAATCAGTTTATGTAAACTTGACTCGTACTTTACAGCATTTGATCATAAATGGAAGAAAATACTTTTCTCTTTACATAGTAATAATAATTATGTGTTTGATAAACCTGTATCCGTCTCTGGAAGTCCTGTTTCTCTCTTCATCCTCTCCTGTTTCTCATAACTAAATCCATGAGAACATGACTTTTGTCTAAAAATGAACGATATATTGGCAATAACATCGATATTGGATGATTTTAGCCATGTCTTAACAAATTGGTATAAGTTGGTATGAGGCAGTGTAGGGAAAGTTCAGTTTTTATATGAACCAGTTCAAAGTTGTAGTTGACAGCTTCAAAAACGAACTAATTCAGTTCATAGTTTATAATTAAATTTTTTGAACTAAGTTCACAGCTTCAAAAATGAACTAGTTCACAGTTCTTTTTTTTTTATGTTGCCGCGAGCTATTTCCCCAGAATGCTGCCATTTTCTAATTGTTGCCACCCATTCAGTCCACACTTGTACCAAGCTGCAGCTTTTCCCCCATACAGTAGGCTATATTCTCAAACAATAATTATTATTGCTGTTTTTCAGGAATTATTAAACAATCTGAGGTAGGAACCATGCTGGGGTAGGAAAACTAAGGCTGTACCTCAATGTGCAATATTCAAAGTACAAAACATTTAAACGTTAATTAACTTTCGTCAGTTTTCAGTTTCTGTGAAGGTATTTTCTGACTTGTTTGCCAAAAGAAAATGTATAGAACTTGGGTCATATTGGACAACAATTAGCCCAAATGAATTAGTAAGGTTGCAATACCTTAATTAAGTTTATGACAGCTGGGCATTCCATTTTTCTTAAAGGCTGCAGGTCTCCGACAAAATACTGCAATGTCAGGTTGTCCAGCTGCAGCTGGGAGATGAAGACAACAGAGTTGCTGCAACTGTACATACGGTGTTCATTTTAGGACATCCTCAGACTCAGGTGTCAGATTCAGAAAAACCTCTTTCATCCTCAGACAAAACTGCTTCAACCCAAACGGCCTCAGAAAAACATCTCAAAGGAGTCAGGTCTTGGAAAAAAAGAGTCAGACGAAAAGTTATCAGAGTCAGGTATCAGACATCAGATGAAAATTAGTTGGGTCTCAGGAAAACCGCTGTCAGAAAAAGTGGAGTCAGAAATAAAAGTCTCAAATGAAAAATTATCAGAATTGGCTGAAAAATATCACGCGTCACGGACGAAGCTGAAGTTAGCTTCCGATTCGTAAATGTGTAAAGGGCAATTCCATTGAATCTTTGCTAACCTAGACTACATTAAACCAAGTCCAGATCAAAAACTGCAATACTTGGACTTTTCAAATCTAGACTGAAGTACTCTACACAGCATGTAGATTCATTAAAACACATTTTCTGGTTTGTGAAACCTTTATTCTATTTGTGAAAATGCAAATTAGGTTCATTTTATGGTATTTTTAGCATCCAGACCACATTAGACCAGGTTCTGATCAAAAACTACAATACTTGGACTCTTCAAATCTGGACTGAAGTACTCTACACAGCACGTAGATTCATTAAAAACACATTTTCTGATTTGTGAAACCTTTATTCTATTTGTGACAATGCAAATTAGGTTCATTTTATGATATTTTTACCATCCAGACCACAATTCTGTGGAAATCCGTGCGCACAGTTTGATAAACTGTGCTCTCTGTTTTGCAACCCAGGCGCACGGATTACTTAACTGTCCTCTCTGTTTTTGATAGGCTATGTGTGTTATAACGTTAGGCTACTGCTACTGTAAAAACGTGAAACATATAACTTGATGGTTTATTGTAAAATCGTGAAATGTACATTAAAAGTGATAGATTTTATTGTAAAAACTTATTAGTCTACTTAAGTTTTGTGGTGAAAACTGGATAAACTGTGTTTGTCTTTGAATGATTAAACATGCAGCCTAGATCAGAGAAATATTAAATCAATGGATAAGTTGTACTTCATACTAGGCTGAGACATGGAGAATGTTGAAGCTTGGATGACACTGATCATGTTGCCGTTGCACCTTAAACCAGATAGTAGCACACGTCTTCGTGTCGGTAACCTACATGACATAGCGGGTGGAAAGTGGACCCAAAGCAGAAAGGAAGTTTATTTAAACAGTTTATTTAAAAGAAGCTAATGGCGATGTCCAGGCATTTGTTGTTCCTTGATGACAAGGTGGGTCAGCAGCAGGACGGAGTGACAGACAAATAAACGGAGCTCCTAATGGCGGGTCTGCTGAGAGTTAGATGAGAGTTAATTATATATTGGCTATAGCCAGGGTAGTTTATTTTAAACGTGTTTTAACATTTACACAACTTACACGTTTACATTTCTTTTTCCTGTTTGAAAAGCAGTAGGCAGAAGTATAAATTCATGTGTTGTAGGCTATACTAATACTGCGGGTTAAAAAATTGTTGACTCTTTTTCCCACAATTTCACAATATCAGGTTCATCCACAAGAACAAAAGATCAGAACAAAAAAACACATGTTTATGATGTATGGCACTGTCATGACCATCCTGGTTTGAACTGCTGTTATTCAGATTTGAATGAATCCATTTGAATATTGTCGGCTTTTCTCACAATGTGCTCTGCAACTCACTTCCTGCTCAGAGAGGCGGGGGCGCCGATCTCCAAAACCCCAGCGGAATCTGTTTCAAAATAAGACCCAGGACTGAGAGACAGAGAAGAACAAAAAAGCACACACACTCATATTTCTGGTTTGGAAGAGACGCACCTGCAGATGGGAGTCAGACAAGATCTGACTGACTCATTCTCTTACAGGGCTGTATCCTTTTTATTTCAAGAAGAACAAAGAACATTTCACGTGACTCCTCTCTCCTCCTTCTACATCTTGACAGGTCATTTATTTTCTCCAGGTCTCTTGACCTTACTATGAACTGGGTTATAACATGACTTAGAGTTATAGCTGATCCTCCCTGCTTTCAGTTCATATCTTTACTCAAGAGTTTTACTTAAAACCTTCAACCCTATAAAATACTGGTAACAGAGTCATGTTTTACTACCCTGAATAATATAAACAGGCCTATTACTTCTAAAGCTTAAAAAAGATATAATTAACACATATGTACTGCATAATAAAAATAGCCTCAAAAAAGTAGAATACAACAAATCCCTCTTTCAATCTATTTTTCAAATAGATTGACCACTCCTCTGTACTTCCCCATCAGGCTCCATGTGAGCTATTAACAGATATTGACCTTGCACATTATCACCAACAGCTTTTTCAATACACTTTGTGAGCAAAGAACGTATACAAGGAATACAACAACATCCACATAACACCATAGTTGACACAAATACTGCTAAAGAAACCATTATAGACATTGCCAGAGTCTTCCATTTACCAAACATATTATTTAACAAATTGTCCCTCTTTCTAACATGATTATTTAAAATGAGAAGAGTGTCAGTTTTTTTTTCTTTATCTTTACCTTTAAGCAATATTTTTTTCTAATTTATTATTGTTTTTTTTAATGTTTTATCCTAATTCTCAATATTCTTTTAGTAAAAACAAACTCTAGCAATTGTCACCAACCCCAAAAAGATCCTACAAAAACCACATCATAATGAAAAAAGAATAAGTAAAACAAAAATTAGTAGTCAGTCAACCTGATTATACTTTAAACACTCCTTAAAATATTTTATCTTATTACTAAAAAAGTTTTATAAAACCGTAAATACTGAATATAAAGAAGAAAATCTTACAAATCGACTACTTAAAAATTATTTGACACCCTCTTAGGCAGTGTCTAGCAATCTGCACCTGTAAATAAAACTCGGTTAGACAACCTGTAAAATACAAGAAAAATGATTAGTAAGGGTTCAGTCTTTATTATTTTGTTCTCTAGTCTTCGCTCTTGTTTATTTCTCTGGCAGCAGGTGGCTACCAGAGTGATGAAAAGATTCAGTACAGTGGACTCTTTATTTTTCCCAAAGTTACTGTCTTTTCTGCAGATCGCCCTCACTGAAATGACAGTTACTTCATTAACTGAACATTTCCCCCAATAAACACAAATGCACAGACAGGCCCCGCCTCATATAGCTTCCCCCACCGATTGTGAGGTGGTCAAAACCTGCTGTGAAATGTGTTTGATTTCTTGCGATCTTTTCTCTTCGGTACAATCCCTCTTCGAGAAAAGCAAGTCCAAATTGCTTATCTCGCCCAATTTTTTTTGCACATATAGATTACACTGGATGATTACAGCAACTTCAACCAATCTTCTGGGTGGGTCAGGCCCCGCCTCCTGGCTTCGGCAGTCGACACCGCCTAGTCAGAACCGACACCACCCGCTGCAAAGAGATTTTCCCAGGTCAGCAGAGTGCTGCTGCAGCGTGAGGGACAGGAGAGGGGTCGGAAGGAGGGAGGAGACCAGGCCCTTCAGATGCTGATGGTCACTGCGAGGGTCCGGGTCAGGGTGCGGTGACACCTGTGGTTCTCTGCCAGCTGTAAATTTAAAGTTGAATTAGACCGCTCGATGACGCCCTATTTCCCCACGCGTCAACGGTGTCAGCCTTGCTGTGACCCCAGTAGCAGTAACAAAACCTGCTCTCTTCCACTGTGGTAATTCATAATGTATAACAGAAAACCCGTAGTTCGAATCAGTGTAAATCGTGACGTCTTTATCTCTTCCCCATTTGCATGCTTCAATAAGAGCCCTTATCTCAGCACGCTGTGCGCTCTGCTTGCCGTCCAGCTTCCCTGACACGACAGTATGTAGTGAATCTCCATTCTGCTCAACAACTGCAAAACCTGATTTTAACTGGCCCTGTCCATCTCTAAAACAACACCCATCTGTATAGAGCACAAAATCTGTAGGTAAAGGATCAGACCGTAAATCAGGACGTATTTTTTGAGCAACAGAATTCAGCCTGACACAGTCATGCTGCTCCCCAGAGGCGGTGATTTGTTCAGCCATGTTTATTCCTTCATGCGTAAAAATAATGTTTGGTGCCTCCAAAACTCTGCTAATCCGCTGCTGACGCAAAGTAGAAAGAGTAAACGTCTCAGAATTAACCAACGCCATGACTCCATGAGATGTCAAAATATGAAGTGGATAACCCCTAACAATGTGTGAAGTTTTCTCCACTAGGTGTGCAATCCCTGCTGCATGTCTCGTGCAAGGCGGCTGTCTCATTTCAATAGCTTGCAGCTTTATGCTAAGATACATAAGAATGTGTCTCTGACCCCCTTTTTTTCTGAAACAAAATCCCATTAACCACCCCATCTGTTTCTGATCTGTTAAGAAAAAATGGACATGTATAGTCAGGAGTGGCTAAATCAGCTGCTTGTGCTAGAGCCTGTTTTAACTTAATAAATGCCTCCTCAGCCGGTATGTCCCATTCTAATTTAGCATGCAGATTTTTCATACCATGAGCATTTACAAGAGCCCTGAGTGGTGTGGTAAGGTTTGTGTAATTAGGCACATAATGTCTGGAAAAATTTGTCAGGCCCAGAAATGACAGCATTGATTTAACAGTGAGAGGTTTAGAATGGGCCAAAATAGCATTCTTGTGGGTGTCCGTCAGTCCAGCGCCTTGAGCGGTCACCCTTCGCCCCAGGAACTGGACTTCCTGCCTGACCAACTGAAGCTTATCGCGGGAGACTTTGAATCCCTCTTTTCCCAAATATTGCAACACAACTAGAGTCGCTGCTATGCACTTTTCAACAGTAGGGGATGCTAAAAGTAAATCGTCCACATATTGGGTCAGTACACAGCCTGGAGGGAGCTGTACAGTGCTTAATGACTGCTTCAACACCTGATTAAAAATACCTGGAGATAAAGCAAAACCCTGCGGAAGCCTACTATAACGTAGCTTCCTGCCCCTGAATGTAAATGAAAAAATATCCCTGACAGAAGGATGGAGCGGTAAACAGAAAAATGCATTAGCCAAATCTATGCAGGTAAACCATTTTAAATCAGGAGTCAGTGATGCCAGAGCTGTATACGGATTCGGTGTAGAAATGGGAGGGGTTCTAAGGGCCTCATTAATAGCACGCAAATCATGTGCCATTCTGTATTTACCAGTACCTTGTTTTTCCACAGGAAGAATAGGGGTGTTATATGAAGAGTTTGATGGTTCTAAAACTCCAGCTTCAAGTAAGCCTGCAATAGTGTCTGCAATACCTTCCTCAGCCTGAGGTTTATGTGGGTACTGAGAACGCCAGATTGGATCAGAATGTTTCATCTCAAATGTGATGGGTGTGGTTTGCACTAGACCAACATCAGTGGGACCATCTGACCACAAAGAGTCAGGCACGACCTTTAAGGCCTCCACTGCATCAGGATGATCTGTTTTTTCTCTGCCATGATTTCTAGAAAGCTGCAAATGTTCCAGAATGGTAGTATCAGAGAGCTGCGTGTCTATTTTGTACATCTGAGTAGAAGGAGAAAAAGAGACTGATGGTATCTGGGTACGAACCCAATCCCTTAATTCAACTCCCCTCTTAACCATTCCCCCCAAATCTTTAGCTTGATGTTTCGGATGCAACAAAAGCGATATGTGGGGAAGCGCTTCAGCTTCCATCATATACCATTTATGCTGCTTTGAAGTCAGATCAGCAAACAGTGCCACACCCTTCCTCCCCACAAAGCATGGACCCGAAGCCACAGACCAACTTTGGCCTTCAAGTTCTGTTTCAAATTGTTCCTGGTATAAGGTAGGATCGCCCCTCTCATAGAGGAAGGTCACATGGAAAGGATCAGGCGGTGGAACAAAAGGCTGGAGTTCAAGCAGCCAAGGCTTCCAGAATCTCAGAAAGTCAGCCGCAGAAGATTCATGTGCAGACATCGTAGTCAATCTGGCCCAGAAAATATCAGCCACTTGTGAAGTGTCATCCTTCAGCAAAAATTGACCACTCATGGTGTCACAGCAATGCGTACGTCCATTCGGAAAAGTCACCATAAGTCCATCAGGGGTACATAGGATAGTAGCACCAAGTTTGATAAGCAGATCTCTGCCTAACAAGTTGACAGGCTTGGTTTGAGCCAGGGCCGTGCACAGACATTTTGAGGGGCAGTGGCCTAAACCAAAAAAAGGGCACTAAGGGGGTGGTTGCTTGTTAAAGGGATAGTTCACCCAAAAATGAAAATGCTGTCATCATTTACTCTTCCTCAAGTTGTTCCAAACCTGTATGACTTTCTTTCTTCTGCTGAACACAAAATATTTTAAAGAAGGTTGGTAATTAAACAGTTGCTGGTCCCCATTGACTTCCATAGTATATATTGTTTTCTACTATGAAAGTCAATGGGGTCCATCAGTCGTTTGGTTACCGACTTTGTTCAAAATATCTTATTTTGTGGACAGCAGAAGAAAGAAAGTCATACAGGTTTGGAACAACTTGAGGAAGAGTAAATGATGACAGCATTTTCATTTTTGAGTGAACTATCCCTTTAACACAAATTTTCCAGTTATTACAAAATGTACAAATAAAAGAAAAGACAGCACACGCTCAAATACATTTTAGACTTTATTGTAGATGTTTTCATAGAACATCATAATTACACATTGGTGATAATAACAGAAGAAACTATTTACAGATTTACATTTTGGTTTTTATCTTTTCCTTTTACAGCAGAACCTTTCTATTTGGTACCATGTCCTGAAAGATCTTAATAACCTCATCTTTTATGATTGGGATGTCTTTTTCAATGGCCAGAAGCAGAATATCAGAGAGTCGTTCTTGTCCACACGCATTACGAAGTTTAGTTTTCACCAGCTTCAACTTCGAGAATGAGCGTTCAACAGTGGCTGTTGAGACAGGCAGTGTTGCAAAGATTTTCAGCAGTTTAAAAAGTGTTGGAAACACAACATGAGCATCAAACTCCTTAAATGTTTCCAAAATTGCATGGGCACTTTTTTGTGAGCATGTGAGTGAAGAGTGGAAAACTCTAAGCTCAGTTCGCAGCTGTTCCTCCTCCTCTTGAAATCCGTAAAACTCACAGAGAGTATGGGCAGCATTAAGTGCTTCAGCATCTGCTGTGTCTTTCCACTTTGATGGTTCAATCAAACAATGCAGTGACATCACAATTTTGTCAGTGCTCCCCTTCCCTTGAAATCGCCTGTGGAGTTCCTGAATCAGGGAATCCAAAAAAGTGAAGTACATCCTTCCTCTGTAGTACTCCTCTAAAGTCTGTGGCTGGTGGTCCTCTGTTGCTGATGTGGAGCAGTACTTAAACTTTGTTGGTACTTTCCGCCGCCTTGCTTGTCCTGGAATCTCTTCAGGCACATTGATCCCTCTTGTTTCTGCTTGGATGGTAGCATTGTGAAATATTTCTTTGAATTGGTCTTCAGTCCTCAGTGTGTTCATTCTGCTAATGACACCATTTACAACAGTGTATGCTGCTGCCAAGTCCAAGTCTTGCCGCTGAAGAGCATTTGAAGCAACTGCTGTTTCCATGAATATTGGAGTTGTTCTCTCCAAGCAAATAATAAATTCAAAGTTAATGCTGTGCAACAGCATGTGTGCGTCCCCTGCAGCTAGATCAGGTGGCTCAGACTTGGTCAGATCTTCCAGGAATTGAACAACTGCAGGGAGGCATTTTCTGAGGGTTCTGAGGGCTGTTTCCCTGCAGGTCCATCGGGTGTCTGAGAGCTTCTGTAGCTCAAGGGCACGCTGGCCAGGATTCATGGCTTCCTGTGTTTGAACAAAAGCTGCATGTCGTTTTGTGGAGTTGGCAATGAAGGTGTAAAGTTTTTCCACTACTGTAAAAAAACTGACAAAGTGAATGCTTGACTTTGCACTCTCCACTAATACAAGATTCAAACAATGAGCATGGCAATGAACATATAATGCCTTTTCATTTTGCTTTTGTATTCTGGACTGTAGTCCTTTGTAAGGCCCACTCATGTTGGCTGCTCCATCATAACCCTGACCATGGATGTCCTCAACTTTCAGCTGGTTCTCCTTCAGCAAGTTCATTACTAGGTTGTATTCGGTTTGAGAGGAGAGACACCTGAGGTTTTTGACATGATGCTTGTTTTTCTTTGATGTTGTCAAGATGAAGCTTAAGGACACTGTCATATTGGCCAACCAACTCTACAAGCTCCAAGAAATTTCCTTTGTTTGAACTTGAGAGGCTTTCATTGTCACCTCTGAATGCCATGCCTTGTTTTGCTAAATACAATATAATATCAATCAGCCTGTAGATAATCTCCCTGTTTTTTTGCTTTTCTCTTTCTTTGGCTGCTTGCATCTCAAAGTCGCCCTTTTCCAATGCTGTATCCAATGCTTTTTTTTAAAAGCATTCCACTGAATCATGCCTAACATGTGTGACTCTGTCCTGCTATGCTCCTTCATTTTTCCTTTAGCTTGCTTCCACAGACTTAACCCCACTGACTTCCAACCTGTCCTGCTCTTATACTTTTCATCGTTCATGAAAAGCCTGCAGCTAAAACAGTACATTGCATCATTCTCAGGAGAATACTCTAACCAGGGGTGTTCTTCATACCACTGTCCCTGAAACGAACGTCCTTGTTAATTTTTTGGGAACGGCAAAATTGGACAACAGGGTCCTACTGAATTTGAAAATTTTGTGAAGGCCACATTGTATGTTAAATTGAATTTCTTCACATGAGCAGGATCTGATGGATTTTGTAACTGAAGCAAGAACTCAAAGTCTTCAGGCTTTTTCTCCCTTGTGTACATGGCTGTGGCTGCCTCACTCTCCATTTCTTCCTGTTCTGCGTCTGTCTCTTACCTCTCTGTGTCATTGTGTCGCCTTTCTTTCTCATTCTGAACTTTTTCTGTCTCTGGCTCAGTTCCTAGACCTTCACTTTTACTCTGTTGAGTTGATTCTGAGGCAGTTTCATCTTAATATATAGAATGAACAACAAACCTGTTACAATCATATTTTAAATACAATTGTTAGGCTTAAGTGCTAATTCAATTTAGGTTCTTGTAATATATTTACTCTTCAAATAATTTAATGTCTATCTTTCTTTGTATCAAATTCCAGCATATTCAGAATCCTTTACTGTCAGTCAGTTTAACAACACTTACCTGTAAGTGTCTGATTTGGCTGATGCTCAATGGGCTCTCCCTCACTCTCTAAGCCTGCCTCTTCCTCATCTTTAATGGAGTAATAAGTAATAGACATTTAATTTCATATTAGCATACAGCATAAATCTATATACTATGCTAATATACAACTCACTTAGAGCCTAAGCCTACGATGTGTTAGTCTCAACTAAGATAAGTGATTATAATGGGAAATATACTTACAAGAATTAAAAAGACAAACTATCTGCTAACTGTTCTATATATTGATTTACCTGCTGGCTTGCTGGAGCTTTGAATCTGTGTTTGCAGAGTTGAACTGCCTTTAGCAGCCTCCCTTCGCTCTTTCTCTCTCTGTCTCAGTCTTCTTTTTTGTGAAGGCATTGTCTTGTTTTGTGTGTGTTTTTGTCTACAAAGTGTGCCAACAACAGAAAATTTTGTCATTTGTATTAGATCTGATCGAGAGTACAATAATTTGATTAGACAAGCAGCTAACGTTAATTCTAAGAACGTGGATTTGTTGTACAAGTTGTTAGCACTAATAGAAGACCAAGAGCAAAACATTTCCGACATAAATAAAAACAAAACAAAAAAAACAAGTGACTAATTTCGCAGATTCAACCACTGTCTTCTCACATACACAGCCTACCTGTTAATGCGACAGCTTTCGTGAACTGTCGTGTTCACTCATAGTTTCAAAAGAGCGCCGCAGAGACACATACAGTGAGTGATGCTGCAGAGTGCGGAGCGAGCGGGAAAACCTGGAGCGGATTAGCGGAATCAGTGGAATGCTTTGAGCGGAGCGGTGGGGGTGGGGAAGAGGGGCACCTCAATCGATGAGGGCAGAGGGGCAGTGGCTCTGGCCACCGGGCCACCCCCCTGTGCACGGCCCTGGTTTGAGGAATGACAAAAGGATGTGATAGTCTTTGATCACCCACTGAAACAGGCAATGGTTGAGTTATAGGGAGAGTCATTGGAGCCATATGTAGAGGTGGCTGACCGGGAGGTATAGCGCCCCCTTGTGGGTGTGGGCACTCCCTCACCCAGTGTTCATTGGAGCCACACCTGTGACAACCGTTAGCACCCGGCTGCCTTCTCCCCATGCCTCTGAAATCCCCAAACCTGGCCCTGCCACGAGGCTGCCATGTCCTATAAGGAGCAGTAAATGGCGGATTCGGCACAGCTCCAGCATACATCACAGGAAAAGAAGGCAGCACTGTCGCTGATCCAACAGTAGGTGCTGCTTCAGCCACCATCTGTTTCACTTTTTTTAGACTGATACAAGTCAGTCAATTTATTCTGAGCCTCTTTTAACTGTAGTTTTAACAAAGCAGTCTCCATTTTCTTATTCTCCTCAGCGTCCTTTAACGCAGAATCTTGCACGTCTTGTAAATAATATGTTACGTGTCTTTCCCATGTAGGCTGATCATAAATGTGTGAATCAGGATTCCGTTTTATTAATGTAGCAACAGACTCTGGCATGCCTTCTAAAACTGCTTCTCTAAACCAAATCCGATTATTTCCCGGATCTCGAGGGTGTTCTCCAGTAACTGCAACCCATTTATCTTTACATTTTGCTATATGTTCTGCGGGAGTAACATCAGTTGACCAGGGAAATTTCAAAATTTTAGACGCAGGCGGAGTAGGATATTTTCTTCTGACCCACTCGGCAAGCTCATATGCATGATGTGTGAATGGGGCTTCATCAAGTACACATGCTATCTGACACTGGAGCATCATCTCATTATAATCTGTCAATGTCAACATTCTACCCATAATAGCTTTCCAATCCCGCACCGCTAGGGTTTGCCCTGAAGTCAACTGATTTAATTTATTTATCCAACAGTTTCCTCCACCAGTCAAAGCAGGGAGTTGCAGAATGATGGCAGATATGTCAGCCATCTTCCATGGTTTGTAAATTACCGAACCATCTGATGCTCCCACTAAAGGAAACATTAAATCAGGGCCTCCACTTGCCCCCAGTGACACCTGAGATCTGGTATTCTTAAATGGTCCTTCACTCCCCTTGTCCCCCAACGTCTGCATATTTTTGACCTGTAGAACCGCTACACATTCATCACGTTGACTGGGGCTGGCACTCCCTGAAAGGTCTGCAGCCTGACCCCTTACCACAGATGCTAATCTTTCCTGATTCTGCAGCACCCCATCCATCTGTAGCTGAACCCCAGTTAACCTGTGTTCGTGCTGCTCCATCTCATCCGTCAATTTAGCATTATATGCCAAAAACAATTTATCGGTGGATTCTAATGTGTTGCTAACTAAATTTAGTAGGTGTCGCTTTTCCTCCCCAGAACACATTCTGTGAGAGACTTCTCTTATAATCCCCTCGGGCACCATGACGAGCCCACCTGGCCGTCATAAGGCCCTGGAACTGGTTTTTATCTTTTTTACCGGGCTTATCAACTAAAACAGAATATAATTTAGAAATGTATATTAACAATTGGGCATCTAAAGTACTCCAGTTTCGTCCCTGAGGAGCAGGAAGTAATTTATATTCGGCTGCCATTAAATATTCGTAACAAAAATCCAAAATGGATTAAAATTTTAAAAAATAGGTTATTTGTATTAACTCTATAAATTATTTATTTTAATTGATAAACTATCAATTCGTAGGCCCAAATTTATCCCAATATTAATGCAATTAACAGTAAAGGCAGGCACCGTTTTTATTTATTTAATTTATTCCTTTTTATAGTGAAGGAGTTTATATATTATTTATCCATACAACATTAACCTTAATAAAGTTTTAGGCAAAGCCGAAACGAAGGAAAGCTAAAAAGGTTTATAACGCACTGTTTATCTTATCATTAATTTATTTATATACGGAGATTATTGCCGTTTCATCTAAAAATCAAAGAATTCCTAATAGAGTCCGGCCTGCGCCAAAACTCGGGACGTACACTTCGGTGAAACACACGAAGAAATAGAATTCTCCCAATATAAAGCAATTTTTATTTATCATTAAAACATATACCAAAAGAAATACGTTTAAAACTCGCTTTGCAACACAAAATCGTCAACAGTTTGCTCAAAAAAAAAAAACCTCCGCCGGACTGACAGATCAAAGTCCGGCCCAATAAAACTTCCGTGTCACACCGCGGAATGAATACGCCGGTGCACAGATGGCTAATTCTGCACTACGATGCTAAACCTAACAAACCGTACTCATAAGTAAACCAACCAAAGACAAGAACAAAATGCCTCCAACAAAACCACACTTCGCCATCAATACTCGAATGACTGTTTAACCGAGCCAAATAAATACAGTTCGGAAGCTAAGCTACCAAAGATTAGCTGTCATCATGAGCAACCTAGCTCAACCGGAAGCCAAACGTGACCGCTCCGTTATCATAAAAAGTTATTTTATATATATTCTATAGAGTTTACTACCAGTTATTCATAATAACAGTCCTATATATATGTGTTAGACAATGCTTTAGACGTGTTTACGTAGTTGCACAAGGTTGAACGCCTTTATTTCCAGGCGAAACTCATCCAAACTGTGCGTTAGCCGTAAGCTAACTTATGGTGGTACTTTAGCCGACTGAAAATGATATTCCCTTATTCCTCTACAATGTCAAGCTTCTACGCTTATTGTCTATACAAGAAGCGCTGGCATTGTCTAGGCGTTTAAGATTCGCAGAGGAATTATGGTTTTAGATTCAGTCGGTTAGTTCCCCTAAATGAGAAGTTTATGTGCGGCCGGATTGCAAGAAGCTACCTGGTAGCTTCCTTCCGTCACCGCGACTTCCCCAATCACCCACACATTCATCCGAGAGAAAGAAAGAACAACAATTTTTACAATCTCATCAAACACTAACCTCTACCGGAGCCACCTAAAGCCGGACCTTTAAACACAATCCAATTCACGTGGCTCAAACGTGCGTTTGGAAGATACGCCGGCCTCTCCAAGGTAATCCGTCTCGACACAGAGAGCACACAGGCTCTAACTGGTGTCTACCTGTCCGTTTGCCAGCCTCAGAGAATTCCGACAGCGTCCCATCGGAAGCGAGCGGCCAACTCTCAAGCCCCTGGTCCGCACTTCGGTCGGCCCTCAACCGAAAAAACAACACGTCAACATTAAATGGAGAACACTTAAATCGATCAATACCTATTAATTTGGTGTTAGCGCTTTTTCAGATTGATACAAAACCACCCGGGTGTCGATTAGCAAGGATCAATCCAGTCGCTCTCCGATTCTCTGTTGAACTCAAAGAAAAAACACAAAATCACTACAATTGCCACAAACACATGTATCAATCAGTTATGCCACACTCATTACTCACACTCAATCTCTCCCAGCCCTGAGAAAACTCAAAACCAAATCAAATGCCCGCATTCTCCACCATTTTGTCGGCTTCTTCTCATAATGTGCTCTGCAACTCACTTCCTGGTCAGAGAGGTGGGGGCGCCGAACTCCAAAACCCCAGCGGGAACTGTTTCAAAATAAGACCCAGAGCTGAGAGACAGAGAGTAACAACAACACACACAAACAGATATCTTTTTAAGACGCACCTGCAGATGGGAGCCAGACAAGATCTGACTCGTTCTCTTACAAGGCTGTATCATTTTTATTTCCAAAAGAACAAAGAACATATCACATGACTCCTCTCTCCTCCTTCTACATCTTGACAGGTCATTTATTTTCTCCAGGTCTCCTGACCGAACCATGAACTGGGTTATAACATGACTTAGAGTTATAGCTGATCCTCCCTGCTTTCAATTCATATCTTTACTCAAGAGTTTGTTTTCTTAAAACCTTCAACCCTATAAAATACTGGTAACAGAGTCATGTTTTACTACCCTGAATAATATAAACAGGCCTATTACTTCTAAAGCTTAAAAAAGATATAATTAAAACATATGTACTGCATAATAAAAAATAGCCTCAAAAAAGTAGAATACAACAAGGCCCTAAGCATAATTGGCCAGGGAGGCCCCCCTCCAAACACAGACAAAACTCGAGTTCCTACTTAACCTCTTGCTATTTATTTTCAAATTGGCATTAAATGAACATATGAACATTAACATTTAGATATTAAGTAATATACAGCATAAAACAAAAACAAAATAAACTGCAACAACAGCAGTAATATATAAATAATATATAAGTAATATACAAAACTTTCTTTAGAGCAGCATGGCATGCCACGGACCGGTGCTGCTCGGTCGTGTCCTAAAATAATGCCCGTCGGGTATAGTCCTGGTCCTGTTAGTAGCTTATGGTCTTTTGTGCAGGCTGTATGCTAACGTGTATGCTAACGATGAGGTCAATAATATAGTTTTTGACAGTGTTTTCTGTTTTGCCAAAACAATAAGGCCTTGACATAGGGTGGCCAAAAATGAGGACATTTTTCAAGACTCAACAAGTCTAGGATAAAAACTTATTGTTGCACTTACATCACTGTAATACAGAGAATTAGGAACTACTAGACCAGTTCTCGGCTCAGAGGAGTGGTAGTGCAATTAAAATCAGAGATCAGAGTCAAGATCTTCACATTAATTTGAAAATCCTGCTTAGTAAATTATCTGCCGGCAATTTACTGAACATATAAACACATAACATACAGTTCACATTCATGCAAAAGCTTGAGTTTGTTACTCACGACACCTTTCTTTGTAACCTTCAGGTTAAACTTGTTTCTGTTCTTTCAACCAAATTATTGTTTAAAAAAAACTGGCCTGCATGACAGACCATGCAGAAAAGTGTGTTTAACTCAAATGCATTTACATAAAATTGTCAAACAAAAGAAGAAAAATAAAATCTCTAACACTGGTCAACTTAACGAGGCGGCAGCTTTCATGTATGCCGTTAAACTTCACAAACAAAAACAGCTGATTGACACCAAATACAGGCTTATAATGTCAGGAAAATAAAATACCAGGGGTTTAACACAGATATATTCAGTGAAGTAAAGTTATTTACTCAAGTAATCAAGTATTTTCCTGTTGTAGAGATGGAGTTTGAGGCTTAATTAGCTTGTAAACTCGTCACATGCATTTCCGAAAATAAGGTAAAACTAAAAGAAATCTCACCAAAACCATCCTAGGTTAGATGTTTAAAGTCCTGGCGGTACCAGGGGATCAATGATAACTGGAAAAGTTTTGCTTTCACCCGTAGAAGTCAAGTTTAAACTCCGTGTTTAGCTTTAGCTTCAAACCGCTTCTCCTCCTGTTTCTCTCTCACTCACCTGCTGCTACTGCGGGGGGGTGCTTGTAGCCTACTCTGTTTGTTTCACGTACTTGTTTAAATAAAAAAGCTATCATCATTTACACACTTCTAAAACAAACAACCATATGAACTGTCACAAACATTTGCATTTATCTAGGCCTACTTATTGTCATTTCCTGTAGTTATTGTTATTATTTGTGAACCCGTTTATACCTGAGGGTGATGTGGGTTACATCCTAGACAGCCTATAAAAACATGAACTTACCAGCTGTGTTTTTTCTTCTTTCTTTTTTCAACTCCAGATTCGTGTTGTCTCTTCTTACCTGACATCATTAGCCATTCAACAACAAAGTATGATGACAATTGTTCAAGCTACCTGCTGCTAGGTATCTTCCATTTATATGTACCTGCCGAGTATGCTCCGCCCAGAGAGCCTTGCAGGATGCTCCACCTACCGGCTTTTGTGAAGCCTGCCAAGCAAGTCGCATTTGTAGTCTCATTTGAACTACAAAACCGCTACCCGACGACCCAAACTTACATAGTGCTGTTATGGCGGATAGAGGGCCGCAAAGCGAATGCAGAAGTGCCGTTTCACCCTGTTGATGACCTACTGACACGAGTTCGGAAACATTATTTTAAGGTAAAAAAAACTCTTTGGTGTTGCTTTAAATGAGTTTTAAGCCTTATGAATCCGGCCATTAACTCAGGAAATCAGCTCAGGGTTACTAACTTTATTCATACATCATGTAAGACAGGTGGATTTATAGAAGGACCAACTTCAATGAAGAGACAGAAGAAAACTGCCAACTAAACTCTATTTTAAATCACCTTTATGCTACGTGATCTTTATACATGTACATGTTTTCAGGAAAAAAAACTGCATTAATTTTCCAAGTTTGTATAATAATAACCCTAACAGTTATGTTTAAATTAATGACTTGTGCAGTTTTTTAAAACTACACATCAATAAAAACTAGTAAACGTATTAAACTTGTAGATTCATTAATACAAAACATTGTCATCAAATCAAATTAAACTTTATTTATAAAGCGCTTTTCATACAACAATTGCAACTCAAAGTGCTTTACAGAATTAAAATGACCCCACAAAGACAACATTCCCATCTCTCCATCAAGCTATTTGTATTGGTACCAACAGAGAGACAGTGAATCTCCCAACCTTTTTATAAGAACTACCAATCAGCGATTACCAGGAATTTCCGATCTTTTTACAGGCAGTGGATCGAACTCGGATTTCACTCTAACTATAAGTAGAATCCAGCCTGACGATGTAGCGGTTTACTTCTGCCAGAGTCTCCATTATATCAATAGTCAGTATCTGTTTTCACAGTGAAGAACACACATCCAAAAACCTGCCTCAGACTGAACAGAAACACAACTGAAAGCTGCAGCTGGACTATGAATGAGAAACTGATGGTACAAAGACACTCATACACATGAACAGATATACATACATATTGGTTCTTGAAGCTCTCCAGCTGAGGATTATTCATAGTGAATCTCCTCCAAACCTCTCAACAGACTTTCTCCACAATATTCTTAAAGCTGAATAATAAACTCCTCCATCTTGTCAGTTTTCCCCCCAGGCCTTAAGAACAGCAGCTATCAAACCACTGTTGAAAACAACAACCTGTTGCTATTGCAAAATTACAAGCCAACCTCAAATCATCCTTCATCAGTAAGATTTGGAGAGAAAAAATGTTTCAGCAGTTAAATACCTTCCTAACAATCACCAACCGCTTTGCTGTCTTTCAGTCCGGTTACTGTGCTCACCACAGTACTAAGACTTTGTCAAAGTATTCAATGACATCTGCATGAATGTAGAACGTGAAAGAACCACAGTGCTGGTATTATTAGACCTCAGTGCAGCTTTTGACACCACAGACCATGATATATTACTGAAGCAACTGAAGAACTGGTTCAGACTTTCTGGTTCATTTATTGACTGGTTTGAGTGTTACTTAAAGAACAGGGACTTTTTAGTATCAACAGGTAACTTTACATCAGAGTTGACCAAATTCACATGCGGTATTCCACAACGTTTCATCTTGGCACCACTCTTATGTATAATCTAAGGCTCCCACTAATCTAAAACTCAGATTATAACAAATAGAAAGTAAATTACCATAATTATGCAGCTGATGCACAGCTCTACATTACAATCTCACCAGGTGACTATGAACTCATTCAAACGTCGAGCAGATTGATTAAACATATCAATGTGTGGATGTGCCATAACTTTCCTCAGTTGAATAAAAATAAAAGTTACTGATCAGGTCTGAAATCTAGGTGTAGTGATGGACTCAGATCAGAACCTTCAGAAACACATAAAGACAATTGCTAGTTGGCCTTCTAACACCTGAAGAACATGTTAACGATTAAAGGACTAATGTCCAAATAGGGCCTCGAAAAACTCCTCCATTCATTTAACTTTTCTCAAATTCATTACTGCAGCAGTGTCCTCTCTAGAACTATCACCCCAGTCCTTACACTGGCTCCCTGTAGCTCAGAGAACAGAGTTTAAAATACTTATGTTTGGCATCTAAAACACTGAATGGATTAGCAAAAAAACAAAACAAATTAAAGTTGTATTATCTTTGTATTAACTTTCCAAATAACTCAAGTTTCCTGTTTGAGTCTACTCTGCATCTGCGGAGTCAGAACCAAACATGGAGAAGCAACATTCAGGTTTTTTGCTCCTTGAGTCTGGAACAAACTCCCAGAACACTTTTGTTTGTTTTCTGTTTTTATCAATTAAAGCACTGCAAACTGTCTTCTTGCTAAAATTATACAAATAACCATGTTTTGTCTCAATCCTCTCATTCCAGGGTGAAGATACTGTTGATGTCAGAGTAACCACTGGATCAACATCAAGACTGGATTCACACAGAGAAAAAATAGTCACCCAAAAACGTCCCTCAAGCTGAACAGAACTGCAGCTGCAAAGACTGACCGAAAAAGGAAAAACGTTACACCTTTATAAACAAAAATTGTTAGAGCTGGGTCTTCATTCGTTTACTCAGACAGGATTTGAGTTTCTTTTTGCTGATATATTTCAAATAATTGCAATACAGCATCTTTTACCAGGCTTTTCATTAATCAAATGAACATGGTAGCTCGAACAACGAGCTTTATTATGTCTGATTTAGAAGAAATCTGAAAGTTATATTTAAAGTACTGAGTAAGATACTGCAATGACTCAGTGGTTGATGGTTGTGTTTTGTAACAGAAGTTTTTTTACTCAAGATCATTTATGTTGTTTGGAACAAACAGTTCAGTGTGCTTCTCTGCATAAAGTCATCAAGATAAAACACTGTAAAAAAGCGCTTTGGAGACTTTATAACAGTTTAAAAGTTGTTTTATAAATGAGGAGCAACGAGAAGGAGAAGAAACCATGACACCATTACAGGACCGATTTACAGCGTCAGAGTGTTTTTACTTCATCTAAATATAAATGTATGTAAAACAACTATCAGCAGCTGGGATCAAGTAGCAACCAGTGGATTCACTCTATGATAAATCCTTGATTTCAGATAACAGGGTAGAGATAACCAGAGTTTATCCCAAGTGTAACTATCCAGATGTTAATCCACCGAGTTCAGCATTTTTTCCTTTACCTTTAGAGAAACAGCATTTGTTCTCTGAAAGTAAAATATTCTTAATATTTTATGAAAAAAAACTATAATTTATTATAGAGTAAAATACATAACATGAAAGCGTTTGATTTAAGTTTAGTCTCTGAGCCAGTTTTATTGAAATGCTTCATGTAGACCAATGCAGCTCAGAGTTATAGTCTGAATTTGTTGATCAAATGTTTTCATCATCTTTACTGAATTCATTAGAAAAATTCTGAGCAGTTTTCATTTTTCATTTATTGACAAAGTTCTCTGAAATGTTTCTGCAAGACAATTTTATATGAAGACTAATCAAATCAATGTAAAATTTATGTATGAACTAATGGCTAAGATTGACAGAAACTAAAAGCAAATCTTGACTAGCGCAGACAAAGCAGTGGCAGACAAGTGAATCAGCTCAGTACTGGGAACACTGGTCTCTCCTCAGTGTCTCTGTGACTGCAGTCTGGGAGCTCTGGGTGGCCTCACAGGTCACAGAGCCCACCTTCCTCCACTGGTCTGCAGAGAGCCTCAGGGTGCTGCTCCAGCTGTAGAGGCCATCGTTCTGCATCACTCCACGGCTCCTGCTCTGCTCCAAGCTGCTGCTGCTGCCGTCCACCTTCCAGGACAGACTCCAGTCTGAGGGGAAGCCCTTGTTGGCCAGACACATGAGGGTGGCCTTCCCCTGCTGCAGCTCCTCACTGGAGGGGGGCAGCACTGTCAGGGTGGGACGGGTGTTACCTAGGAGACACCAATCAGGTTAGAGGACAGGAACCATGAAGTCATCAAATAAATGACACCAGGACAGCTTCACTATGAGAAAGTTGAGTTTCTTTCAGCACCAATATAGTCACCAAAGAATTACATTTGAAAAATATCAATCCAGGTTTAAATTTAGAGATTTAGAGAGAATTTAGCAGATACTGTGACATGGTTACAGTTAGAGAGGGATTTTCTATAATAGGAAGTTCTGCCAGATGTTTTCATGCTCCACTCGTCACTCACCAACACACCGTTTCATTTCCCTTTCAGAGTCTCAGATCAGCACGAATAAGGTCACCAAAGAATTGCATTTGAAAAATTTCAGATTAGTTAAAAATTAAAATAAGAAAATAATAATAAAATATCTTTAGAATCTCATATTTACATGGAACATCACTTTTTTTTAAAGATGTTTTTAAAATGTAGGTTTGATGGAAAAAAACTGTTAAATGTGAAATACCAAATCTGAAAGGAAGTTTTTCCTAGCTGCTTTCAACAGTAGATTAAGACTGATTTTATTCTACCACCAACAGCTTTGGTTTTGTTCATGTTCTGATTTGTTGCTGGCAGTGAAGAATTAAGGTAAAAAGTAATATCATTAACAAAAAAATCCAACCTGCAATCATGAAAATTATTTTTGAATCAATATAACATGAACATAAAATAATAGACATTTGACTTCAGCTTCAATCTGCTTTGTATAAGAAAGATACGAACACAAAGTTATAATTTTCTCATTTCTAAATAAATCCAGAAATGTGCTTTTAAAGATTCCAAGATATTTTTAACATTTGTATTTAGCAGGAAGTAAGCTTACTTCCAACATCCAGTCTGGTTTCTCCAACAAAAGTCCACCAAAGTGATACAAACTCACTGAGGCGCCGTACAAAAACCTCTGACTGTAGAGAGACACGGCTCTCTGACTTGGTCTGACTAAACTAAACCTACAAACCAAGATTACATTACAAGGTCAACCCAATCATTACTAAGTTACATTATATAATTACAAGTTACTAATCATTGGATTAGTAACTTTAGTAATTAGTCATTAGCAATTTTAAGAAGTACTTTCTGTATTTTAGAAAATGTCTTTGCAAAATATTAAATAATGCATTTGTTCCCATTTTCAAAATGTCAAGCAGAATTACAATAATAGAATAAAATCATAAAAAGAGCAGCTTCATCTTTGACTTACTTCCAACATCCAGTCTGGTTCCTCCACCGAACGTGTACCACAGTGATACAAACTCATTGAGCCGTCGTACAAAAACCTCTGACTGTAGAGAGACACGGCTCTCTGACTCTGATCACAAACAACTGAGATAAAACTGTTTTTGTACATATTTCTCACGTAAAGCCAAACCTGAGCACTAAACCAAAACTTTTTTCTTAGCTTTATCAGAGCTTAATTGCTAAAGAAGATACTGTAATTGTAATTCTGTCCTCTTAGGTGTCTTTTAAAGCTCAGAGAATAGACTTCAAAATACTTTTAGTAGTTTATAAATCAGTGAATGGCCAGACGCTAAAGTATCTTGAAGATCTACTGTTACTATACCAACCCCCCCAGAACACTCAGGTCCTCTAATTCCAGTCGACTCAACATCCCTAGAATCAGAACCAAACATGGAGAAGCAGCTTTCAGTTTCTATGCTCCTCTAATCTGGAACAAACTTCCAGACAACTGCAGAGTTCTTTTAAATCATAGCTAAAATTGTATCCGTTTAGAGTTTAGAGTAATGTTTTCATGTATGAACTGTTTTGTGTGTGCTTCATGCTTTATGGCTGTTTTTACTTTATCCTAAATTCATGTAATGTTTTTACGTATCATATGCTCTGTGTGTTTTTTATGCTTTGTTTTTGTTTTTTACTTTATCCCCTAATCATGTAAAGCACCTTGAATTATCTTGTTGTTGAAAGTTTGCTATAGAAATAAAATGGCCTTGGCTTAAATCAAAGCCCTGGTCTCAAACATCAACTTTTGTACAACAAAACATGTTTTATTCATTTTTTAAGAAAAGTCAATTAATCACTGTCGGATGTGATTCAATAAGGAATAACTCACAAATTAAGGGTTTCTCTAGTTTCAAACGTTTAGGATATTAAATTGATGAACTCAGATTGTAAAGGAAGACATTCGGTAACCCAACATAAAACCAAAACTCTTTACTGGATTTATAGAAAGGAGTTTTTCCGTTTCTTTTCATGTAAAATAGAATTGAATGCATTTGACCTTTTTGCTTTTTATTGACTGTGGAGATGTGTTGTTTTTGAATGCATCTGTTTGTTGTTTTTAAATATGTTTTATACTGGAACACTGATATTTATGACTACAGTGGAGTCCTGCCTATTTCTGATTCATTATTTGTGGATTTTCCTACTTTTCTGTGGAACATGACTGTTATTTGTGGAAAATCTGCCTATTCACTGATTATTTCTTTGCTGCACATATCTAAAACATTTAAAGGAAAATTTAGCTTGGGAAGCAGAAATACCAAGGTTCAATGCTACTTGATACGCTATTGACTGTTGCAGCCAATCCAGGACCAAAAAATAGGAGACAAAATATGGAGAACAAGAAGTTTCTAAAAGATAAAAAGATTTAACATCCTCATTTAGATTTGTTGTAAAGATCAAAAGTCGTAAGAAAAATCAGAACTCACTATGACATTCTATCTATTTATTTGTAATAGTTGGACATGTAAATATTTATTGTAATTTTGAGAATTATTGAGAAATTTAAGTAAAGTACATAGACAACAAAATCTGAATTATATACATTTATATTTTCTATTAAATGTAAAAAAAAATAAAAAAAAATTCAATGGAAGAATAAATTAACACAGCCCCAAATTCATTACCACCTAAAATAACATTCACATGCATGTAATAAAAACATTGTTCATTGTTTGAAGTAGGTTTGCTCTGTTTACATCTCACTGACTTTTTAAATGAGATTTAGATGCAAAGAGATGTCTTACACTGCAGAAGGACGATTATTAGGACCCCCACAGCTTATGAGTCAGAAAAAAGATCTAGAAAGGTCTCAAAATTAGATTTAGTTAGCAGTTCCATTGTAAGGAAAAGAGTCAACCGGTGGAGAAATTTGAAATCAACTGCCTACATATGCAGATTAGGCTTTACATCAAGTTCACCTCCAAAGAAGACCAGAAGATGCTAAAACAAGTCTCCCAAAAAACTAAAATGTCATCAAGGGACCTACAGCAGACTTGCTGCTGCTAATATGAAGAGACGTGCTTCAATAATAGAAAGAGACTGTACAGGTTGAACCTTTCTGGGACATATGTCAGGAGGAAATCTTTGCTCTCAAAGTAAAAAAAACAACCTCTGGAATCATGTTTTTTTTGGACACACGAGTCAAAAACTAAATTATTTGGACACCAGAACATGTGACATGTTGGACTTCAGTCAGATACAGAACCTTAAAGACCTCATGACACGTATCCATTATGTGACGTCAGCGACAGAACCGCTCAGGTTGGACAGTCCGAAAACTATGCTGCCAGGCATCATGGAGGCGCTCATATTTGAAGATTCTTCCTCCAGTTCTAGCATGGAGATGGTTTTTGAGCTGGAAAATGCAGCCGGTCCTGGTGCTTCTAGAGGTGGTGGTGGCCTGAACCGTACAGGTACGAGTCGTACACAACGACTGAGATGGATAGAAGAAAGCGGGTCAGAGAACGATGAAGCTAACATAGCAGCGGGAGAAGTGACGTCAGGGAAACACAGATTGGTAAGGATTAAAAATACCTTTTAATCGTGGCTTCTTTTCTTTTCAAATAATTAACAACATTATATAAATGAGCATAAAAATTATAACGTGTAGTGATTTTAGTAGTGACCTTAAAAATAAACATTACATAATGTAAATATGCTAAATCAGTTTTAAATCTAAAAATAATAAACTAATCCAAACGTACTTATTTATAAGGTCTGAGACTGATATCGGAAAAATGAAATCATATTGTAGGCAGACATTCAAGGCAAACAACAAAGCAAGTAAGACTTCATTACAATTCTTTATGATTATCGTAGCAATTTATTAGTTTCAGGTGAAACACGTTTGTTATTTAATTTCTTTGTCAGACTCACTAAATAAAGTTTGAATTATTTTTAATTGTAGCAATACTGCTTTGAATATGTACCTGTCTCTTCTGGACACAAGATCTAATTGGGGGGTCAGTGGAAGTGGAGCTTGTAGGAGTAGCGATGCTGACGCTGTCAGTGTCGCGCAGTCCATGAGCGCCGTGGTGGCCCGCAGCCACACGCTGCCACACTCCTGCTGAACACTGTAGGTACAGCTGCCGGCAGCAACACACGCTTGTGTTGAACTAAACAACCCAGTGATTCCTTTATCATAGCAACAGAATCAAAACAATTCAGCTCAAAATGTTCCGAACAGAGAAGAGAGGAGGGAGCCCACTTCTCACGGGTGCGTCTAACCTGTTTCACCCACTTAGACAGTAACTCTGGGTCTTTGGGAAACTTAAATAAACTGACACAGTCCTTGTGTGTATTTGATCAAAATCCCGCAACACAACGCGAAGGCATTGCGATCACTTTTCTTTGTCAAGAACAGAAAATAGCGGTCCCAGTCACAGCTGAAAAGCCGCTGTCAAATGTGTCAACGAACAGAATGCGTTCTCTCGCTAACGTCACTTCCGGCTTTATGCTCGTACAGTGCGCGGTGATACAGTACGAGTAAAATGCTAGTCAACGCAGCGGTTTTTTGCTCTCAGTAAGATTATGCAATGCGTGTCTGTAACTTTGAAATAGTCCATTGGGTTCGGATATCTTTATTATATGTTATGTTTAAAAATGTCAGCTTCGTGTCATGAGGTCTTTAAATAAATCCGGTTAGAGGATAGAAACCGTGAAGGCATCAAATAAATGACACCAGGACAGCTTCATTATGTGAAAGTTGACTTTCTCTGTTAAAATGTTTCTGCCAGATGTTTTTCTGCTTCAACAGTCACTGAAACATTGATTCACTTCTTATTAACAAACCTCACATGCATATCAGCACAGAGAGAAACATTATAATTTTAGGTTGAATGATAGCCTATTGCAAATTATTTATGAAGAATCATCATAACTTGTAGTTGAATAATTAAACCCCATAAACTTTTTAAATTCGTTGTTATGTTTCTCTTGTGTTTGATTATTTTTGCCAGCAGAAGGCTGATCAGTCTGGCTCTCATTAAACACTGAGTTCACTATTAGTGTCTCTTGAATTACTTTTTCAAGCTTGTATGACAAACATGCTTAGAAATTCTAAATGGTGAGGCATCCCTTTCTTCTATTTTCATAAAGTCTGAATTGTGAGTTTCCCCAAATAAATTCATATTTCCTCAGTATTAGACCAAAGGGTTCTGTGTCTGTGGATAAAGACTTGTTCAAGTGTCAAACATAGAAAAAAATGTTAATCTTCTTAAAATTACAGGAAAAGAATAGAAGTTAATAACCTTTCATTCCATACAAAAAGCAAAACTTCCATATTTGATCTATTTTCTGTTTTCAACAGCTTCATCATATTGATCCCTGATGGAGTCATTGAGAACATTTCCATAGAGAACCACTTTGCATCAGCAGCACCATGCTCCAGTGCTCTGGGAGAGTTTATAGTCCTGAGAGTTGAACACTGGATGACTGACAGCTGTCCTTCATCACAACAGAAGACACAGAAATCCTCCTCATCAAAAACATGACTTTGATCTGCATTGTCCTCATCTGGACTCTCCTCTGCTGCTGCTTCACAGGTAAAGTCCAGAGAATCCAACTCCTCTCCTCTATGAACATCTGTCCCTCTGAAATGAAGCCGACTAAACCATGAAGCTGCTTTATGTTTTTGTCTCTGTGTCCTCAGAGTCCAGAGGTCAGGTCACAGTGACTCAGCCTGCAGCAGAGAGAGCTGATCTGGGAGGATCTGTCAGCATCAGATGTAGAACCAGTCAGAATGTTTATAACAACAACTATTTAGCCTGGTACCAACAGAAAGATGGACAAACTCCCAAACTGCTCTTTTACTATGTTGGAAATCGAGTCTCAGGGACTCCAAGTCGTTTTAATGATGGGGGATCAAACTCTGACTTCACTCTGACCATCAGTGGAGTTCAGGCTGAAGATGCTGCAGTTTACTACTGTCAGAGTGTTCACTATATCAATAGTCTCTGGGTGTTCACACAGTGAAAAACAGTCGTACAAAAACCTCCCTCAGTCAGACTGAACTGAAACTCCAGCTTGATGCTTCAGCAGGCACTGATACAGCTTTAAGCATCAGATGTAGGACCAGTCAGAATGTTCATCAAAGGTTCTCAATGATCAATTCTGGTTTTAAAAGAGAGATGGAGAGCCAGGGCCGGATTATGATAGTAGAGGCCCCTGGGCACAAAGTGTTTAAAGGGCCCCCCACACCACCAAAGAAAGTAATATCATTTAAACAGGATTTTCACCATATTCCTGTAAAACTATAGTTCTCATCTGAGGTCAACATTATCAAGACACTACACAGTGGTGTAACTCGCTTTACTATGTAAGTTTGTTCCATAACTTAATCACAAAAACTCACTCATACCTGTTAATTTTTCTTTCCTGTCTCACTCCTTCTCTTCTGTCTCACAGCGCTCCTTCAGTTCTTTTACTTCTCAGTTCTCCAATGATGCCGTTCTCTGTTTCTCCCTGTCTTCCCTCTATTTTTCTTTTTCTTTTTTGTTTCTTAAAAAAGGTGCAATCAGTTTATGTAAACTTGACTCATACTTTACAGCATTTGATCATAAATGGAAGAAAACACTTTTCTCTTTACATAGTAATAATAATAATGTGTTTAATAAACCTGTATCCGTCTCTGGAAGCCCTGTTTCTCTCTTCATCCTCTCCTGTTTCTCATAACTAAATCCATGAGAACATGACTTTTGTCTAAAAATGAACAATATATTGGCAATAACATCGATATTGGATGATTTCAGCAATGTCTTAACAAATTGGTATAAGTTGGTATAAGGCAGTGTAGGGAAAGTTCAGTTTTTATATGAACCAGTTCAAAGTTGTAGTTGACAGCTTCAAAAATGAACTAATTCATAGTTCTTTTTTTTTATGTTGCCGCGAGCTATCTCCCCAGAATGCTGCCATTTTCTAATTGTTGCCACCCAGTCAGTCCACACTTGTACTCAGGTGTCAGATTCAGAAAAACCTCTGTCATCCTCAGAAAAAACTGCTTCAACCCAAACGGCCTCAGAAAAACATCTCAAAGGAGTCAGGTCTCGGAAAAAACAGAGTCAGATGAAAAGTTATCAGAGTCAGGTATCAGACATCAGATGAAAATTAGTCGGGTCTCAGAAAAACCGCTGTCAGAAAAAGTGGAGTCAGAAGAAAAAGTCTCAAATGAAAAGTTATCAGAATTAGCTGAAAAATATCACACGTCACGGACGAAGCTGAAGTTAGCTTCCGATTCGTAAATGTGTAAAGGGCAATTCCATTGAATCTTTGCTAGCCTAGACTACATTAAACCAAGTCCAGATCAAAAACTGCAATACTTGGACTTTTCAAATCTGGACTGAAGTACTCTACACAGCATGTAGATTAATTAAAACACATTTTCTGATTTGTGAAACCTTTATTCTATTTGTGAAAATGCAAATTAGGTTCATTTTATGGTATTTTTACCATCCAGACCACATTAGACCAGGTTCTGATCAAAAACTACAATACTTGGATTCTTCAAATCTGGACTGAAGTTGTCACGCTGCCCTATTTCTGCCTGATTGTCTTCACCTGTCTGTCTCATCATCCACACCTGATCCTACTCACCTCCTGCCTTTAAGAGCCCTCACTTCCTTTCACTCCCGGCCGGATCATCCTTCCTCCTTCCTCCTAGTAGTCCTCCTTCAGTAGCAATTGTCAATCCCCATGGTGTGTCGTCTTCCTGCTGTCTACCTTCCCTGCCCGATGTCCAGTGTCTCAGTTCCTACCATCATCACCAGGACTTCACAATAACTGGACCTTCCTTCAGCGAGTGCGTTTGGGTCCATTCTCCACACACACCTCGTGACAGAAGTACTCTACACATGACATAGATTCATTAAAAACACAGTTTCTGATTTGTGAAACCATTATTCTATTTGTGAAAATGCAAATTAGGTTCATTTTATGATATTTTTACCATCCAGACCACAATTCTGTGGAAATCCGTGAGCACAGTTTGATAAACTGTGCTCTCTGTTTTGCAACCCAGGCGCACGGATTACTTAACTGTCCTCTCTGTTTTTGATAGGCTATGTGTGTTATAACGTTAGGCTACTACTACTGTAAAAACGTGAAACATATAACTTGATGGTTTATTGTAAAATCGTGAAATGTACGTTAAAAGTGATACTTGAAGTGAAACTTATTAGTCTACTTAAGTTTTGTGGTGAAAACTGGATAAACTGTGTTTGTCTTTGAATGATTAAACATGCAGCCTAGATCAGAGAAATATTAAATCAATGGATAAGTTGTACTTCATACTAGGCTGAGACATGGAGAATGTTGAAGCTTGGATGACACTGATCATGTTGGCGTTGCACCTTAAACCAGATAGTAGCACACGTCTTCGTGTCGGTAACCTACATGACATAGCGGGTGGAAAGTGGACCCAAAGCAGAAAGGAAGTTTATTTAAACAGTTTATTTAAAAGAAGCTAATGGCGATGTCCAGGCATTTGTTGTTCCTTGATGACAAGGTGGGTCAGCAGCAGGACGGAGTGACAGACAAATAAACTGAGCTCCTAACGGCGGGTCTGCTGCAGGGATTACTGAGCAGAAAGGGAGAGCCTGGGTCATGGTGTTTTTTATTTGCTGCAATAGATGGATAACTTCAATTGCCTACAGCTACTGTGCTGCACACAGCGCAATAAAACAAAAGATGAGAGTTAATTATATATTGGCTATAGCCAGGGTAGTTTATTTTAAACGTGTTTTAACATTTACACAATTTACACGTTTACATTTCTTTTTCCTGTTTGAAAAGCAGTAGGCAGAAGTATAAATTCATGTGTTGTGGGCTACACTAATACTGCGGGTTAACAAATTGTTGACTCTTTTTCCCACAATTTCACAATATCAGGTTCATCCACAAGAACAAAAGATCAGAACAAAAAAACACATGTTTATGATGTATGGCACTGTCATGACCATCCTGGTTTGAACTGCTGTTATTCAGATTTGAATGAATCCATTTGAATATGTATATAATGTTTGGGTTGACTGTAGGGAATTGATAGAATCTTAAAGAGCTAAAGTAATATTGATGAAAATGTTAAAATATCCAACACATGCATGCAGTGCAGTATATTTGACAAAAAAGTTATAAAATGAACCTAATTTGCATTTTCACAAATAGAATAAAGGTTTCACAAATCAGAAACAGTGTTTTAATGAATCTACATGCTGTGTAGAGTACTTCAGTCCGGATTTGAAAAGTCCAAGTATTGCAGTTTTTGATCAGGACTTGGTTTATTGTAGTCTAGGCTAGCAAAGATTTAATGGAATTGCCCTTTACACATTTACGAATCGGAAGCTAACTTCAGCTTCGTCCGTGACGCGTGATATTTTCAGATAATTCTGATAACTTTTCATTTGACTGACTCATCTGACTCCACTTTTTCTGACAGCGGTTTTCCTGAGACCCGACTAATTTTCATCTGATGTCTGATACCTGACCCTGATAACTTTTCGTCTGACTCTGTTTTTTCCGAGACCTGACTCCTTTGAGATGTTTTTCTGAGGCCGTTTGGGTTGAAGCAGTTTTTTCTGAGGATGAAAGAGGTTTTTCTGACGCTGAGAGAGTTTTGTCTGAAGATGACGGATGTTTTTCTGAATCTGACACCTGAGTCTGAGGATGTCCTAAAAGGAACACCGTATATACACCGTTATCTGGTTTTGAGTGGTAGATGATTTTTGGTTTTTTTGGTACGTCGTTGCCGTGTCTTTTAATTTTTTTAGTGACTTGCACATAGCCTACCTTGAAAGGCTAGCCAGCTGGCCGGATGCTTTATGTCAGTATACCGTTTCAAGTTTGCTGTTGACGTTGTTGATGTCCCGGGTAACTTTCTTGAGACCCGCCAGCAAAGCTTACACAAAAGTGTAAGATTTTTCACACCTGGATCATCACTAACCTTTTCAAAAAAAATCTTTTAGGTGGTCATACGAAGATGCCGCTTTATTAGTTGATGCAGAATTACTTCTGCTGTTGCAATCACCTGAATTTGCCTGCATACTTCGCAATTTGACACCAGAATCATATGCTGTGCGACTTGATAATATTAAAAATTAAAAAATGCTGTTTAATTCAATCTTTTAAGAGATTTGTGTAATATTTATAACATTGTTAATATCGGTTATCAGCCATAACAGTAATATTAATATAAACTATCGTTATTGAAGCAAGTTTTTAGATCTGTGCATCCATACTTTTGACTCGATCCTCTACGATTTGCTGCCCCAGCCTCTCTGTCCACCTCTTTATGAGTTCACTAACAAAAGTTGATTTGCAGGCTGAAGATGCATGAGTTTATCACTGTCAGCAGGATTGGATCACACTGTTCACACAGTTGCCATCCATCCATTATCTACACCCGTTTATCTCCTGCAGGGGGCTGCTGCCTATCTCCAGCAATCATCAGGTGAGAGGTACAACCTGGACAGGTGGCCAGTTCATTGCTGGGCAACACAGAGACACACAGGACAAACAAACATGGACACACTCATACTTAAGGGCAATTTAGAAAGTAAGTAACATGCAGGGAAAACAAGAGATATTATTAGCCTTCCTGTGGTCGGTGATCATGTGATCCAGTCTGGAGTGGAGAGTTTTTCTCCACTTGGGAAGTGACAGCACAGCAGATGTTAGTAAGGGCGCACTTTACCGCCCAAACCCCGCCACGGGATGAAGCTGGATATCTGGTCGCCTGATTATAAAAAGCAGCAGCTCCACCATCGATAATAACAGGGCGAGTATTTTCATTAACTGTCCCCCACAATGCTGCGTTACACACCGGATAAACCCAGTCTGAGCTGCCGCTGCTACAGCTAGCCTCAGGCTGTGTTGTGTAGCTAACGGCAGCTTCCTCCTAACAGGTTGGTTAATTGGCGCACCATCATCCACCATGTCTTCTTTTTCCTGATTTTCCTCCTTATGTTTTACAAAGAACCTGTCAACAGATGACAGACTTCTTAATAAACACGTCTTCTTCTCATTTTTCTCTCTTTCATTTATAAAAACCGCCTTTTTTCACTCATTTCGATTCTCTTACTACTCCCACTGTCTGGTGACGGTCAGTGGAGCCAAAGCGCTATATGCTGGGGTAGGGGCGGGGCATGTTGCCATGGTTTCCACAGTTGCGCCTTAGGAACTATGTAACTCTGTTAAAGTAAAGTAACATAGTGTGGATCTTATGGGTTATCTCCACCAGCCTATCTCTGCCATATTTGAAATTTGAAGACTGTTTTTTCTTCCTTAAACTGCCTGTGCCCATAAGGCCCTTTGGATAATCCGGCCTTGTAGAGATCCTACAAAATTAATAATGACGTTTTAAGGTCAACAAGCATCTGTGGTTCCAGATCCCTGTTGAGGCGCATTTTCACATTAGACTATATAGACCCTGCAAGAGAAGTAAAGGCTAAAGATGCAGCAGTGTATTACTGAATGGGCAGTTATCCACAGTGCTTTAAGTGGAAAGAAATAAGTGTTGGTACTCCCTTTAATGACCTGCTGTCAGTCTGTGATACAAATATGGGACACAAACATGGGTGATATTTATGTACATATAGATCAATCTATATGTAATCTATCAATCTAGCCAAATGTAAATGTTGACATGAAAAATCTAAATTCTAGATTCTAAAGTCTAAATATTTCAGATGCTATGCAGTTGATACAAAAACCTAAGGTATGTCGGAAACTATTGTGGCTCCTGTACTCTGTTAATAACCAGTGTTGGGTATAGTTACTTTGGAAAGTAGTTAATTAGGTTACAGCGTTACCATCAATTAAAAGTAATCAGTTACGTTACAGCGTTATCCATCATAAAAGCAACGCGATAGAGTACTTATGCATTACCAAGAATTAAAAGCCAGTTCGCAGCGCCTCGCACATGATGCAACTTAATTGACAGACACAGCCTCCTTTAAATGCAGCGAGAAGCAGTGACGGCTGGTGAAAAATATTCTTGGTGGGGCTGTGCTTTTTTTTTCTTTTTTTAAATCAAACTTGTGCTTTCTGAGCTTTGTGCACAACTCCACTATTTCCTGAACTAAGTACAGCTCTTTTATTTCCTGTCTTACATCATTGGACAAACTGATTAATCCAGGTGTGTCTGACCATTGTTGTTGTGACTACTGAGGTCAGACACACCTGGATTGATCAGTTTGTCCAATACAGACAGGAAATAAAAGGGCTGTACTTAGTTCAGGAAGTAGTGGAGCTGTGCATATAGCTTATCAAGTCATTTTCAATAATCATCCCAAAACAATTGAACATATACGGCTGGATACCAGTACTCTGTGAAATACTGATTATTTTAATGCCAATATTAACAACTTGAGGCCTTCTTGTACTAAACATAAATACAATATTGCACAAACAAGTTTAGAACCAAACTGGAAACAAATAACTTATTAGGTTTACACAAAATTGTACACACAAAGCTGTTAACTCTTACAGCAGCGCCCCCTTGTGGCAGAGAAATCACACTGCCAATGTCACCACCAGATATCTTGCCCGTCCTCACACCAGCCTTGCGGCGATTTCTCTATCGCCCTTCATGCGTCCGAATCAACGACGCTGATTGGATAAATTCCTGTTGCTATGTGCGAATTTCTTGTCAGTGATTGGCGGCTGCTGCACTGCTTGGGGAGATCTTTCTGTCACCCCAGCCGCAACAGAGGGAGCTTTTCCTCCGAAAATGATATATATTTTACTTTTATATATGATACTTTGTTACAAATTTAAACACACAATTAACTTAGGATATGTGATTATTGTAAAAAAATAAAATAAAATCTAAATCTAAAAAACTTGGGAAACACTGGGGGTGGCGGCGCCCTGTCGCCCTCTATTAGTGACGATGAATAACGTCAGTCATCCAACTAAATTAACTCTGCAGGATAAAAACAGGAAAGACAGCCAGCAATAGGCTATTCCACATAATGTTTAATTAATTTATTTTTTTTATCACAGAACATATGAATCGAAAACACTTATCCACCCCAGGTAGCCTGATAGAGTGGTCTTTGGATACATGATGTTTTAAATTGGAAGTGGAATTTTTTGCGGCCGACAGAAACTTTTCCCGAAAGCAGAGTGTGCATTTTACCGTTATATTCTTTTCTCTTTCGTCGACGAAATTAAAATAATGTCCGTTCTTCCACGAAGCTGTGCTACTGCTCTCTGCCGTCTTGCCAGGAGTTCAAAAACACTCACACACACACACAGGGTCAGGAGGAGCAGAGCACAGATGAATCACAGCGCTTCGGCTCCGCTGATACAGCAGCAGGTGGCATCGTTCCTTTCACTTCACTACGACAACAAAAGCACTTGAACATAGCAATGGGAATTTCCACTTCACAAGTGGAATGTATCATCTTTCCCATACCACATGAAGGCAGCAGTACAGCAAGCTTTATGCGTATAAACAATAGTTTTATTTTGAGGCGATTTTTATTATAAACAAATAGAAGCTGTAAACTGTTGGGAAGTCTAAGCAGGGTATTGACTGCTGAGGAGAAGTCCCGGTACTCATCAACACATGCTGGAAAAACGTTCCGGTACTCAGCGCACGCTGGAAATAAGTCCCGGTGTACGCTGAGGAGTAAAATTTAGAAGTGCCGGTACTGCGTACCCTTGCGTACCGGCCCACTTAAAGCACTGCTTATCCATCATCAGCCCCTTCTTACACACAGTGAAATATTGTGATACAAAAACCCCCAGTGAGAAACGAGGCAAATTGCTATAGGCCTGATTTCTGGAAGACATAAAACACACACGCAATAAAAGCCTCTAGTGGCAGAATAAAGTATTCAGAAAATGAAGTAAAAATATGCAATGTGTGATCAATGGCTGTCCAGACTTTTAAATCCAAAGACACACCAGCAGCACTGATTATCTATATTTAAAGCCTTTTGGTTATAATCCCAATTTACTGGTCAGGAATTTCTGATGGTTTCAGCAGACGTCAGTCTGCTGAAACCATAGATTTAACATGATTAATATAAACATTCAATACCATTTCATCTTATTTTGAAACCAATTTTTTTGTTTTTCAAAGTTGGCATAAAAAACTTGACTTTCGTTTTCAGCTTACATATTTTCAGTTTCAAATACTTATTTCAAATACACAAACATTATGGCCCTGATTTAACTCCATACCCCAGTTGGCCTATGCTCAAAAGGTCCTTTGGATAATCCGGCCTTGTAGAGAGGCTCCAAAATCAATAATGATGTTTTCTGGTCAACGATCATCTGTGGTTCCAGATCCCTGTTAAGGCGCATTATCACATTAGACTATATAGATCCTACAAGAGAAGTAAAGGCTAAAGATTCAGCAGTTTATTACTGTATGGGCACTTATCCATTATCAGCCACTTCTTACACACAGTGAAATATCGTCATACAAAAACCCTCAGTGAGAGGACTGAAACGTAGCAAATTGCTATAGGCCTGATTTCTGGAAGACATAAAACACACATGCAAAAAAAGAATAAAGTATTCAGAAGATGCAACAATATATAACATGTGATCAGTGGCTGTCCTTTTCAGAGCCACAGACACACCAGCAGCACTGATTATCTATATTTAAAGCCTTTAGGTTATAATCCCAATTTACTTTTGTCAGGAATTTCTGATGGTTTCAGCAGACGTCAGTCTGGAACTGATTTCACTCTGACCATTAGCAGAGTTCAGACTTAAGGTGTCAGCAGGAGAACAGCTTCCTGTTGACAGTTGGTGATCCAGACCCTGACCATTTAGAATAAAAAACTTATTAAACTAATAAAATCAGAAGCAACATGTTTACATAGCAACAAATCAGTTTAGAGGTGTGTTTACCCTGAATATTGTGGTAATTAGCATACATCTCACAGGACTGAAGAGGAAACATGATGACATGCAGAGCAGATCTCCATGTGACTGACTCTGTGTGTTTGCATATGTGTCCTGCCTCTCTGCTCCCAGCTGTTAAGAGGTCAGAGTTGATCAGTGGCTGTCCAGGCCTTTCAGAGCCACTGATACACCAGCAGCACCATGATGATGTTACTGACTCTACAGCTGACCATCCTGGGGCTCCTTGTTCAGGGTGACAATTTAAGCTCTATTTCAGGGTTGAACACTTAGATGATTAATCCATCTAGAGTAACTTAATACATTCTTCAAGAGCAGAGCCTCTTGTTTTATAGTTCTTATTTTCATTTATTTATTTTTACAAAATTGGTGTTACCTTTTTTCCTTTATTTATTTATTTTCTAGGTTCATCAGCAGATATCGTCCTGACTCAGACTCCAGGATCTCAGGCTGTTGTTCCAGGACAGACTGTCTCCATCAGATGTAAAACCAGTTCCAGTGTTAGCAGCTGGCTCAGCTGGTACCTTCAGAAGGACAGTCAGTCTCCCAAACTTTTAATCTATGGAGCTTCATCTCGTCAGTCTGGGATTCCAGGTCGTTTTAGTGGAAGTGGCTCTGGAACTGATTTCACTCTAACAATCAGTGGAGTTCAGGCTGAAGACGGAGGAGTTTATTACTGTCAGCAGGGTAGCAGCCGGCCGTTCACACAGTGATACAACGTCGTACAAAAACCTCTCAGCTGGAGAGGAACTGATCCACAGCTGCTGTTAGACAGAAACTGTTTAACTGGGTGATGGTTTCTTAAAGTACACAATCACAACTCTTTAAATATATTATATTTATAAATAAAATAAAAAAAGTAAAAAAGTTAATTATCCCTGCAGCACCGATGTTCCACACTACTGTGCACCTAATAACACAAAACAAAAAAATATACTCTCAGAGCCAAGGAATTATTTATTTTAAATGTTACTTAAAAATATTTTTAAATTGCTTTTTAAAGAACCATAATTTCATCTTCATGGAATTAAAGAGGAAAACAATCAAATATGACAGGCGTTTGGCAAAACTGAATAATTGTACTTGTTAAATAGAAAATAATGCCACTTTTGAAACAGTCAGAAACTTAATTGGCTCTTCCCTAACTAGACTCTCTCAGAGAGTTATTTATGATAGAATAAAGTTAGAGAGATATTCTTGATTCATATATACGAGTAGAACAAATCTACTTATATGACTCAAAAATATATGAAAACAGAGAGTTACTGTATGTATGATTTGCAGCGAGACAAAATGTACTTCCTGTGTAATACAAAAAAGTCATCCATCATTTCTGTCTTCCTGATCTTAGATCAGTAACTATGGCAAAAACATGCATTACTGCATTAAAAAAATTTAGTTCGCACATTTCTTACATTTGAAAAAAAGAAGCATTGTGGCAGTTCTTCAGTTGTAACAAGAAGGAATCTCTTTCTAAAATAGTCAAATAAATAGTTCATGTGGTTTAGTATCAATGTGGCAAGCTCTTCAGCAATTTTAAATATCTATAGCTACTGGCATTCCTTGGCATAAAGCAACAAAGTACTGTTTTTCTCTTAGCTGTACAGAAGTCTAAAAAAGACATTTCTGCATCATACTTGGACACCCACTTATGTAAACTCTTTTTCTACTGACAGTAATGTCTTCTCTTTTAAAGGGAAAAAAAATCTAAATCAAATAGAGACCACCTTTTGTGATTCAAATCTCAGCCAGCCTCTAAAGAGAATTAAAGAAAAAAAGGCCAATATTTAATGCCATCTCATGCAGCTCTCTCATCTATATTTGTCCTGTCAACTCCCAGCATAAAGAAATCAGCTCAGCAGTTTTTGTTTTTATCTTCCTCAAAAAAAAGTTTAATGCATCTTTAATCATCTATTAATGACAATATATCTCAAATGTTTACTCTCTCACAACCAACATCTGACAGCTTTTTATTTCTGTTAATTCAAACACTGAGGGAAATGTATCAAACGCTTGATTGGATTTCCCTCTTGATAGTTAGAAACCCAAGTCAAGATGACATCAACTCTTACATCTTAATCTTTATGTTTAAAATATAAATATATAAAATAATTATAACATATTTAATTTATATATAAAATATAAATTGAGCATTGAAGGTCTCTGTATTTACTAATAAATCATAACCACAAATATGATTGTTTTTTTTAAATATATTTTTTCTTCCCAAAACTGATGTTGAAACCTTTTGTAAACTATGAAGATGTTTAAACATTTAATATTTCTAATTTGTAATATACACCTAGGAATCTATGATAGCGATGATGATTAAGCAAAATGATGCTTCTGATGAAATAAATCCTAATAAAACAACAAAGAGCTGCATCAGGCAGAGAACTTCCCAAAACTGTTTTAAAATTGAAAAATTTATGTTTCTTGCTTCACCATCAAAACAAAAATCACTTTCCACCAAATATATTTGTTAAGATTTTACAACTAAATAGTGAGTTGAGGAAGGATTGGGAAGTTGATTTTCACTGGGTGGTGATCGGTAAAGTAAATTCCTTTGCAGTTTGACAAATTTATTTTTCATTATATTTTGCCCCATATAGTTTATTGCTCTTTCATACAAAATTAACAAGGTTTTCTCTCCTCATCAGTTAAAACTATCATTTAATATTTGAGCAGACTACAGTTCTTCCTCTGATGAGAGATAAATTGTACAACTTTAGATGGAGCTCAATAGACTATATTGTTACTGCACTGAGATGTTTTGTTTCTCTGCTCATGTTAATGTGCTGTCTGCTGATGTGCCAGTTAAAGACATGAATATATTGTTTAGATTTTGTTCATTTGAAATTAACTCAGAAATATTAATAAAAGTCTTCACTTTTTTTAAAATAAAATGTCTTTATTTTTAAATTTAAGCCCAAGTTTTGCTGGACAGATGACAGAAAAGGAAACAGCGATAGAAACATCAGCCAAAATGTAAGAAAAAGATAACTCCCAGAGAGTGATGTCAGAACTGGGAACACTGGTCTCTCCTCAGTGTCTCTGTGACTGCAGTCTGGGAGCTCTGGGTGGCCTCACAGGTCACAGAGCCCACCTTCCTCCACTGGTCTGCAGAGAGCCTCAGGGTGCTGCTCCAGCTGTAGAGGCCATCGTTCTGCATCACTCCACGGCTCCTGCTCTGCTCCAAGCTGCTGCTGCTGCCGTCCACCTTCCAGGACAGACTCCAGTCTGAGGGGAAGCCCTTGTTGGCCAGACACATGAGGGTGGCCTTCCCCTGCTGCAGCTCCTCACTGGAGGGGGGCAGCACTGTCAGGGTGGGCCGGGTGTTACCTAGGAGACACCAATCAGGTTAGAGGACAGGAACCATGAAGGCATCAAATAAACGACACCAGGACAGCTTCACTATGAGAAACTTGAGTTTCTTTATTAAATCGTTTCTGCCAGATGTTTTTCTGCTCCAACAGTTACTGAGACACATTGTTTCACTTCCCTTTAACAAGCCTCTCATGCATATCAGCACAGAGAGAAACATTATAGATTTAGATTGAATGAGTCAACAAAGAATTTATCAAGAATCATTGTAACTTGAAGCTAAAATACGTCTAATAGGTGTTAGGGTTATATAAAATATATCTAATGTATGCTATAGAAATCATCAAAATAGATTTCCACATTTCATAATTAGATTGTGCTTCACCTTCTTTAACACATTTCATTTATAGCTCTAAAAAAGATACTTAGTGGATCAGTTCATTAAACCATATAAAGCGCAAAAAATATTTTTCAGGTAAAAAATTTGTTTCTTTTAAAAACTGCAGATTATTTGGAACTAGATTTAAAGTAAAACCTTATTTAATAATACAGAAATTATAAATGTAATCTCTCTTTAGAACGGCTGAATCTCTTATTTGAGAAAAAAGGTCAAATAAAATAGGATAAATTCTTAACTTCTTATTAAGAAATTGCTGTTATGCATCTTTTTTTTTCCAAATTTACAGTTTAAAATATGTTCACTGATTCTAAAATGAGGATCTGAGCTGTTCCACAGTATTATTAATTGTTACATTTTAAAAGTAACTTATTGCAAAGAAACATTTCTCTTCTTCAGAAATTAAAACTTTTGATAAAAAGACAAACGACAGCAAAATAAAACATTTAATATAGTAAAAAACTTACTTCCAACATCCAGTCTGGTTCCTCCACCGAACGTGAGCCACAGTGATACAAACTGATGGAGCCGTTGTACAAAAACCTCTGACTGTAGAGACACGGCTCTCTGACTCTGACACAAACATATTTACCAAAACATTTTGTTGTTTGTGGAATATTATGAAGTGGTATAAAAATAAAACAACAGAACCTGCTGTCTATATTGTAAAAACATAGATTTTAAATGTAAATATCTAAAAGTAATTTACGTTTGATAGAAAATGTGGCAAAAAAATCCAAAAATTACACGAAAAACACTGAATAAAGGTATTTAAAAGATTCTTACATACAGACCCTTTCCAAAAAGTTAGAATATCATGGAAAAGTTTATTTCCTTAATTTCCATTCAAAACGTTAAGCTTCCATAGATTATAGATTCAGGGCCCACAACTTCAACAATTTCAAGTATTTAGTTGTTTATTTGTGCATAATTTGGGCTTCCAGCTCATAAAAGTCATGAAAACATTGAAGAAATCACCATTTACTTCTCAGTTTTTGCAGAAAAAAAAGAAAGAAATTAGGATCACATCAAATCAATCAAAATTATGGCTTCACTTTGGTGCAATTGTCTCAGTTAGGTTCAATATGGGGAAGACTGCAGACTTCACAACCATCATTGATACCCTCCATAGGATGGATAAGCCACAAACCTTCATAGCTAAGGAGGCTGTGTCCAAGCATGTCAATGGAAAGTCTAGTGGAAGGTAAAAATGTGGCAGGAGAAGATGCACCAGCAGAAGAGTTGATCGTAAGTTTCAGCAGATTATCAAAAAAGAAGATTCATGAATCTGGCAGAGATCCAGAAAGAGTGGAATGAGGCGGGAGTCACAGCTTCAAAAACCAGCACATTCAGACGTGTCTCAACTGGGCCAAGGAGAAGAAGGACTGGACTGTTGGCCAGTGGTCCAAGGTCCTCTTTTCAGATGAAAGTAAAGTGTGCCTTTCATTCGGGAATCAAGGTCCAAACAAATGAACAAACTTCCAGACAACTGCAAAGCTGCTGAAAAACTGAGTTCTTTTAAATCTAAACTAAAAACAGATCTTTTTAGAGCTGCCTTTGAGTAATGTTTTCATGTATCATATGTTTTGTGTGTGTTTTTTTACTTCACCCTGTGTTCTACTGCTATTTTTATTTTTCCCCTTAATGATGTAAAGCACCTTGAATTACCTTGTTGTTGAAAGTGTGCTATACAAAGCAAGCATTTAGGAAATCTGGGCTTCCATAACTCCCAGGCAATGACACAGGCTGATCACGGCGCATCGAGGCAGTGATTAAGGCAAAGGGATTCCCTACCAAGTATTGAAGATTGACATATTGTTTTGAAAGTACTATATTTTTATTGATTTGATGTGATCCTAATTTTTTCTTCCTAATTTTTTCTTCCTTCTCAGCCAGATACTCCCCAACCCTTCAGGCGCACTGACCGGCCAGGAGGAGGCAGTATACAGCCCAGGACTAGTGCATGTTTTTGTGGGAGTAGCTCACATTAACTGCTCAAGGGAACACGGGGAGAACATGCAAACTCCACACAGAAAGGCCCTTTCACCAACTCCACCCAGGGTGTGAGTGCCGATGATGCGGGTGAACAAACACACCCTCAGCACCCACAGCGTCCCGGGCGGTAATTGAACCCAGGACCTTCTAGCTGTGAGGTGAGTTGCTCTACCAGCTGCGCCACCGTGCCCCCCTATTTCATTTTTCCCTAAAAAATCTGAGAAGTAAATGGTGATTTCTTCACAGTATTCTAATTTTTTGAATTCCCGATTTTGTGGATTTTATGAGCTGGAAGCCCAAATGATGTACAAATAAACAACTGAATACTTGAAATTGTTTAAGTTGTGGGCCCTGAATCTATAATCTATAGAAGTTAACGTTTTGAATGGAATTATGGAAATAAATAAATAAACTTTTCCATGAAATTCAAATTTTTTGGAAAGGGTCTGTACAGCGGGATCTGAGTAAAATAGAACAATATAAAATGTAATGTTTTTTTTTGTTTTTTAGTAACTCATTTCACTCAGATAAACACATTCAATGGATTAATTTGACGCACAGATTGATGTATTCAAGCCTTTTTTGTTTATTATTATGGTTTTTCACATAACGTTAATGAGTTTAACAGACAATTAGATTGTCACATCAAAATAACAAACAAAGCATGTTTACCACAGAAATGTGAATTTAATTAAAGACCCACTCCAATGAAAATCGTGTTTTTCATGTTATGTTCTTGTGGCATTTTTCTGATGCCAGAGGACATATCTTAAGAAAATTAAGCTCAAAATTTCTGCTTTCAAATCACTGTGAATCAGTAGCAGACGCCAAAAGGCCGTCTAAAACATATTGCATTTGTGACGTAGCAACCGCACTGGGTGGGCTACAAGCTCCTGCTCCGCTCTGCCCCGCCCGCTCAGGTTCTGTGCCTAAGGTCAGGTTACAATCCTAAGAAGAATGATATTATTAGCTTTCATGCTTTACCAAAACCATCTGCAGTGCAGGAGGAATGGATTAAGTTTCTTGGTCACGGCAAGATTAAAAACCGCACATCGGTTTACAGTCAACATTTCAGAGAACACTGTTTCACCAAAATCTGCTCTAACGGTTCCGCTCACAACAAAGAAGTGAATTGCTAATGAGCTACTGCCGCTCTTCTGAAGCTATGTCCTAGAAAACCCCACAGGTTCTGTGATTTTGGCTAAAAACGGCATAATCATAATTTAAAACCATTGGGAACACTTTAAAATAGCTCAAAAAGATGATCGGAGTGTTTAAATGTTTTTTAATCCCTGCTGAAAAGTTTATTTTCAAAATAAATCTGACAAAAAGAACACATATTTCAATTCACTTAGATGTATAAGCGGTTGTAATGTAAACAACTGTGCAAAATGAATAAAATATATGATGACACGTGAAGGTGATTGATTAATTAATTAGTAATATCATCACACTGATCCAAGGGAAAAGAATATAAGTAAATAACCTTTCCTTCCATTCAAAAAGCAAAACTTCCATATTTGATCTATTTTCTGTTTTCAACAGCTTCATCATATTGATCCCTGATGGAGTCATTCAGATCATTTCCATAGAGAACCACTTTGCATCAGCAGCACCATGCTCCAGTGCTCTGGGAGAGTTTATAGTCCTGAGAGTTGAACACTGGATGACTGACAGCTGTCCTTCATCACAACAGAAGACACAGAAATCCTCCTCATCAAAAACATGACTTTGATCTGCGTCCTCATCTGGACTCTCCTCTGCTGCTGCTTCACAGGTAAAGTCCAGAGAATCCAACTCCTCTCCTCTATGAACATCTGTCCCTCTGAAATGAAGCCGACTAAACCATGAAGCTGCTTTATGTTTTTGTCTCTGTGTCCTCAGAGTCCATAATCCAGGTCACAGTGACTCAGCCTGCAGCAGAGAGAGCTGATCTGGGAGGATCTGTCAGCATCAGATGTAGGACCAGTCAGAATGTTTATGTTTATAACAGCAAGCACGGTTTAGCCTGGTACCAACAGAAAGATGGACAAACTCCTAAGCTCCTCATTTATCGTGCTAGCACTCGAGCATCAGGGACTCCAAGTCGTTTTACAGGCAGTGGATCAAACTCTGACTTCACTCTGACCATCAGTGGAGTTCAGGCTGAAGATGCTGCTGTTTACTACTGTCAGGGAGAATTTGATTCTAGCAAGTATGAGTGGTTCACACAGTGAAAAACAGTCGTACAAAAACCTCCCTCAGTCTGACTGAACAGAAACTCCAGCTTGATGCTTCAGCAGGCACTGATACAGCTCACTAAACACACAAACACATACATCTTGGTTCTTGAACCTCTCAACAGACTTTCTCCACAATATTCTTAAAGCTGAATAATAAACTCCTCCATCTTGTCAGTTTTCCCCCCAGGCCTTAAGAACAGCAGCTATCAAACCACTGTTGAAAAACAACAACCTGGACAAGTTGCTATTGCAAAATTACAAGCCAACCTCAAATCATCCTTCATCAGTAAGATTTGGAGAGAAAAAATGTTTCAGCAGTTAAATACCTTCCTAACAATCACCAACCGCTTTGCTGTCTTTGAGTCCGGTTACTGTGCTCACCACAGTACTAAGACTTTGTCAAAGTATTCAATTACATCTGCATAAATGTAGAACGTGAAAGAACCACAGTGCTGGTATTATTAGACCTCAGTGCAGCTTTTGACACCACAGACCATGATATATTACTGAAGCAACTGAAGAACTGGTTCAGACTTTCTGGTTCATTTATTGACTGGTTTGAGTGTTACTTAAAGAACAGGGACTTTTTAGTATCAACAGGTAACGTTACATCAGAGTTGACCAAATTCACATGTGGGCTTCCACAACGTTTCATCTTGGCACCACTCTTATGTAAAATCTAAGGCTCCCACTAATCTAAAGCTCAGATTATAACAAATAGAAAGTAAATTACCATAATTATGCAGCTGATGCACAGCTCTACATTACAATCTCACCAGGTGACTATGAACTCATTCAAACGTCGAGCAGATGGATTAAACATATCAATGTGTGGATGTGCCATAACTTTCCTCAGTTGAATAAAAATAAAAGTTACTGATCAGGTCTGAAATCTAGGTGTAGTGATGGACTCAGATCAGAACCTTCAGAAACACATAAAGACAATTGCTAGTTGGCCTTCTAACACCTGAAGAACATGTTAACGATTAAAGGACTAATGTCCCAATAGGGCCTCGAAAAATTCATCCATTCATTTAACTTTTCTCAAATTCATTACTGCAGCAGTGTCCTCTCTAGAACTATCACCCCAGTCCTTACACTGGCTCCCTGTAGCTCAGAGAACAGAGTTTCAAATACTTATTTTTGGCATCTAAAACACTGAATGAATTAGCACAAAAATAAATTAAAGATATATTATCTTTTATTAACTTTCCAAATCACTTAAGTTTCCTGTTTGAGTCTCTGCATCCCCAGAATCAGAACCAAACATGGAGAAGCAACATTCAGGTTTTTTGCTCCTCGAGTCTGGAACAAACTCCCAGAAAACTACAAAACTGCTGAAACACTGAGTTCCACTAATAAAGGCTAAAAATCCCTTTTGTTTAGAGCGGGGAGATTTAAATTTTAGTCTGCACTCAGATTGTTCTTTACTTTCCTTTCCTATGTCACTGCAATGTAGCGTTTTTTGTTTGTTTTTTTGTTTTTCATCAATTAAAGCACTGAAAACTGTCTTCTTGCTAAAATTATACAAATAACCATGTTTTGTCTCAATCCTCTCATTCCAGAGTGAAGATGCTGTTGATGTCAGAGTAACCACAGGATCAACATCAAGACTGTATTCACACAGAGAAAAAATAGTCACACAAAAACCTCCCTAAGTCATGCTGAACTGGAACAAAACTGCAGAGACTGACTCTGAAAAAAGAAAAACTTTACACCTTAATAAACTAAAATTATTAGGGCGGGTCTTTATTAGTTTACTCAGACAAGAACTGAATTTCTCTTTGCTGATATATTTCAAATTATTTCAATACAACATCTTTTACCAGGCTTTTCATTAATCAAATGAACACGGTAGCTCAAACTAAACTAATTAAAAATATCATTACACTATAATATGCATAATCTCAAAACAGATTAAAATACAGACATCACATACCGACAATACCATGGTACTAATGTATTTAGGTAAATTATGTTATTTGCGGAAAAAAAATCCACCAAGCTCACCATTTTTTCCTTTACCTTTAGAGAAACAGCATTTTTTTTCTCAAAATAAACTACTATTCATATTTTATGTAAACAACTCATTTATCATAAAATAAAGTTCAAAGCATAAAAGCGATTGATTTAAGTTTAGTGTCTGAGCCACTTTTAATGAACCGCTTCATGTAGACCAATGCAGCTCAGAGTTGTGTCTGAATTTGTTGATCAAATGTCTTCATCATCTTTACTGAATTCATAAAAAAAATTCTGAGCAGTTTTCATTTTTCATTTATTGACAAAGTTCTCTGAATGGTTTCTGCAAGACAATTTTATATTAAAACTTATCAAATCAACATTTATGCATGAACTAATGGCTAAGATTGGCAGAAACTAAAAGCAAATCTTGACTAATGCAGAAAAAACTAAACCAAGTGAATCAGCTCAGTACTGGGAACACTGGTCTCTCCTCAGTGTCTCTGTGACTGCAGTCTGGGAGCTCTGGGTGGCCTCACAGGTCACAGAGCCCACCTTCCTCCACTGGTCTGCAGAGAGCCTCAGGGTGCTGCTCCAGCTGTAGAGGCCATCGTTCTGCATCACTCCACGGCTCCTGCTCTGCTCCAAGCTGCTGCTGCTGCCGTCCACCTTCCAGGACAGACTCCAGTCTGAGGGGAAGCCCTTGTTGGCCAGACACATGAGGGTGGCCTTCCCCTGCTGCAGCTCCTCACTGGAGGGGGGCAGCACTGTCAGGGTGGGACGGGTGTTACCTAGGAGACACCAATCAGGTTAGAGGACAGGAACTATAGAGATGCTAATAGCAGATACTGTGACATGGTTACAGTTAGAGAGGGATTTTCTATAATAGGAAGTTTCTGCCAGATGTTTTCATGCTCCACTCGTCACTCACCAACACACCGTTTCATTTCCCTTTTAGAGTCTCAGATCAGCACAAATAAAGTCACCAAAGAATTGCATTTGAAAAATTTCAGACTAGTCTTAAAATTAAAATAAGAAAATAATAATAAAAAAATCTTTAGAATCTCACATTTACATGGAACATCACTTTTTTTTAAAAGATGTTTTTAGAATGTAGGTTTGATGGAAAACAACAGTTAAATGTGAAATACTAAAACTGAAAGGACACAGTCAGATTAAAGTTTTTCCTAGCTGTGTAGATTAAGACTGATTTTATTCTACCCCAACGACAGTTTTGGTCTTGTTCATTTTCTGATTTGGTTTATACCAAACCACAAAACCACCACAGCTGGCAATGAAGAATCAAGGAAAAAAGTAATACCATTAACAAACAATCCAACCCGCAATCATGAAAATTATCTTAGAACCAACATAACATGAACTTAATTAGTAGATATTTGACTTCAGTCTCAATCTTTTTCGTGTAAGATTGATTTCTAAATAAATCCATATACCTACTTTTAAAGATTCCAAGATATTTAAAATTTGTATTAAGCAGGAAGTAAGCTTACTTCCAACATCCAGTCTGGTTTCTCCAACAAAAGTCCACCAAAATGATACAAACTCACTAAGGCGCCGTACAAAAACCTCTGACTGTAGAGAGACACGGCTCTCTGACTTGGTCTGACTGAACTAAACCTACAAACCAAGATTACATTACAAGGTCAACCCAAATATAATTTAATCATTAGATTAATAACTTGTTATGCTCCATTGTAATTTGCAATTTTAAGAAGTAGGCTATTTTTTGTATTTTAGAAATTTCTTTGCAAAATATTGAATAATGCATTTTTTTTCCTAGCTTCAAAATGTCAAGCATAATTACAATACCAGAATAAAATCATCAAAAGCTTTATCTTTGACTTACTTCCAACATCCAGTCTGGTTCCTCCACCGAACGTGTACCACAGTGATACAAACTCACTGAGCCGTCGTACAAAAACCTCTGACTGTAGAGAGACACAGCTCTCTGACTCTGATCACAAACAACTGAGATAAAACTGTTTTTGTACATATTTATCACATAAAGCAAAACCTGAGCACTAAACCAAAACTTTTTTCTTAGCTTTATCAGAGCTTAATTGGTTTTTTAAGTACATAATTAGAACTCTGTCCTCTTAGGTGTCTTTTAAAGCTCAGAGAATAGACTTCATAATACTTTTACTAGTTTATAAATCATTAAATGGCCTGACGCTGAAGTATCTTGATAAAAAATTATTGATAAAATCTCAGATTGTAAAGGAAGACATTCGCTAACCTAACATAAAACCAAAACTCTTTACTGGATTTATAGAAAAGAGTTTTTCAGTTTCTTTTCATGTAAAATAGAATTGAATGCATTTGACCTTTTTGCTTTTTATTGACTGTGGAGATGTGTTGTATTTGAATGCATCTGTTTGTTGTTTTTAAATATGTTTTATACTGGAACACTGATATTTATGACTACAGTGGAGTCCTGCATATTTGTGATTCATTATTTGTGGATTTTCCTACTTTTCTGTGGAACATGATTGTTATTTGTGGAAAATCTGCCTATTCACTGATTATTTCTTTGCTGCACATATCTAAAACATTTAAAGGAAAATTCAGCTTGGGAAGCTGAAATACCAAGGTTCAATGCTACTTGATACGCTATTGGCTGTTGCAGCCAATCCAGGACCAAAAAATAGGAGACAAAATATGGAGAACAAGAAGTTTCTAAAAGATAAAAATATTTAACATCATCATTTAGATTTGTTTTAAAGTCCTACGAAAATCAGAACTCACTATGACATCCTATTTATTTATTGGTAATAGTTGGACATGTAAATATTTATTGTAATTTGAGAATTATTGAGAAATTTAAGTAAAGTACATAGACAACAAAATCTGAACTATTTACAATTATATTTTCTATTAAATGTAAAAAAAACAACAACACAATTTCTATGGAAGAATAAATTAACACAGCCCCAAATTTATTACCACCTAAAATAACATTCACATACATGTAATAAAAACATTGTTCATTGTTTGAAGTAGGTTTGCTCTGTTTACGTCTCATTGACTTTTTAAATGAGATTTAGATGCAAAGAGATGTCTTACACTGCAGAAGGACGATTATTAGGACCCCCACAGCTTATGAGTCAGAAAATAGATCTAGAAAAGTCTCAAAATTAGATTTAGTTAGCAGTTCTACTGTAAGGAAAAGAGTCAACCGGTGGAGAAATTTGAAATCAACTGCCTACATGTGCAGATTAGGCTTTACATCAAGTTCACCTCCAAAGAAGACCAGAAGATGCTAAAACAAGTCTCCAAAAAAACTAAAATGTCATGTAATGGGAAAAAATAGTATCTCAGGGTTTCCATTATAAAGAAGACTTGAGTCCAAGAAGGCGTTTAAGTATTTAATTCAAACATGTCTGGCCAGAACACGGAGGGGACAGAGTTACTCGTGCATCACCCTAACCAACCTTTCTAACTAACCGCTTAAATAGTATTCAGCAATCATTGTTTATCTCTGTAGATGTCTTCTCCAACGTTCACACCCCGCCTCCGGAGAACTGCTTCACACGAGTCTCATATCAACGCATAAAGCAGCTCATCCGAAGGCCAGACTGTTATCTTACTGCCCCGGCGTCTGTCTCTCTGGTGACCTGACACATATATCTTTCTCGTAACATTAAGCTGGAGCAATAACCTTGTCATTTTACCCTAGATGCATTCACTAAACAGAGAATATACACTTAATTCCTAATTGCATAACAATTTTCCACCACAATTCCCTGCTTTTATTAACTTAAATAATACCATAAATATAAACGAAAATTCAAAAGTTCTAACACAAATCTCCCTAAAAGGTTGGTAGGTTGATCAAAAAAAAAAACAATGTTCAAAACACAAATTACAATCAGACATGAGACATGCTTGGCCATGGAATTAGCTCACAGTGACAAACATTCGATCCTTCCCGATGACTTTGCTGAGACTCCTGTGCATTGAGACCGAAAACCCACGAGGTCTTCTTACGCCATTTTCTTGTGGGCAAAATGTCATCTCAACAGCTCCTCGCCCCAGAGGCGGCCATCCACAGGTCTCGTCATCGGTCAGGATGTTCTAGATAAAAACACAGAATAAAGGAGAAATTATGTAGCATCTTCTAGTACACTTCAGAGGGTATTACATAAACACTAGATGTTGAAATGTATACTCTTCCCTTGCGCTGTTTGTTGTCTGTTGCCGTGAAGTCAGCCTCCGCCAGCATCCAGTGACCCGTAGCCACCGATCAGTCCTTCCTCAGAAAGGAGAGAGATCACCCCTCAGAAGGTCCTTCAGTGAGAACCTCCCAACGCGACCCTTGGGAGCTGAGCTAATTAGGTATTAGAACATTGATGTTCAAACATAGGTGAGCCAATTCACAAAAGATGAACAGGATGAATATGACAAGTATAACCCACACCCTCGGAGTATGGTTTCAGAGAAACCTGATGCAACTGTGTGCAAAAGCAATTCTAAACAACTAACAATCTGGTTAATGAGCCAAACCTCATCAACTGAAGCTAGATTATAATTAAGGTAAATGTCTCCAAATCACTCTGTACTAAATCCATGCCAAGAAAAAGACAACCAACCATTCCAACTTGTGAGAGTAAAAAATCCCAAGAATCAACGACTCCCAGCAAGAAGTAAAGAAGTTTTTCAGATCAACTTAAAACTTTGTAAAGTTCCCAGACACAATATGTGCTACAAGTCTGAACCCGAACCGAAATGGAATATGAAGTCAGACGTCAAGTCCAGGTAGTAAAAAAACCCTCATGAATTTATGACAGAGTTATGAATCACAATAAGCCCAATTAAACCTGCAAGTTACAATTCTCTTCATAATCCCTTAAAAATCTGTTCCAATTACTATCAAATCCAATTCCCCCCTTTTTTTAAGGCATCGTCTTGCACATGCCTTAAAAATCAAGAAACAAGGAAACAATAACTTCAACCGCTTCTCCAGTGTCAAGAAAAGAAACATAGTAGGTTAAAGGTCATACCTAAGGCCTAACCTCAGAACCTGTGTATCCTGCTGCTGTCGCTGCTGAGGCAGCTTCAACCCCCAGATGATCATATCCCAATCATTTAGGTTCGCGATTAGGTTCTTATATTTGAATTACCTTGTTGTTGAAAGTGTGCTATGCAAATAAAATTGCCTTGCCTTGCAAAAACAAACAAACTAATAAGTTCCCCACATAGTTACCTAATGTATTACAGAATTTTAGTCCTACTTGCATTAGCTACAACAACACTTCATTTCCCTCTGGGATCAATAAAGTATTTTGAACTGAATTAGACAACTTCTTCAGACCCTGCTTTTCCATAATCTAATTGATGTTACAGTAAGGATTATCTTTGCAACCACCTTAGTAAAAGTTGTTTTACTCAGGACACAGTTTATTTACCTAATTAATATCTCTGCTGCTGTTATTTGCTCATCTGTTTCTTACAGTTTATTCTCTGTTAACTCCTTGGAAAAAAATAATACATTTATTCTAAATGCACAATTTTAAAACCTGTACAACTGTAAAACATCTCTAATTCAATTTATCTAACTCAGTGACACATTCAGATTTGAGTATGCCTCATCAATTTAATAACAACTATGTCAAGTAACCTTTTTACCTGTACCTGATAATCTTGCTTACGAAAGAAACTTTTCTTCATTGCAGTTTCTGTGTTGGACTTGAGTTATACTTTATACTTTACCGGAGTAATTATCTATTTGCCCACCTTTACCTCTACTCAGTACTTTAGACTGTTTATATTTTAAAATTAGCCTTGTTACTCCTGTCTCATTTAATCTTTTATTAAAAGGAACACACAAAAACCCCCTCAAACATAAAAAAGTGTCACAACAGGCCTCAAATAATTTAGGCTTTGATAAAAGTCAAGAGAGCTACAACAAAACTAACTGTGAAATCTATAGTTCAGGATTAGATTTTTACCCATAAACACCAAGTGATTATATATTATTTGAAAAGTGATACGTCACTGTTGACGAACAATTACGTTTTGTTGGATTTGATTTCACTACAAGAAAGTAAAACAATTGGCTGAACAGTGTCCAACATTAGTAATTCAGTATGCTCATTCATTTGGAAACAAGCAATTAAATTCCAACATTTCATGTTCTTATTACGTTTCATTATTTGTTACTATTTTAAAGAAAACGGGTCCCCAGAGTGTTTTTGCAGCTACAGGGGATCACACTTCTTAGCCTCCCTTGTAAGGTCTAAGAGAAAATGTTAGAATTTGAATTCCCTTCACCATAGCCCCAAATAAGCCAAAAATATATAAGCACCCCCCAAACTCAGGTACGCACAGGTAACCTCCCAAGCCACTTGTCCATACCTTTTTGGGTCAAACCTCGAACATTACTCCTCCCCTGTGGACAAAGTGGTCAGTCCATTCTAGAAAAAAAAGCAAAAAAGAATGAGAACCAGCCTGATTTGCATTCTGGTTCAGTTGAAATTGAAAATTGCATTGGTTGTCATAAGCAAAATTCCAAACTCACAGGACCACTGTATTGTTATACTTGAAGGCCCCTAAAAAACATTTCAGGCATGTCAATATTTACTTAAAACAGTGAGACGACTTCCCTTTAATTACAAAGTCAGGTGCCTTATATTAAGACCCACTTATATAACTTCCTGTGTTTACCCACCAGAGTGACAAAACCATCAGATTTCTAGGATCAAACCTTTCCTGACCTCTTGCCCCTTATCCTGGAAGGAGACACAGAATACTTCACAGCTTGAGATCAATTCAGTAATTTTCCAAGCAAAATTTCTAATAAGGCCCACTAACTGCTCTGACGCTTGAATGTTCCCCAGATACGATTAGTATTTACCTTTTTTCCATTTATTTAAGACCTAAGTAGCCTAAGGACCAGTCATCTTTATTTTAATGTTACCCAGCAGAAACCTAAAGTTTTAATTTTTAGTTGTGTTCAAATTATAGCCTAAACAATGTTGTTTTACTGTTGCTGCTCACAGCAAAGTCTTGTTATTTTTTAGTCTCGCGATTGTTTACATTAGCGCCTTGCAAGCTAATAAAAAAATTCGTCCTTCACAGCTGTGGTGAAATCTAAGCAGTGTTATGGTACAAGTCCAAGTTACTTTGAGAAATTTGAAATCAACTGCCTACATATGCAGATTAGGCTTTACATCAAGTTCACCTCCAAAGAAGACCAGAAGATGCTAAAACAAGTCTCCAAAAAAACTAAAATGTCATCAAGGGACCTACAGCAGACTTGCTGCTGCTAATATGAAGAGACGTGCTTCAATAATAGAAAGAGACTGTACAGGTTGAACCTTTCTGGGACATATGTCAGGAGGAAATCTTTGCTCTCAAAGTAAAAAAAACAACCTCTGGAATCATGTTTTTTTGGACACACGAGTCAGAAACTAAATTATTTGGACACCAGAACATGTGACATGTTGGACTTCAGTCAGATACAGAACCTTAAAGACCTCATGACACGAAGCTGACTTCATGTAAATGTTATATGACATAATGCATCTTGTCAAAGTATGTGGTTCTGTAAATTTATGAGCCGAACAGACTTGATTTTATGCGATAATTAGAGTTTCAAAAATATTAGCTTAACCGTGGCTTCAAAACTACGTCTCCATTATGTGACGTCAGCCACAGAACCGCTCAGGTTGGACAGTCCGAAAACTATGCTGCCAGGCATCATGGAGGCGCTCATATTTGAAGATTCTTCCTCCAGTTCTAGCATGGAGATGGTTTTTGAGGTGGAAAATGCAGCCGGTTCTGGTGCTTCTAGAGGTGGTGGTGGCCTGAACCGTACAGGTACGAGTCGTACACAACGACTGAGATGGATAGAAGAAAGCGGGTCAGAGAACGATGAAGCTAACATAGCAGCGGGAGAAGTGACGTCAGGGAAACACAGATTGGTAAGGATTAAAAATACCTTTTAATCGTGGCTTCTTTTCTTTTCAAATAATTAAAAACATTATATAAATGAGCATAATAATATTAACGTGTAGTGATTTTAGTAGTGTCCTGAACAATAAACATTACATAATGTAAATATGCTAAATCAGTTTTAAATCTAAAAATAATAAACTAATCCAAACGGACTTATTTATAAGGTCTGAGACTGATATCGGAAAAATGAAATCATATTGTAGGCAGACATTCAAGGCAAACAACAAAGCAAGTAAGACTTCATTTCAATTCTTTATGATTATCGTAGCAATTTATTAGTTTCAGGTGAAACACGTTTGTTATTTAATTTCTTTGTCAGACTCACTAAATAAAGTTTGAACTATTTTTAATTGTAGCAATACTGCTTTGAATATGTACCTGTCTCTTCTGGACACAAGATCTAATTGGGGGGTCAGTGGAAGTGGAGCTTGTAGGAGTAGCGATGCTGACGCTGTCAGTGTCGCGCAGTCCATGAGCGCCGTGGTGGCCCGCCGCCACACGCTGCCACACTCCTGCTGAACACTGTAGGTACAGCTGCCGGCAGAAACACACGCTTGTGTTGAACTAAACAACCCAGTGATTCCTTTATCATAGCAACACAATCAAAACAATTCAGCTCAAAATGTTCCGAACAGAGAAGAGAGGAGGGAGCCCACTTCTCACGGGTGCATCTAACCTGTTTCACCCACTTAGACAGTAACTCTGGGTCTTTGGGAAACTTAAATAAACTGACACAGTCCTTGTGTGTATTTGAGCAAAATCCCGCAACACAACGCGAAGGCATTGCTATCACTTTTCTTTGTCAAAAACAGAAAATAGCGGTCCCAGTCACAGCTGAAAAGCCGCTGTCAAATGGGTCAACGAACAGAATGCGTTCTCTCGCTAACGTCACTTCCGGCTTTATGCTCGTACAGTGCGCGGTGATACAGTACGAGTAAAATGCTAGTCAACGCAGCGGTTTTTTGCTCTCAGCAAGATTATGCAATGCGTGTCTGTAACTTTGAAATAGTCCATTGGGTTTTGATATCTTTATTATATGTTATGTTTAAAAATGTCAGCTTCGTGTCATGAGGTCTTTAAATAAATCAGGTTGGAGGATAGAAACCGTGAAGGCATCAAATAAATGACACCAGGACAGCTTCATTATGTGAAAGTTGACTTTCTCTGTTAAAATGTTTCTGCCAGATGTTTTTCTGCTTCAACAGTCACTGAAACATTGATTCACTTCTTATTAACAAACCTCACATGCATATCAGCACAGAGAGAAACATTATAATTTTAGGTTGAATGATAGCCTATTGCAAATTATTTATGAAGAATCATCATAACTTGTAGTTGAATAATTAAACCCCATAAACTTTTTAAATTCGTTGTATTGTTTCTCTTGTGTTTGATTATTTTTGCCAGCAGAAGGCTGATCAGTCTGGCTCTCATTAAACACTGAGTTCACTATTAGTGTCTCTTGAATTACTTTTTCAAGCTTGTATGACAAACATGCGTAGAAATTCTAAATGGTGAGGCATCCCTTTCTTCTATTTTCATAAAGTCTGAATTGTGAGTTTCCCCAAATAAATTCATATTTCCTCAGTATTAGACCAAAGGGTTCTGTGTCTCTGGATAAAGACTCTCCCTCCAACCAGAAGGTTATAATAATAAATAAAAAAATAATATTAACAATACATTTTATTTTAGGGTGCCTTTCTAAAACCCAAGGTCATGTAACAGAGAAAGAAAACGGAGAATAATAACAGAAATGGAAAAATAATAAATTAAAAAGATAATTTTAAATATAAATAACAACAAATGTGAATAATTTTTGACCTAAATGAATATGTAGAAAAAGTAACAAAACCTTTCTTACATTTTTTCACTTCAATTCAGTTTATTTATATAGCGCCAATTCACAACAGATATAAGCAAAACTTCCATATTTGATCTATTTTCTGTTTTCAACAGCGTCATCATATTGATCCCTGATGGAGTCATTCAGAACATTTCCATAGAGAACCACTTTGCATCAGCAGCACCATGCTCCAGTGCTCTGGGAGAGTTTATAGTCCTGAGAGTTGAACACTGGATGACTGACAGCTGTCCTTCATCACAACAGAAGACACAGAAATCCTCCTCATCAAAAACATGACTTTGATCTGCGTCCTCATCTGGACTCTCCTCTGCTGCTGCTTCACAGGTAAAGTCCAGAGAATCCAACTCCTCTCCTCTATGAACATCTGTCCCTCTGAAATGAAGCCGACTAAACCATGAAGCTGCTTTATGTTTTTGTCTCTGTGTCCTCAGAGTCCAGAGGTCAGGTCACAGTGACTCAGCCTGCAGCAGAGAGAGCTGATCTGGGAGGATCTGTCAGCATCAGATGTAGAACCAGTCAGAATGTTTATAGCAACTATCTGTTAGCCTGGTACCAACAGAAAGATGGACAAACTCCTAAGCTCCTCATTTATTATGCTAGCACTCGAGCATCAGGGACTCCAAGTCGTTTTACAGGCAGTGGATCAAACTCTGACTTCACTCTGACCATCAGTGGAGTTCAGGCTGAAGATGCTGCAGTTTACTACTGTCAGAGTTACCATTACATCAACAGCCAGCATGTGTTCACACAGTGAAAAACCGTCGTACAAAAACCTCCCTCAGTCAGACTGAACTGAAACTCCAGCTTGATGCTTCAGCAGGCACTGATACAGCTTTAAGCATCAGATGCAGAACCAGTCAAAATTTTCATCAAAGGTCCTTCAATGATCAATTCTGGTTTTAAGAGAGATGGAGAGCCAGGGCCGGATTATGATAGCAGAGGCCCCTGGGCACAAAGTGTTTAAAGGGCCCCCCACACCACCACCAAAGAAAGTAATATCATTTAAACAGGATTTTCACCTGTGGTTTCTTCCTGTGGTCGGTGATCATGTGATCCAGTCTGGAGTGGAGAGTTTTTCTCCACTTGGGAAATGACAGCACAGCAGATGTTAGTAAGGGCGCACTTTACCGCCCAAACCCCGCCACGGGATGAAGCTGGATATCTGGTCGCCTGATTATAAAAAGCAGCAGCTCCACCATCGATAATAACAGGGCGAGTATCTTCATTAACTGTCCCCCACAATGCTGCGTTACACACCGGATAAACCCAGTCTGAGCTGCCGCTGCTACAGCTAGCCTCAGGCTGTGTTGTGTAGCTAACGGCAGCTTCCTCCTAACAGGTTGGCCAAATGGCGCACCATCATCCACCATGTCTTCTTTTTCCTGATTTTCCTCCTTATGTTTTACAAAGAACCTGTCAACAGATGACAGACTTCTTAATAAACACGTCTTCTTCTAAGCTTTCTCTCTTTCATTTATAAAAAACGCCTTTTTTCACTCATTTCGATTCTCTTACTACTCCCACTGTCTGGTGACGGTCAGTGGAGCCAAAGCGCTATATGCTGGGGTAGGGGCGGGGCATGTTGCCATGGTTTCCACAGTTGCGCCTTAGGAACTATGTAACTCTGTTAAAGTAAAGTAACATAGTGTGGATCTTATGGGTTATCTCCACCAGCCTATCTCTGCCATATTTGAAATTTGAAGACTGTTTTTTCTTCCTTAAACTGCCTGTGCCCATAAGGCCCTTTGGATAATCCGGCCTTGTAGAGATCCTACAAAATTAATAATGACGTTTTAAGGTCAACAAGCATCTGTGGTTCCAGATCCCTGTTCAGGCGCATTATCACATTAGACTATATAGACCCTGCAAGAGAAGTAAAGGCTAAAGATGCAGCAGTGTATTACTGAATGGGCCCTTATCCACATTGCTTTAAGTGGAAAGAAATAAGTGTTGGTACTCCCTTTAATGACCTGCTGTCAGTCTGTGATACAAATATGGGACAAAAACATGGGTGATATTTATGTACATATAGATCAATCTATATGTAATCTATCAATCTAGCCAAATTTAAATGTTGACATGAAAAATCTAAATTCTAGATTCTAAAGTCTAAATATTTCAGATGCTATGCAGTTGATACAAAAACCTAAGGTATGTCGGAAACTATTGTGGCTCCTGTACTCTGTTAATAACCAGTGTTGGGTATAGTTACTTTGGAAAGTAGTTAATTAGGTTACAGCGTTACCATCAATTAAAAGTAATCAGTTACGTTACAGCGGTATCCATCATAAAAGCAACGCGTTAGAGTACTTATGCATTACCAAGAATTAAAAGCCAGTTCGCAGCGCCTCGCACATGATGCAACTTAATTGACAGACACAGCCTCCTTTAAATGCAGCGAGAAGCAGTGACGGCTGGTGAAAAATATTCTTGGTGGGGCTGTGCTTTTTTTTTCTTTTTTTAAATCAAACTTGTGCTTTCTGAGCTTTGTGCACAACTCCACTATTTCCTGAACTAAGTACAGTTCTTTTATTTCCTGTCTTACATCATTGGACAAACTGATTAATCCAGGTGTGTCTGACCATTGTTGTTGTGACTACTGAGGTCAGACACACCTGGATTGATCAGTTTGTCCAATACAGACAGGAAATAAAAGGGCTGTACTTAGTTCAGGAAGTAGTGGAGCTGTGCATATAGCTTATCAAGTCATTTTCAATAATCATCCCAAAACAATTGAACATATACGGCTGGATACCAGTACTCTGTGAAATACTGATTATTTTAATGCCAATATTAACAACTTGAGGCCTTCTTGTACTAAACATAAATACAATATTGCACAAACAAGTTTAGAACCAAACTGGAAACAAATAACTTATTAGGTTTACACAAAATTGTACACACAAAGCTGTTAACTCTTACAGCAGCGCCCCCTTGTGGCAGAGAAATCACACTGCCAATGTCACCACCAGATATCTTGCCCGTCCTCACACCAGCCTTGGGGCGATTTCTCTATCGCCCTTCAAGAGTCCGGATCAACGACGCTGATTGGATAAATTCCTGTTGCTATGTGCGAATTTCTTGTCAGTGATTGGCGGCTGCTGCACTGCTTGGGGAGATCTTTCTGTCACCCCAGCCACAACAGCGGGAGCTTTTCCTCCGAAAATGATATATATTTTACTTTTACATATGATACTTTGTTACGAATTTAAACACACAATAAATTTAGAATATGTGATTGTTGTAAAAAAAAATCAATCGCCCTCTATTGGCCAGCCGCCACTACCGAGAAGTCGTGACGATGAATAACGTCAGTCATCCAACTAAATTAACTCTGCAGGATAACAACAGGAAAGACAGCCAGCAATAGGCTATTCCACATAAGGTTTTATTAATTATTTTTTTGATCACAGAACATATGAATCGAAAACACTTATCCAGCCCAGGTAGCCTGATAGAGTGGTGTTTGGATACAAGATGTTTTAAATTTGAAGTTAAATTTTTTGCGGTCGACAGAAACTTTTCCCAAAAGCAGAGTGTGTATTTTACCATTATATTCCTTTCTCTTTCGTTGATGAAATTTAAATAATGTCCGTTCTTCCACGAAGCTGTGCTACTGCTCTCTGCCGTCTTGCCAGGAGTTCAAAAACACTCACACACACACAGGGTCAGGAGGAGCAGAGCACAGATGAATCACAGCGCTTCGGCTCCGCTGATACAGCCGCAGGTGGCATCGTTCCTTTCACTTCACTACGACAACAAAAGCACTTGAACATAGCAATGGGAATATCCACTTCACAAGTGGAATGTATCATCTTTCCCATACCACATGAAGGCAGCAGTACAGCAAGCTTTATGCGTATAAACAATGGTTTTATTCTGAGGCGATTATTATTATAAACAAATAGAAGCTGTAAACTGTTGGGAAGTCTAAGCAGGGTATAGACTGCTGAGGAAAAGTCCCGGTATTCATCAACACATGCTGGAAAAACGTTTCGGTACTCAGCGCACGCTGGAAATAAGTCCCGGTGTACGCTAAGGAGTAAAATTTAGAAGTGCCGGTACTGCGTACCCTTGCGTACCGGCCCACTTAAAGCACTGCTTATCCATCATCAGCCCCTTCTTACACACAGTGAAATATTGTGATACAAAAACCCCCAGTGAGAAACGAGGCAAATTGCTATAGGCCTGATTTCTGGAAGACATAAAACACACACGCAATAAAAGCCTCTAGTGGCAGAATAAAGTATTCAGAAAATGAAGTAAAAATATGTAACCTGTGATCAGTGGTTGTCCAGACTTTTAAATCCAAAGACACACCAGCAGCACTGATTATCTATATTTAAAGCCTTTTGGTTATAATCCCAATTTACTGGTCAGGAATTTCTGATGGTTTCAGCAGACGTCAGTCTGGAACTGATTTCACTCTGACCATTAGCAGAGTTCAGACTTAAGGTGTCAGCAGGAGAACAGCTTCCTGTTGAGAGTTGGTGATCCAGACCCTGACCATTTAGAATAAAAAACTCATTAAACTAATAAAATCAGAAGCAACATGTTTACATAGCAACAAATCAGTTTAGAGGTATGTTTACCCTGAATATTGTGGTAATTAGCATACATCTCACAGGACTGAAGAGGAAACATGATGACATGCAGAGCAGATCTCCATGTGACTGACTCTGTGTGTTTGCATATGTGTCCTGCCTCTCTGCTCCCAGCTGTTAAGAGGTCAGAGTTGATCAGTGGCTGTCCAGGCCTTTCAGAGCCACTGATACACCAGCAGCACCATGATGATGTTACTGACTCTACAGCTGACCATCCTGGGGCTCCTTGTTCAGGGTGACAATTTAAGCTCTATTTCAGGGTTGAACACTTACATGATTGATCCATTTAGAGTAACTTAATACATTCTTCAAGAGCAGAACCTCTTGTTTTATAGTTCTTATTTTCATTTATTTATTTTTACAAAATTGGTGTTACCTTTTTTCCTTTATTTATTTATTTTCTAGGTTCATCAGCAGATATCGTCCTGACTCAGACTCCAGGATCTCAGGCTGTTGTTCCAGGACAGACTGTCTCCATCAGATGTAAAGCCAGTTCCAGTGTTAGCAGCTGGCTCAGCTGGTACCTTCAGAAGGACAGTCAGTCTCCCAAACTTTTAATCTATAGAGCTTCAGATCGTCAGTCTGGGATTCCAGGTCGTTTTAGTGGAAGTGGCTCTGGAACTGATTACACTCTAACAATCAGTGGAGTTCAGGCTGAAGACGGAGGAGTTTATTACTGTCAGCAGGGTAGCAGCCGGCCGTTCACACAGTGATACAACGTTGTACAAAAACCTCTCAGCTGGAGAGGAACTGATCCACAGCTGCTGTTAGACAGAGACTGTTTAACTGGGTGATGGTTTCTTAAAGTACACAATCACAACACTTTAAATATATTATATTTATAAATAACATAAAACAAGTAAAAAAGTTTATTATCCCTGCAGCACCGATGTTCCAAACTACTGTGCACCTAATAACCCCCAATAAAAATCTACTCTCAGAGCCGAGGAATGATTTATTTTAAATGTTACTTAAAAATATTTTTATATTGCTTTTTAAAGAACCATAATTTCATCTTCATGGAATTAAAGAGGAAAACAATCAAATATGACAGGCGTTTGGCAAAACTGAATAATTGTACTTTTTAAATAGAAAATAATGCCACTTTTGAAACAGTCAGAAACTTAATTGGCTCTTCCCTAACTAGACTCTCTCAGAGAGTTATTTATGATAGAAAACAGTTAGAGAGATAATCTTGATTCATATATACGAGTAGAACAAATCTACTTATATGACTCAAAAATATATGAAAACAGAGAGTTATTTATGATTTGCAGCGAGACAAAATGTACTTCCTGTGTAATACAAAAAAGTCATCCATCATTTCTGTCTTCCTGATCTTAGATCAGTAACTATGGCAAAAACAAAAACATGCATCACTGAAGAGAACATTTTTGTTGGAATTTCTGTTTGCTAATGGGTTCATTAAAAAAAATTAAAGTTCGCACATTTCTTACATTTGAAAAAAAGAAACATTGTGGCAGTTCTTCAGTTGTAACAAGAAGGAATCTCTTTCTAAAATAGTCAAATAAATAGTTCATGTGGTTTAGTATCAATGTGGCAAGCTCTTCAGCAACTTTTAAATATCTATAGCTACTGGCATTCCTTGGCATAAAGCAACAAAGTACTGTTTTTCTCTTAGCTGTACAGCAGTCTAAAAAAGACATTTCTGCATCATACTTGGACGCCCACTTATGTAAACTCTTTTTCTACTGACAGTAATGTCTTCTCTGTTTAAGGAAAAAAAAAAATCAAAATCAAATAGAGACCACCTTTTGTGATTCAAATCTCAGCCAGCCTCTAAAGAGAAGTAAAGAAAAAAAGGCCAATATTTAATGCCATCTCATGCAGCTCTCTCATCTGTATTTGTCCTGTCAACTCCCAGCATAAAGAAATCAGCTCAGCAGTTTTTGTTTTTATCTTCCTCAAAAAAAAGTTTAATGCATCTTTAATCATCTATTAATGACAATATATCTTAAATGTTTACTCTCTCACAACCAAAATCTGACAGCTTTTTATTTCTGTTAATTCAAACACTGAGGGAAATGTATCAAACGCTTGATTGGATTTCCCTCTTGATAGTTAGAAACCCAAGTCAAGATGACATCAACTCTTACATCTTAATCTTTATATTTAAAATATAAATATATAAAATAATTATAGCATATTTAATTTATATATTAAATATAAATGGAGCATTGAAGGTCTCTGTATTTAATAATAAATCATAACCACAAATATGATTGTTTTTTTTAAATATATTTTTTCTTCCCAAAACTGATGTTGAAACCTTTTGTAAACTATGAAGATGCTTAAATATTTAATATTTCTAATTTGTAATATACACCTAGGAATCTATGATAGCGATGATGATTAAGCAAAATGATGCTTCTGATGAAATAAATCCTAATAAAACAACAAAGAGCTGCATCAGGCAGAGAACTTCCCAAAACTGTTTTAAAATTGAAAAATTTATGTTTCTTGCTTCACCATCAAAACAAAAATCACTTTCCACCAAATATATTTGTTAAGATTTTACAACTAAATAGTGAGTTGAGGAAGGATTGGGAAGTTGATTTTCACTGGGTGGTGATCGGTAAAGTAAATTTCTTTGCAGTTTGTCTAATTTAATTTTCCTGATATTTTGCCCCATATTAACATTCTGACTTTTTGTTAATAGTTTATTGCTCTTTCATACAAAATTAACAAGGTTTTCTCTCCTCATCAGTTAAACCTGTCATTTAATATTTGAGCAGACTACAGTTCTTCCTCTGATGAGAGATAAATTGTACAACTTTAGATGGAGTTCAATAGACTATATTGTTACTGCACTGAGATGTTTTGTTTCTCTGCTCATGTTAATGTGCTGTCTGCTGATGTGCCAGTTAAAGACATGAATATATTGTTTAGATTTTGTTAATTTGAAATTAACTCAGAAATATTAAAAAAAGTCTCCACTTTTTAAATAAAATGTCTTTATTCTGTAAATTTAAGCCAAAGTGTTACTGGACAGATGACAGAGAAGCAAACAGCGATAGAAACATCAGTCAAAATGTAAGAAAAAGATAACTCCCAGAGAGTGATGTCAGTACTGGGAACACTGGTCTCTCCTCAGTGTCTCTGTGACTGCAGTCTGGGAGCTCTGGGTGGCCTCACAGGTCACAGAGCCCACCTTCCTCCACTGGTCTGCAGAGAGCCTCAGGGTGCTGCTCCAGCTGTAGAGGCCATCGTTCTGCATCACTCCACGGCTCCTGCTCTGCTCCAAGCTGCTGCTGCTGCCGTCCACCTTCCAGGACAGACTCCAGTCTGAGGGGAAGCCCTTGTTGGCCAGACACATGAGGGTGGCCTTCCCCTGCTGCAGCTCCTCACTGGAGGGGGGCAGCACTGTCAGGGTGGGACGGGTGTTACCTAGGAGACACCAATCAGGTTAGAGGACAGGAACCATGAAGGCATTAAAGAAGTGACACCAGGAAAGCTTCACTATGAGAAAGTTGAGTTTCTTTATTAAATCGTTTCTGCCAGATGTTTTTCTGCTCCAACAGTTACTGAGACACATTGTTTCACTTTCCTTTAACAAACCTCTCATGCATATCAGCACAGAGAGAAACATTATAGATTTAGATTGAATGAGTCAACAAAGAATTGATCAAGAATCATTTTAACTTGTAGCTAAAATACGTCTAATATGCATTATAGAAATCATCATAACAGATTTACACATTACCAAATTACATTGTGCTTCATCTTCTTTTACACATTTCATTTAAAGCTCTTAAAAAGGTGCTTAGTGGATCAATACAATAAACCATTTAAAGTGGAAGAAATATTTTTCAGGTAAAAATAGTTTCTTAATTATTTGAAACTAGATTTAAAGTAAAACCTGATTTAATAATACAGAAATTATAAATGTAATCTCTCTTTAGAATGGCTGAATCTCTTATTTGAAAAAAAAGGTAAAATAAACTGGGATAAATTCTTAACTTCTTATTAACAAATTCCTTTTGTTATGCATCTGTTTTCCAAACTTACAGTTTTAAGTATATTCACAGATTCTAACATGAGGATTTGAGTTGATCTGCAGTATTATTAATTGTGACATTTAAAAGTTTTACTTCTTACAATGAAGCATTTCTCTTCTTCAGAAATTAAAATTTTTGATCTAAAGTAAAATGACAGCAAAATATAACATTTAATATAGTAAAAAACTTACTTCCAACATCCAGCCTGGTTCCTCCACCGAACGTGAGCCACAGTGATACAAACTGATGGAGCCGTCGTACAAAAACCTCTGACTGTAGAGACACGGCTCTCTGACTCTGACACAAACATATTTACTAAAACATTTGCTGTTTGTGGAATATTATCAAGTGGTATGAAAATAAAGCAACAGAACCTGCAGTCTGTATAGTAAAAATATAGATTTTAAATCTAAATATTTAAAAGTTATTTTTTTAATAGAAAATATTGCATAAATTAAAAAAATTACACGAAAACATTAAATGAGATATTTAAAAAATTCTTACATACAGCTGGATCTGAATAAAGTGAAACAGTATTAAATGTATTGTTTTTTAATTTGCAGTAGCCTAACTCAGTTCACTCGGATAAACACATTCTATGGATTAATCAGACACACAGATTGATGTTTTTAAGCCTTTTTTACTGTTTATTGTTATGGTTTTTCACATAATGTTAATGAAAATATGACATTTAATTTAGCAGACAATTAGAATGTTACATCAGACTAACAAACAAAGCAACTTAACCACAGAAATGAGAATATAATTAAATATTTTAAATCCTTGCTGAAAAGTTTAGTTTCAAAACAAATCTGCCAAAAAGGAAATTTCACATATTTCAATTAACTTATGTGTGTAAGCGGTTGCAATGTACACAAAAGTGCAAAATGCCTAAAATATATGATGACACATGAAGATGATTAGTTAATTGATTAATAATATCATCAGACTGATCCAGAATCCCCGTTGGAGTCATTCAGAACATTTCCATAGAGAACCACTTTGCATCAGCAGCACCATGCTCCAGTGCTCTGGGAGAGTTTATAGTCCTGAGAGTTGAACACTGGATGACTGACAGCTGTCCTTCATCACAACAGAAGACACAGATATCCTCCTCATCAAAAACATGACTTTGATCTGCATTGTCCTCATCTGGACTCTCCTCTGCTGCTGCTTCACAGGTAAAGTCCAGAGAATCCAACTCCTCTCCTCTATGAACATCTGTCCCTCTGAAATGAAGCCGACTAAACCATGAAGCTGCTTTATGTTTTTGTCTCTGTGTCCTCAGAGTCCAGAGGTCAGGTCACAGTGACTCAGCCTGCAGCAGAGAGAGCTGATCTGGGAGGATCTGTCAGCATCAGATGTAGGACCAGTCAGAATGTTTATTATAGCTGGAGTGATGGCAACTATCTGTTAGCCTGGTACCAACAGAAAGAAGGACAAACTCCTAAGCTCCTCATTTATCTTGCTAGCACTCGAGCATCAGGGACTCCAAGTCGTTTTACAGGCAGTGGATCTTACTCTGACTTCACTCTGACCATCAGTGGAGTTCAGCCTGAAGATGCTGCAGCTTACTACTGTCAGAGTTACCATAGCGGTGATGTGTTCACACAGTGAAAAACCGTCGTACAAAAACCTCCTTCAGTCAGACTGAACTGAAACTCCAGCTTGATGCTTCAGCAGGCACTGATACAGCTTTAAGCATCAGATGTAGGACCAGTCAGAATGTTCATCAAAGGTCCTTCAATGATCAATTCTGGTTTTAAGAGAGATGGAGAGCCAGGGCCGGATTATGATAGCAGAGGCCCCTGGGCACAAAGTGTTTAAAGGGCCCCCCACACCACCACCAAAAAAAGTAATATAATTTAAACAGGATTTTCACCATATTCCTGTAAAACTAGCTCTTATCTGAGGGCATTCATCCTCCTTGATTTCACCTCCACCAGGCCAGGACTATAATTCAGTTTATGTAAACTTGACTCATACTTTAAAGCATTTGATCATGAATAGAAAATGAATAGATGCTTTTCCTTTTACATAATAATAATAATAATGTTGTCTAAGAGAATGTTGGGAGCAACAACACCATGAAGTCCAAAGAACACACCAGACAGGTCAGGGATAAAGTTACTGAGAAATTTAAAGCAGGCTTAGGCTACAAAAAGATTTCCCAAGCCTTGAACATCCCACAGAGCGCTGTTCAAGCGATCATTCAGAAATGGAAGGAGTATGGCAAAACTGTAAACCTACCAAGACAAGGCCGTCCACCTAAACTCACAGGCCGAACAAGGAGAGCGCTGATCAGAAATGCAGCCAAGACGCCCATGGTGACTCTGGATGAGCTGCAGAGATCTACAGCTCAGGTGGAGGAATCTGTCAATAGGACAACTATTAGTTGTGCACTACACAAAGTTGGCCTTTATGGAAGAGTGGCAAGAAGAAAGCCATTGTTAAAAGAAAACCAAATGAAGTCCCGTTTGCATTTTGCACAAGCCATGTGGGGGACACAGCAAACATGTGGAAGAAGTTGCTCTGGTCAGATGAGACCAAAATGGAACTTTTTGGCCAAAATGCAAAACGCTATGTGTGGCGGAAAACTAACACTGCACATCACTCTGAACACACCATCCCCACTGTCAAATATGGTGGTGGCAGCATCATGCTCTGGGGGTGCTTCTCTTCAGCAGGGACAGGGAAGCTGGTCAGAGTTGATAGGAAGATGGATGGAGCCAAATACAGGGCAATCTTGGAAGAAAACCTCTTGGAGTCTGCAAAAGACTTGAGACTGGGGCGGAGGTTCACCTTCCAGCAGGACAACGACCCTAAACATAAAGCCAGGGTAACAATGGAATGGTTTAAAACAAAACATATCCATGTGTTAGAATGGCCCAGTCAAAGTCCAGACCTAAATCCAATCGAGAATATGTGGCAAGATCTAAAAACTGCTGTTCACAAATGCTGTCCATCTAATCTGACTGAGCTGGAGCTGTTTTGCAAAGAAGAATGGGCAAGAATTTCAGTCTCTAGATGTGCAAAGCTGGTAGAGACATGCCCTAAAAGACTGGCAGCTGGAATTGCAGCAAAAGGTGGTTCTGCAAAGTATTGATTTAGGGGGCTGAATAATTACGCACACCCCACTTTTCACTTATTTGTTTGTAAAAAATGTTTGGAATCATGTATGATTTTCGTTCCACTTCTCACGTGTACACCACTTTGTTTTGGTCTTTCATGTGGAATTCCAATAAAATTGATTCATGTTTGTGGCTGTAATGTGACAAAATGTGGAAAAGTTCAAGGGGGCCGAATACTTTTGCAAGCCACTGTATCAGCCATAACCACAATATTAATATCAACTATCGGTATTGGAGCAAATTTTTAGATTGGTGCATTCAAAGGTGTCAGCTTGTTTTTAAAATTGCTGGGAACAATAAATACAATTTCATGGGAGAGGGGAGGAAGTTTCTTTAAATCGGGCGGGTTGCGAGTGAGAAAATATAATTGTTTTAATTTTTTCTTTAAGTCTCCCAAAGAGGATTGTGTTGATATATTGTCTTGGTGGAAAGAACATGAGAGAAAATGTCCCAACGTTGCGCTGATGGATGAAAATTCTCGCTATCTAGGCATCCAGCGCTGCCATAGAGAGACTTTTCTGTGGCTGGTTTTGCAATTCAGGAACCGAGAACACAGTTAAAGCCAGTGACTGTAATAAACCAACGCATTAACAGGGAGAACATGCAAACTCCATGCAGAAAGACCCCAGGCTGGGATTTAAACCCAGAACCTTCTTGCTGCAAGGCAACTGTGCTACCAACTGTGCTACCACTGTTCGGCCCTTAATCAAAGTATTTTTTTTCATATAATATTAAAGTTAAAAAACATGATCTACAGCTCACTCATATTTAGGCCTGATGCTGATATAAATGAGCAGCAGCTGTTCCCCCTTTGTGCAACAATCTACCTCTAAAAGCATCCTACACTCAGTAATAGGAGAAATGAAAATATGTATTTTTTTCTCTAACAATGTAACGATAAATAATAAAATGACAATTAAAGACTGATTTATTCTGAAATAATTGAAAGTCAAAACAAGAGTAATGATTTATGTTTTATTGTTTTTGAAAAAAGAAACTTGAGCTACTAAACAGTAACAGAGTTTCTGAAGATTTAGTCAAACAGATTTTAAAGCAAATGATCTGTAGCAGAATAAAACATTAGAAAATCCATGAATCAGCTCAGAACTGGGAACACTGGTCTCTCCTCAGTGTCTCTGTGACTGCAGTCTGGGAGCTCTGGGTGGCCTCACAGGTCACAGAGCCCACCTTCCTCCACTGGTCTGCAGAGAGCCTCAGGGTGCTGCTCCAGCTGTAGAGGCCATCGTTCTGCATCACTCCACGGCTCCTGCTCTGCTCCAAGCTGCTGCTGCTGCCGTCCACCTTCCAGGACAGACTCCAGTCTGAGGGGAAGCCCTTGTTGGCCAGACACATGAGGGTGGCCTTCCCCTGCTGCAGCTCCTCACTGGAGGGGGGCAGCACTGTCAGGGTGGGCTGGCGTTGATCCACTGCAGAGAGAGAAAAAAACACATTGCAGAGTCCAGATAAGTCCTTGAAGTTTCACTTCCTGCTCTTGGTTTGGTAACCATGGCAGCACACATGCATAACTGCTCAACCTCAGCAACAGACAGATTTCAGTTCCACACATCAAAACTGGCATTTCTTCTTACATGTCTTCATGTTTTTCTGATTAAACTTGAAGCATTTTTGAAATTGAGACAAATATTTTAAAACCACCTGATAATTTGTTTCTGTTGTTTAAAAACATTTCTATTAACTGAATCACATTCACAAAAAAATTTACATAAACAGCAATTTTCTATATTAAACCAGAACTCGGAACTGTCAAGATTGTAGGTAATATTTTATTTACCCTTTAACTTATTTTACATTAATTATTTTTCACACTTTTTCATAAAAACTAGAAAAACCTCTTTTCTAAATAAGAACTGTTTTCCAGCATTAGATACAACTCAGACATCACAGTTTTCAACAAAAAAAGCAACAAAAATTAACCAAATACAAAAAGAAATGTTTTTACTCTGAAAAAAAAAACTATTTAAAAACTTTACAACACAGACATAGTTATTTATATTTAAGTTAGTTGTACTTACAGTTAACATCCAGTCTGGTTCCTCCACCGAACGTGTACCACAGTGATAGAAACTGATGGAGCCGCCGTACAAAATCCTCTGACTGTAGAGAGACACGGCTCTCTGACTCTGATACAAACAAAATATGGAGGATAAAAACTTTCTTAGGAGATGAAAAGGATATTGGCACATTGCTGTAATAATTAAACCCTATACATTTAAAAAAAATTCATTGTTGTATTGTTTCTCGTGTGTTTTAATTCTTTTTGCCAGCAGAAGGTTGATCAGTCAGGCTTTCATTAAACACTGAGATCACTATTAGTGTCTCTTGAATTACTTTCTCAAACTTATATGACAAACATGCTTAGAAATTTTAAATAGTGAGGCATGCCTTTCTTCTATTTTCATAAAGTCTGAATTGTGAGTTTCCCAAACAAATTGATATTTCCTCAGTATTAGACCTAAGGTGACTGTGTCTGTGGACACAATTGAGAAGGTTATGATAATAATAATAATTAATTTTATTTGAGGGTGCCTTTCTAAAACACAAGGTCACCTTACAGAAAAGAAAGAAAAACATAGAAAAACAATAATACATTAACGAACAATCATCTACAAAATAAATCAAATAGCAAATCAGTAGACAGAACAAGAATCAAAATCAGCGTCTAAAATGAACAAGCCCAGTTATCTGTTTTTATTCACGTTCAAATGAAAATGGCCTCTTGAAAATAATTTATATCCATCCAACTATACCTGCTAATCCTTGCAGGGCAGCAGGGGGTGGGGGTGTTGGGGGTGGGGTTGCCTATCTCCAGTGTTCATAGGGTGAGAGACAGAATTCACCCTGGACCAGACGCCTGTCCATCACAGGGTAACAGAGACACACACTAATATCTAAGGTCAATTTAATGAGCACAATTAATCTAACAGTCATGTTTTGGGACTAAAAACAGGTTTCCACATCAAGGCCTCTTTGCCATCACCCTAATCTTTTGCTCTCAGCATAGATTCTATTCATATTCAAGTTGGGACTTTGACCGGGTCACTCCAAAGTTTTCATATTACTTTCAGTCAGACGAAAAATGTTGGTAAAACTGAAAAGATAATTTTAAACATAAATAGTCAGAGGTGTGAATAATTTTTGACCTAATTGTATATGTAGAAAAATAAAAACGTTTCGTTAGTCATCTTCAAGTGTCAAACATAGAAAAAAAGTTAACCTTCTTAAAATAACAGGGAAAAGAATATAAGTCAATGACTTTTCATTCCATACAAAAAGCAAAACTTCCATATTTGATCTATTTTCTGTTTTCAACAGCTTCATCATATTGATCCCTGATGGAGTCATTCAGAGCATTTTCATAGAGAACCACTTTGCATCAGCAGCACCATGCTCCAGTGCTCTGGGAGAGTTTATAGTCCTGAGAGTTGAACACTGGATGACTGACAGCTGTCCTTCATCACAACAGAAGACACAGAAATCCTCCTCATCAAAAACATGACTTTGATCTGCATTGTCCTCATCTGGACTCTCCTCTGCTGCTGCTTCACAGGTAAAGTCCAGAGAATCCAACTCCTCTCCTCTATGAACATCTGTCCCTCTGAAATGAAGGCGACTAAACCATGAAGCTGCTTTATGTTTTTGTCTCTGTGTCCTCAGAGTCCAGAGGTCAGATCACAGTGACTCAGTCTGCAGCAGAGAGAGCTGATCTGGGAGGATCTGTCAGCATCTTATGTAGAACCAGTCAAAGTGTTTATAACAACAACTATTTAGCCTGGTACCAACAGAAAGATGGACAAACTCCTAAGCTCCTCATTTATTATGCTAGCACTCGAGCATCAGGGACTCCAAGTCGTTTTCCAGGCAGTGGATCAAACTCTGACTTCACTCTGACCATCAGTGGAGTTCAGGCTGAAGATGCTGCAGTTTACTACTGTCAGAGTGCTCATGTTATCAATAGTCTCTGGGTGTTCACACAGTGAAAAACAGTCGTACAAAAACCTCCCTCAGTCAGACTGAACTGAAACTCCAGCTTGATGCTTCAGCAGGCACTGATACAGCTTTAAGCATCAGATGTAGGACCAGTCAGAATGTTCATCAAAGGTTCTTCAATGATCAATTCTGGTTTTAAAAGAGAGATGGAGAGCCATTATGATAGTAGAGGCCCCTGGGCACAAAGTGTCTAAAGAGCCCCCCACACCACCAAAAAAAGTAATATAATTTAAACAGGATTTTCACCATATTCCTGTAAAACTATAGTTCTCATCTGAGGGCAACAATATAAAGACACTACACAGTGGTGTAACTCGCTTGACTATGTAAGTTTGTTCCATAACTTAATCACAAAAACTCACTCATACCTGTTAATTTTTCTTTCCTGTCTCACTCCTTCTCTTCTGTCTCACAGCGCTCCTTCAGTTCTTTTACTTCTCAGTTCTCCAATGATGCCGTTCTCTGTTTCTCCCTGTCTTCCCTTTATTTTTATTTTTCTTTTGTTTCTTAAAAAAGGTACAATCAGTTTATGTAAACTTGACTCGTACTTTACAGCATTTGATCATAAATGGAAGAAAATACTTTTCTCTTTACATAGTAATAATAATTATGTGTTTGATAAACCTGTATCCGTCTCTGGAAGTCCTGTTTCTCTCTTCATCCTCTCCTGTTTCTCATAACTAAATCCATGAGAACATGACTTTTGTCTAAAAATGAACGATATATTGGCAATAACATCGATATTGGATGATTTTAGCCATGTCTTAACAAATTGGTATAAGTTGGTATGAGGCAGTGTAGGGAAAGTTCAGTTTTTATATGAACCAGTTCAAAGTTGTAGTTGACAGCTTCAAAAACGAACTAATTCAGTTCATAGTTTATAATTAAATTTTTTGAACTAAGTTCACAGCTTCAAAAATGAACTAGTTCACAGTTCTTTTTTTTTTATGTTGCCGCGAGCTATTTCCCCAGAATGCTGCCATTTTCTAATTGTTGCCACCCATTCAGTCCACACTTGTACCAAGCTGCAGCTTTTCCCCCATACAGTAGGCTATATTCTCAAACAATAATTATTATTGCTGTTTTTCAGGAATTATTAAACAATCTGAGGTAGGAACCATGCTGGGGTAGGAAAACTAAGGCTGTACCTCAATGTGCAATATTCAAAGTACAAAACATTTAAACGTTAATTAACTTTCGTCAGTTTTCAGTTTCTGTGAAGGTATTTTCTGACTTGTTTGCCAAAAGAAAATGTATAGAACTTGGGTCATATTGGACAACAATTAGCCCAAATGAATTAGTAAGGTTGCAATACCTTAATTAAGTTTATGACAGCTGGGCATTCCATTTTTCTTAAAGGCTGCAGGTCTCCGACAAAATACTGCAATGTCAGGTTGTCCAGCTGCAGCTGGGAGATGAAGACAACAGAGTTGCTGCAACTGTACATACGGTGTTCATTTTAGGACATCCTCAGACTCAGGTGTCAGATTCAGAAAAACCTCTTTCATCCTCAGACAAAACTGCTTCAACCCAAACGGCCTCAGAAAAACATCTCAAAGGAGTCAGGTCTTGGAAAAAAAGAGTCAGACGAAAAGTTATCAGAGTCAGGTATCAGACATCAGATGAAAATTAGTTGGGTCTCAGGAAAACCGCTGTCAGAAAAAGTGGAGTCAGAAATAAAAGTCTCAAATGAAAAATTATCAGAATTGGCTGAAAAATATCACGCGTCACGGACGAAGCTGAAGTTAGCTTCCGATTCGTAAATGTGTAAAGGGCAATTCCATTGAATCTTTGCTAACCTAGACTACATTAAACCAAGTCCAGATCAAAAACTGCAATACTTGGACTTTTCAAATCTAGACTGAAGTACTCTACACAGCATGTAGATTCATTAAAACACATTTTCTGGTTTGTGAAACCTTTATTCTATTTGTGAAAATGCAAATTAGGTTCATTTTATGGTATTTTTAGCATCCAGACCACATTAGACCAGGTTCTGATCAAAAACTACAATACTTGGACTCTTCAAATCTGGACTGAAGTACTCTACACAGCACGTAGATTCATTAAAAACACATTTTCTGATTTGTGAAACCTTTATTCTATTTGTGACAATGCAAATTAGGTTCATTTTATGATATTTTTACCATCCAGACCACAATTCTGTGGAAATCCGTGCGCACAGTTTGATAAACTGTGCTCTCTGTTTTGCAACCCAGGCGCACGGATTACTTAACTGTCCTCTCTGTTTTTGATAGGCTATGTGTGTTATAACGTTAGGCTACTGCTACTGTAAAAACGTGAAACATATAACTTGATGGTTTATTGTAAAATCGTGAAATGTACATTAAAAGTGATAGATTTTATTGTAAAAACTTATTAGTCTACTTAAGTTTTGTGGTGAAAACTGGATAAACTGTGTTTGTCTTTGAATGATTAAACATGCAGCCTAGATCAGAGAAATATTAAATCAATGGATAAGTTGTACTTCATACTAGGCTGAGACATGGAGAATGTTGAAGCTTGGATGACACTGATCATGTTGCCGTTGCACCTTAAACCAGATAGTAGCACACGTCTTCGTGTCGGTAACCTACATGACATAGCGGGTGGAAAGTGGACCCAAAGCAGAAAGGAAGTTTATTTAAACAGTTTATTTAAAAGAAGCTAATGGCGATGTCCAGGCATTTGTTGTTCCTTGATGACAAGGTGGGTCAGCAGCAGGACGGAGTGACAGACAAATAAACGGAGCTCCTAATGGCGGGTCTGCTGAGAGTTAGATGAGAGTTAATTATATATTGGCTATAGCCAGGGTAGTTTATTTTAAACGTGTTTTAACATTTACACAACTTACACGTTTACATTTCTTTTTCCTGTTTGAAAAGCAGTAGGCAGAAGTATAAATTCATGTGTTGTAGGCTATACTAATACTGCGGGTTAAAAAATTGTTGACTCTTTTTCCCACAATTTCACAATATCAGGTTCATCCACAAGAACAAAAGATCAGAACAAAAAAACACATGTTTATGATGTATGGCACTGTCATGACCATCCTGGTTTGAACTGCTGTTATTCAGATTTGAATGAATCCATTTGAATATTGTCGGCTTTTCTCACAATGTGCTCTGCAACTCACTTCCTGCTCAGAGAGGCGGGGGCGCCGATCTCCAAAACCCCAGCGGAATCTGTTTCAAAATAAGACCCAGGACTGAGAGACAGAGAAGAACAAAAAAGCACACACACTCATATTTCTGGTTTGGAAGAGACGCACCTGCAGATGGGAGTCAGACAAGATCTGACTGACTCATTCTCTTACAGGGCTGTATCCTTTTTATTTCAAGAAGAACAAAGAACATTTCACGTGACTCCTCTCTCCTCCTTCTACATCTTGACAGGTCATTTATTTTCTCCAGGTCTCTTGACCTTACTATGAACTGGGTTATAACATGACTTAGAGTTATAGCTGATCCTCCCTGCTTTCAGTTCATATCTTTACTCAAGAGTTTTACTTAAAACCTTCAACCCTATAAAATACTGGTAACAGAGTCATGTTTTACTACCCTGAATAATATAAACAGGCCTATTACTTCTAAAGCTTAAAAAAGATATAATTAACACATATGTACTGCATAATAAAAATAGCCTCAAAAAAGTAGAATACAACAAATCCCTCTTTCAATCTATTTTTCAAATAGATTGACCACTCCTCTGTACTTCCCCATCAGGCTCCATGTGAGCTATTAACAGATATTGACCTTGCACATTATCACCAACAGCTTTTTCAATACACTTTGTGAGCAAAGAACGTATACAAGGAATACAACAACATCCACATAACACCATAGTTGACACAAATACTGCTAAAGAAACCATTATAGACATTGCCAGAGTCTTCCATTTACCAAACATATTATTTAACAAATTGTCCCTCTTTCTAACATGATTATTTAAAATGAGAAGAGTGTCAGTTTTTTTTTCTTTATCTTTACCTTTAAGCAATATTTTTTTCTAATTTATTATTGTTTTTTTTAATGTTTTATCCTAATTCTCAATATTCTTTTAGTAAAAACAAACTCTAGCAATTGTCACCAACCCCAAAAAGATCCTACAAAAACCACATCATAATGAAAAAAGAATAAGTAAAACAAAAATTAGTAGTCAGTCAACCTGATTATACTTTAAACACTCCTTAAAATATTTTATCTTATTACTAAAAAAGTTTTATAAAACCGTAAATACTGAATATAAAGAAGAAAATCTTACAAATCGACTACTTAAAAATTATTTGACACCCTCTTAGGCAGTGTCTAGCAATCTGCACCTGTAAATAAAACTCGGTTAGACAACCTGTAAAATACAAGAAAAATGATTAGTAAGGGTTCAGTCTTTATTATTTTGTTCTCTAGTCTTCGCTCTTGTTTATTTCTCTGGCAGCAGGTGGCTACCAGAGTGATGAAAAGATTCAGTACAGTGGACTCTTTATTTTTCCCAAAGTTACTGTCTTTTCTGCAGATCGCCCTCACTGAAATGACAGTTACTTCATTAACTGAACATTTCCCCCAATAAACACAAATGCACAGACAGGCCCCGCCTCATATAGCTTCCCCCACCGATTGTGAGGTGGTCAAAACCTGCTGTGAAATGTGTTTGATTTCTTGCGATCTTTTCTCTTCGGTACAATCCCTCTTCGAGAAAAGCAAGTCCAAATTGCTTATCTCGCCCAATTTTTTTTGCACATATAGATTACACTGGATGATTACAGCAACTTCAACCAATCTTCTGGGTGGGTCAGGCCCCGCCTCCTGGCTTCGGCAGTCGACACCGCCTAGTCAGAACCGACACCACCCGCTGCAAAGAGATTTTCCCAGGTCAGGAGTGCTGCTGCAGCGTGAGGGACAGGAGAGGGGTCGGAAGGAGGGAGGAGACCAGGCCCTTCAGATGCTGATGGTCACTGCGAGGGTCCGGGTCAGGGTGCGGTGACACCTGTGGTTCTCTGCCAGCTGTAAATTTAAAGTTGAATTAGACCGCTCGATGACGCCCTATTTCCCCACGCGTCAACGGTGTCAGCCTTGCTGTGACCCCAGTAGCAGTAACAAAACCTGCTCTCTTCCACTGTGGTAATTCATAATGTATAACAGAAAACCCGTAGTTCGAATCAGTGTAAATCGTGACGTCTTTATCTCTTCCCCATTTGCATGCTTCAATAAGAGCCCTTATCTCAGCACGCTGTGCGCTCTGCTTGCCGTCCAGCTTCCCTGACACGACAGTATGTAGTGAATCTCCATTCTGCTCAACAACTGCAAAACCTGATTTTAACTGGCCCTGTCCATCTCTAAAACAACACCCATCTGTATAGAGCACAAAATCTGTAGGTAAAGGATCAGACCGTAAATCAGGACGTATTTTTTGAGCAACAGAATTCAGCCTGACACAGTCATGCTGCTCCCCAGAGGCGGTGATTTGTTCAGCCATGTTTATTCCTTCATGCGTAAAAATAATGTTTGGTGCCTCCAAAACTCTGCTAATCCGCTGCTGACGCAAAGTAGAAAGAGTAAACGTCTCAGAATTAACCAACGCCATGACTCCATGAGATGTCAAAATATGAAGTGGATAACCCCTAACAATGTGTGAAGTTTTCTCCACTAGGTGTGCAATCCCTGCTGCATGTCTCGTGCAAGGCGGCTGTCTCATTTCAATAGCTTGCAGCTTTATGCTAAGATACATAAGAATGTGTCTCTGACCCCCTTTTTTTCTGAAACAAAATCCCATTAACCACCCCATCTGTTTCTGATCTGTTAAGAAAAAATGGACATGTATAGTCAGGAGTGGCTAAATCAGCTGCTTGTGCTAGAGCCTGTTTTAACTTAATAAATGCCTCCTCAGCCGGTATGTCCCATTCTAATTTAGCATGCAGATTTTTCATACCATGAGCATTTACAAGAGCCCTGAGTGGTGTGGTAAGGTTTGTGTAATTAGGCACATAATGTCTGGAAAAATTTGTCAGGCCCAGAAATGACAGCATTGATTTAACAGTGAGAGGTTTAGAATGGGCCAAAATAGCATTCTTGTGGGTGTCCGTCAGTCCAGCGCCTTGAGCGGTCACCCTTCGCCCCAGGAACTGGACTTCCTGCCTGACCAACTGAAGCTTATCGCGGGAGACTTTGAATCCCTCTTTTCCCAAATATTGCAACACAACTAGAGTCGCTGCTATGCACTTTTCAACAGTAGGGGATGCTAAAAGTAAATCGTCCACATATTGGGTCAGTACACAGCCTGGAGGGAGCTGTACAGTGCTTAATGACTGCTTCAACACCTGATTAAAAATACCTGGAGATAAAGCAAAACCCTGCGGAAGCCTACTATAACGTAGCTTCCTGCCCCTGAATGTAAATGAAAAAATATCCCTGACAGAAGGATGGAGCGGTAAACAGAAAAATGCATTAGCCAAATCTATGCAGGTAAACCATTTTAAATCAGGAGTCAGTGATGCCAGAGCTGTATACGGATTCGGTGTAGAAATGGGAGGGGTTCTAAGGGCCTCATTAATAGCACGCAAATCATGTGCCATTCTGTATTTACCAGTACCTTGTTTTTCCACAGGAAGAATAGGGGTGTTATATGAAGAGTTTGATGGTTCTAAAACTCCAGCTTCAAGTAAGCCTGCAATAGTGTCTGCAATACCTTCCTCAGCCTGAGGTTTATGTGGGTACTGAGAACGCCAGATTGGATCAGAATGTTTCATCTCAAATGTGATGGGTGTGGTTTGCACTAGACCAACATCAGTGGGACCATCTGACCACAAAGAGTCAGGCACGACCTTTAAGGCCTCCACTGCATCAGGATGATCTGTTTTTTCTCTGCCATGATTTCTAGAAAGCTGCAAATGTTCCAGAATGGTAGTATCAGAGAGCTGCGTGTCTATTTTGTACATCTGAGTAGAAGGAGAAAAAGAGACTGATGGTATCTGGGTACGAACCCAATCCCTTAATTCAACTCCCCTCTTAACCATTCCCCCCAAATCTTTAGCTTGATGTTTCGGATGCAACAAAAGCGATATGTGGGGAAGCGCTTCAGCTTCCATCATATACCATTTATGCTGCTTTGAAGTCAGATCAGCAAACAGTGCCACACCCTTCCTCCCCACAAAGCATGGACCCGAAGCCACAGACCAACTTTGGCCTTCAAGTTCTGTTTCAAATTGTTCCTGGTATAAGGTAGGATCGCCCCTCTCATAGAGGAAGGTCACATGGAAAGGATCAGGCGGTGGAACAAAAGGCTGGAGTTCAAGCAGCCAAGGCTTCCAGAATCTCAGAAAGTCAGCCGCAGAAGATTCATGTGCAGACATCGTAGTCAATCTGGCCCAGAAAATATCAGCCACTTGTGAAGTGTCATCCTTCAGCAAAAATTGACCACTCATGGTGTCACAGCAATGCGTACGTCCATTCGGAAAAGTCACCATAAGTCCATCAGGGGTACATAGGATAGTAGCACCAAGTTTGATAAGCAGATCTCTGCCTAACAAGTTGACAGGCTTGGTTTGAGCCAGGGCCGTGCACAGACATTTTGAGGGGCAGTGGCCTAAACCAAAAAAAGGGCACTAAGGGGGTGGTTGCTTGTTAAAGGGATAGTTCACCCAAAAATGAAAATGCTGTCATCATTTACTCTTCCTCAAGTTGTTCCAAACCTGTATGACTTTCTTTCTTCTGCTGAACACAAAATATTTTAAAGAAGGTTGGTAATTAAACAGTTGCTGGTCCCCATTGACTTCCATAGTATATATTGTTTTCTACTATGAAAGTCAATGGGGTCCATCAGTCGTTTGGTTACCGACTTTGTTCAAAATATCTTATTTTGTGGACAGCAGAAGAAAGAAAGTCATACAGGTTTGGAACAACTTGAGGAAGAGTAAATGATGACAGCATTTTCATTTTTGAGTGAACTATCCCTTTAACACAAATTTTCCAGTTATTACAAAATGTACAAATAAAAGAAAAGACAGCACACGCTCAAATACATTTTAGACTTTATTGTAGATGTTTTCATAGAACATCATAATTACACATTGGTGATAATAACAGAAGAAACTATTTACAGATTTACATTTTGGTTTTTATCTTTTCCTTTTACAGCAGAACCTTTCTATTTGGTACCATGTCCTGAAAGATCTTAATAACCTCATCTTTTATGATTGGGATGTCTTTTTCAATGGCCAGAAGCAGAATATCAGAGAGTCGTTCTTGTCCACACGCATTACGAAGTTTAGTTTTCACCAGCTTCAACTTCGAGAATGAGCGTTCAACAGTGGCTGTTGAGACAGGCAGTGTTGCAAAGATTTTCAGCAGTTTAAAAAGTGTTGGAAACACAACATGAGCATCAAACTCCTTAAATGTTTCCAAAATTGCATGGGCACTTTTTTGTGAGCATGTGAGTGAAGAGTGGAAAACTCTAAGCTCAGTTCGCAGCTGTTCCTCCTCCTCTTGAAATCCGTAAAACTCACAGAGAGTATGGGCAGCATTAAGTGCTTCAGCATCTGCTGTGTCTTTCCACTTTGATGGTTCAATCAAACAATGCAGTGACATCACAATTTTGTCAGTGCTCCCCTTCCCTTGAAATCGCCTGTGGAGTTCCTGAATCAGGGAATCCAAAAAAGTGAAGTACATCCTTCCTCTGTAGTACTCCTCTAAAGTCTGTGGCTGGTGGTCCTCTGTTGCTGATGTGGAGCAGTACTTAAACTTTGTTGGTACTTTCCGCCGCCTTGCTTGTCCTGGAATCTCTTCAGGCACATTGATCCCTCTTGTTTCTGCTTGGATGGTAGCATTGTGAAATATTTCTTTGAATTGGTCTTCAGTCCTCAGTGTGTTCATTCTGCTAATGACACCATTTACAACAGTGTATGCTGCTGCCAAGTCCAAGTCTTGCCGCTGAAGAGCATTTGAAGCAACTGCTGTTTCCATGAATATTGGAGTTGTTCTCTCCAAGCAAATAATAAATTCAAAGTTAATGCTGTGCAACAGCATGTGTGCGTCCCCTGCAGCTAGATCAGGTGGCTCAGACTTGGTCAGATCTTCCAGGAATTGAACAACTGCAGGGAGGCATTTTCTGAGGGTTCTGAGGGCTGTTTCCCTGCAGGTCCATCGGGTGTCTGAGAGCTTCTGTAGCTCAAGGGCACGCTGGCCAGGATTCATGGCTTCCTGTGTTTGAACAAAAGCTGCATGTCGTTTTGTGGAGTTGGCAATGAAGGTGTAAAGTTTTTCCACTACTGTAAAAAAACTGACAAAGTGAATGCTTGACTTTGCACTCTCCACTAATACAAGATTCAAACAATGAGCATGGCAATGAACATATAATGCCTTTTCATTTTGCTTTTGTATTCTGGACTGTAGTCCTTTGTAAGGCCCACTCATGTTGGCTGCTCCATCATAACCCTGACCATGGATGTCCTCAACTTTCAGCTGGTTCTCCTTCAGCAAGTTCATTACTAGGTTGTATTCGGTTTGAGAGGAGAGACACCTGAGGTTTTTGACATGATGCTTGTTTTTCTTTGATGTTGTCAAGATGAAGCTTAAGGACACTGTCATATTGGCCAACCAACTCTACAAGCTCCAAGAAATTTCCTTTGTTTGAACTTGAGAGGCTTTCATTGTCACCTCTGAATGCCATGCCTTGTTTTGCTAAATACAATATAATATCAATCAGCCTGTAGATAATCTCCCTGTTTTTTTGCTTTTCTCTTTCTTTGGCTGCTTGCATCTCAAAGTCGCCCTTTTCCAATGCTGTATCCAATGCTTTTTTTTAAAAGCATTCCACTGAATCATGCCTAACATGTGTGACTCTGTCCTGCTATGCTCCTTCATTTTTCCTTTAGCTTGCTTCCACAGACTTAACCCCACTGACTTCCAACCTGTCCTGCTCTTATACTTTTCATCGTTCATGAAAAGCCTGCAGCTAAAACAGTACATTGCATCATTCTCAGGAGAATACTCTAACCAGGGGTGTTCTTCATACCACTGTCCCTGAAACGAACGTCCTTGTTAATTTTTTGGGAACGGCAAAATTGGACAACAGGGTCCTACTGAATTTGAAAATTTTGTGAAGGCCACATTGTATGTTAAATTGAATTTCTTCACATGAGCAGGATCTGATGGATTTTGTAACTGAAGCAAGAACTCAAAGTCTTCAGGCTTTTTCTCCCTTGTGTACATGGCTGTGGCTGCCTCACTCTCCATTTCTTCCTGTTCTGCGTCTGTCTCTTACCTCTCTGTGTCATTGTGTCGCCTTTCTTTCTCATTCTGAACTTTTTCTGTCTCTGGCTCAGTTCCTAGACCTTCACTTTTACTCTGTTGAGTTGATTCTGAGGCAGTTTCATCTTAATATATAGAATGAACAACAAACCTGTTACAATCATATTTTAAATACAATTGTTAGGCTTAAGTGCTAATTCAATTTAGGTTCTTGTAATATATTTACTCTTCAAATAATTTAATGTCTATCTTTCTTTGTATCAAATTCCAGCATATTCAGAATCCTTTACTGTCAGTCAGTTTAACAACACTTACCTGTAAGTGTCTGATTTGGCTGATGCTCAATGGGCTCTCCCTCACTCTCTAAGCCTGCCTCTTCCTCATCTTTAATGGAGTAATAAGTAATAGACATTTAATTTCATATTAGCATACAGCATAAATCTATATACTATGCTAATATACAACTCACTTAGAGCCTAAGCCTACGATGTGTTAGTCTCAACTAAGATAAGTGATTATAATGGGAAATATACTTACAAGAATTAAAAAGACAAACTATCTGCTAACTGTTCTATATATTGATTTACCTGCTGGCTTGCTGGAGCTTTGAATCTGTGTTTGCAGAGTTGAACTGCCTTTAGCAGCCTCCCTTCGCTCTTTCTCTCTCTGTCTCAGTCTTCTTTTTTGTGAAGGCATTGTCTTGTTTTGTGTGTGTTTTTGTCTACAAAGTGTGCCAACAACAGAAAATTTTGTCATTTGTATTAGATCTGATCGAGAGTACAATAATTTGATTAGACAAGCAGCTAACGTTAATTCTAAGAACGTGGATTTGTTGTACAAGTTGTTAGCACTAATAGAAGACCAAGAGCAAAACATTTCCGACATAAATAAAAACAAAACAAAAAAAACAAGTGACTAATTTCGCAGATTCAACCACTGTCTTCTCACATACACAGCCTACCTGTTAATGCGACAGCTTTCGTGAACTGTCGTGTTCACTCATAGTTTCAAAAGAGCGCCGCAGAGACACATACAGTGAGTGATGCTGCAGAGTGCGGAGCGAGCGGGAAAACCTGGAGCGGATTAGCGGAATCAGTGGAATGCTTTGAGCGGAGCGGTGGGGGTGGGGAAGAGGGGCACCTCAATCGATGAGGGCAGAGGGGCAGTGGCTCTGGCCACCGGGCCACCCCCCTGTGCACGGCCCTGGTTTGAGGAATGACAAAAGGATGTGATAGTCTTTGATCACCCACTGAAACAGGCAATGGTTGAGTTATAGGGAGAGTCATTGGAGCCATATGTAGAGGTGGCTGACCGGGAGGTATAGCGCCCCCTTGTGGGTGTGGGCACTCCCTCACCCAGTGTTCATTGGAGCCACACCTGTGACAACCGTTAGCACCCGGCTGCCTTCTCCCCATGCCTCTGAAATCCCCAAACCTGGCCCTGCCACGAGGCTGCCATGTCCTATAAGGAGCAGTAAATGGCGGATTCGGCACAGCTCCAGCATACATCACAGGAAAAGAAGGCAGCACTGTCGCTGATCCAACAGTAGGTGCTGCTTCAGCCACCATCTGTTTCACTTTTTTTAGACTGATACAAGTCAGTCAATTTATTCTGAGCCTCTTTTAACTGTAGTTTTAACAAAGCAGTCTCCATTTTCTTATTCTCCTCAGCGTCCTTTAACGCAGAATCTTGCACGTCTTGTAAATAATATGTTACGTGTCTTTCCCATGTAGGCTGATCATAAATGTGTGAATCAGGATTCCGTTTTATTAATGTAGCAACAGACTCTGGCATGCCTTCTAAAACTGCTTCTCTAAACCAAATCCGATTATTTCCCGGATCTCGAGGGTGTTCTCCAGTAACTGCAACCCATTTATCTTTACATTTTGCTATATGTTCTGCGGGAGTAACATCAGTTGACCAGGGAAATTTCAAAATTTTAGACGCAGGCGGAGTAGGATATTTTCTTCTGACCCACTCGGCAAGCTCATATGCATGATGTGTGAATGGGGCTTCATCAAGTACACATGCTATCTGACACTGGAGCATCATCTCATTATAATCTGTCAATGTCAACATTCTACCCATAATAGCTTTCCAATCCCCCACCGCTAGGGTTTGCCCTGAAGTCAACTGATTTAATTTATTTATCCAACAGTTTCCTCCACCAGTCAAAGCAGGGAGTTGCAGAATGATGGCAGATATGTCAGCCATCTTCCATGGTTTGTAAATTACCGAACCATCTGATGCTCCCACTAAAGGAAACATTAAATCAGGGCCTCCACTTGCCCCCAGTGACACCTGAGATCTGGTATTCTTAAATGGTCCTTCACTCCCCTTGTCCCCCAACGTCTGCATATTTTTGACCTGTAGAACCGCTACACATTCATCACGTTGACTGGGGCTGGCACTCCCTGAAAGGTCTGCAGCCTGACCCCTTACCACAGATGCTAATCTTTCCTGATTCTGCAGCACCCCATCCATCTGTAGCTGAACCCCAGTTAACCTGTGTTCGTGCTGCTCCATCTCATCCGTCAATTTAGCATTATATGCCAAAAACAATTTATCGGTGGATTCTAATGTGTTGCTAACTAAATTTAGTAGGTGTCGCTTTTCCTCCCCAGAACACATTCTGTGAGAGACTTCTCTTATAATCCCCTCGGGCACCATGACGAGCCCACCTGGCCGTCATAAGGCCCTGGAACTGGTTTTTATCTTTTTTACCGGGCTTATCAACTAAAACAGAATATAATTTAGAAATGTATATTAACAATTGGGCATCTAAAGTACTCCAGTTTCGTCCCTGAGGAGCAGGAAGTAATTTATATTCGGCTGCCATTAAATATTCGTAACAAAAATCCAAAATGGATTAAAATTTTAAAAAATAGGTTATTTGTATTAACTCTATAAATTATTTATTTTAATTGATAAACTATCAATTCGTAGGCCCAAATTTATCCCAATATTAATGCAATTAACAGTAAAGGCAGGCACCGTTTTTATTTATTTAATTTATTCCTTTTTATAGTGAAGGAGTTTATATATTATTTATCCATACAACATTAACCTTAATAAAGTTTTAGGCAAAGCCGAAACGAAGGAAAGCTAAAAAGGTTTATAACGCACTGTTTATCTTATCATTAATTTATTTATATACGGAGATTATTGCCGTTTCATCTAAAAATCAAAGAATTCCTAATAGAGTCCGGCCTGCGCCAAAACTCGGGACGTACACTTCGGTGAAACACACGAAGAAATAGAATTCTCCCAATATAAAGCAATTTTTATTTATCATTAAAACATATACCAAAAGAAATACGTTTAAAACTCGCTTTGCAACACAAAATCGTCAACAGTTTGCTCAAAAAAAAAAAACCTCCGCCGGACTGACAGATCAAAGTCCGGCCCAATAAAACTTCCGTGTCACACCGCGGAATGAATACGCCGGTGCACAGATGGCTAATTCTGCACTACGATGCTAAACCTAACAAACCGTACTCATAAGTAAACCAACCAAAGACAAGAACAAAATGCCTCCAACAAAACCACACTTCGCCATCAATACTCGAATGACTGTTTAACCGAGCCAAATAAATACAGTTCGGAAGCTAAGCTACCAAAGATTAGCTGTCATCATGAGCAACCTAGCTCAACCGGAAGCCAAACGTGACCGCTCCGTTATCATAAAAAGTTATTTTATATATATTCTATAGAGTTTACTACCAGTTATTCATAATAACAGTCCTATATATATGTGTTAGACAATGCTTTAGACGTGTTTACGTAGTTGCACAAGGTTGAACGCCTTTATTTCCAGGCGAAACTCATCCAAACTGTGCGTTAGCCGTAAGCTAACTTATGGTGGTACTTTAGCCGACTGAAAATGATATTCCCTTATTCCTCTACAATGTCAAGCTTCTACGCTTATTGTCTATACAAGAAGCGCTGGCATTGTCTAGGCGTTTAAGATTCGCAGAGGAATTATGGTTTTAGATTCAGTCGGTTAGTTCCCCTAAATGAGAAGTTTATGTGCGGCCGGATTGCAAGAAGCTACCTGGTAGCTTCCTTCCGTCACCGCGACTTCCCCAATCACCCACACATTCATCCGAGAGAAAGAAAGAACAACAATTTTTACAATCTCATCAAACACTAACCTCTACCGGAGCCACCTAAAGCCGGACCTTTAAACACAATCCAATTCACGTGGCTCAAACGTGCGTTTGGAAGATACGCCGGCCTCTCCAAGGTAATCCGTCTCGACACAGAGAGCACACAGGCTCTAACTGGTGTCTACCTGTCCGTTTGCCAGCCTCAGAGAATTCCGACAGCGTCCCATCGGAAGCGAGCGGCCAACTCTCAAGCCCCTGGTCCGCACTTCGGTCGGCCCTCAACCGAAAAAACAACACGTCAACATTAAATGGAGAACACTTAAATCGATCAATACCTATTAATTTGGTGTTAGCGCTTTTTCAGATTGATACAAAACCACCCGGGTGTCGATTAGCAAGGATCAATCCAGTCGCTCTCCGATTCTCTGTTGAACTCAAAGAAAAAACACAAAATCACTACAATTGCCACAAACACATGTATCAATCAGTTATGCCACACTCATTACTCACACTCAATCTCTCCCAGCCCTGAGAAAACTCAAAACCAAATCAAATGCCCGCATTCTCCACCATTTTGTCGGCTTCTTCTCATAATGTGCTCTGCAACTCACTTCCTGGTCAGAGAGGTGGGGGCGCCGAACTCCAAAACCCCAGCGGGAACTGTTTCAAAATAAGACCCAGAGCTGAGAGACAGAGAGTAACAACAACACACACAAACAGATATCTTTTTAAGACGCACCTGCAGATGGGAGCCAGACAAGATCTGACTCGTTCTCTTACAAGGCTGTATCATTTTTATTTCCAAAAGAACAAAGAACATATCACATGACTCCTCTCTCCTCCTTCTACATCTTGACAGGTCATTTATTTTCTCCAGGTCTCCTGACCGAACCATGAACTGGGTTATAACATGACTTAGAGTTATAGCTGATCCTCCCTGCTTTCAATTCATATCTTTACTCAAGAGTTTGTTTTCTTAAAACCTTCAACCCTATAAAATACTGGTAACAGAGTCATGTTTTACTACCCTGAATAATATAAACAGGCCTATTACTTCTAAAGCTTAAAAAAGATATAATTAAAACATATGTACTGCATAATAAAAAATAGCCTCAAAAAAGTAGAATACAACAAGGCCCTAAGCATAATTGGCCAGGGAGGCCCCCCTCCAAACACAGACAAAACTCGAGTTCCTACTTAACCTCTTGCTATTTATTTTCAAATTGGCATTAAATGAACATATGAACATTAACATTTAGATATTAAGTAATATACAGCATAAAACAAAAACAAAATAAACTGCAACAACAGCAGTAATATATAAATAATATATAAGTAATATACAAAACTTTCTTTAGAGCAGCATGGCATGCCACGGACCGGTGCTGCTCGGTCGTGTCCTAAAATAATGCCCGTCGGGTATAGTCCTGGTCCTGTTAGTAGCTTATGGTCTTTTGTGCAGGCTGTATGCTAACGTGTATGCTAACGATGACGTCAATAATATAGATTTTGACAGTGTTTTCTGTTTTGCCAAAACAATAAGGCCTTGACATAGGGTGGCCAAAAATGAGGACATTTTTCAAGACTCAACAAGTCTAGGATAAAAACTTATTGTTGCACTTACATCACTGTAATACAGAGAATTAGGAACTACTAGACCAGTTCTCGGCTCAGAGGAGTGGTAGTGCAATTAAAATCAGAGATCAGAGTCAAGATCTTCACATTAATTTGAAAATCCTGCTTAGTAAATTATCTGCCGGCAATTTACTGAACATATAAACACATAACATACAGTTCACATTCATGCAAAAGCTTGAGTTTGTTACTCACGACACCTTTCTTTGTAACCTTCAGGTTAAACTTGTTTCTGTTCTTTCAACCAAATTATTGTTTAAAAAAAACTGGCCTGCATGACAGACCATGCAGAAAAGTGTGTTTAACTCAAATGCATTTACATAAAATTGTCAAACAAAAGAAGAAAAATAAAATCTCTAACACTGGTCAACTTAACGAGGCGGCAGCTTTCATGTATGCCGTTAAACTTCACAAACAAAAACAGCTGATTGACACCAAATACAGGCTTATAATGTCAGGAAAATAAAATACCAGGGGTTTAACACAGATATATTCAGTGAAGTAAAGTTATTTACTCAAGTAATCAAGTATTTTCCTGTTGTAGAGATGGAGTTTGAGGCTTAATTAGCTTGTAAACTCGTCACATGCATTTCCGAAAATAAGGTAAAACTAAAAGAAATCTCACCAAAACCATCCTAGGTTAGATGTTTAAAGTCCTGGCGGTACCAGGGGATCAATGATAACTGGAAAAGTTTTGCTTTCACCCGTAGAAGTCAAGTTTAAACTCCGTGTTTAGCTTTAGCTTCAAACCGCTTCTCCTCCTGTTTCTCTCTCACTCACCTGCTGCTACTGCGGGGGGGTGCTTGTAGCCTACTCTGTTTGTTTCACGTACTTGTTTAAATAAAAAAGCTATCATCATTTACACACTTCTAAAACAAACAACCATATGAACTGTCACAAACATTTGCATTTATCTAGGCCTACTTATTGTCATTTCCTGTAGTTATTGTTATTATTTGTGAACCCGTTTATACCTGAGGGTGATGTGGGTTACATCCTAGACAGCCTATAAAAACATGAACTTACCAGCTGTGTTTTTTCTTCTTTCTTTTTTCAACTCCAGATTCGTGTTGTCTCTTCTTACCTGACATCATTAGCCATTCAACAACAAAGTATGATGACAATTGTTCAAGCTACCTGCTGCTAGGTATCTTCCATTTATATGTACCTGCCGAGTATGCTCCGCCCAGAGAGCCTTGCAGGATGCTCCACCTACCGGCTTTTGTGAAGCCTGCCAAGCAAGTCGCATTTGTAGTCTCATTTGAACTACAAAACCGCTACCCGACGACCCAAACTTACATAGTGCTGTTATGGCGGATAGAGGGCCGCAAAGCGAATGCAGAAGTGCCGTTTCACCCTGTTGATGACCTACTGACACGAGTTCGGAAACATTATTTTAAGGTAAAAAAAACTCTTTGGTGTTGCTTTAAATGAGTTTTAAGCCTTATGAATCCGGCCATTAACTCAGGAAATCAGCTCAGGGTTACTAACTTTATTCATACATCATGTAAGACAGGTGGATTTATAGAAGGACCAACTTCAATGAAGAGACAGAAGAAAACTGCCAACTAAACTCTATTTTAAATCACCTTTATGCTACGTGATCTTTATACATGTACATGTTTTCAGGAAAAAAAACTGCATTAATTTTCCAAGTTTGTATAATAATAACCCTAACAGTTATGTTTAAATTAATGACTTGTGCAGTTTTTTAAAACTACACATCAATAAAAACTAGTAAACGTATTAAACTTGTAGATTCATTAATACAAAACATTGTCATCAAATCAAATTAAACTTTATTTATAAAGCGCTTTTCATACAACAATTGCAACTCAAAGTGCTTTACAGAATTAAAATGACCCCACAAAGACAACATTCCCATCTCTCCCCCACATAATTAAAAGCAGGACCACAGTTATACCCCCCCTCCCCCAGACCCAACCTTCATGCACGCATGTTATGGATCAAGCTATTTGTATTGGTACCAACAGAGAGACAGTGAATCTCCCAACCTTTTTATAAGAACTACCAATCAGCGATTACCAGGAATTTCCGATCTTTTTACAGGCAGTGGATCGAACTCGGATTTCACTCTAACTATAAGTAGAATCCAGCCTGACGATGTAGCGGTTTACTTCTGCCAGAGTCTCCATTATATCAATAGTCAGTATCTGTTTTCACAGTGAAGAACACACATCCAAAAACCTGCCTCAGACTGAACAGAAACACAACTGAAAGCTGCAGCTGGACTATGAATGAGAAACTGATGGTACAAAGACACTCATACACATGAACAGATATACATACATATTGGTTCTTGAAGCTCTCCAGCTGAGGATTATTCATAGTGAATCTCCTCCAAACCTCTCAACAGACTTTCTCCACAATATTCTTAAAGCTGAATAATAAACTCCTCCATCTTGTCAGTTTTCCCCCCAGGCCTTAAGAACAGCAGCTATCAAACCACTGTTGAAAACAACAACCTGTTGCTATTGCAAAATTACAAGCCAACCTCAAATCATCCTTCATCAGTAAGATTTGGAGAGAAAAAATGTTTCAGCAGTTAAATACCTTCCTAACAATCACCAACCGCTTTGCTGTCTTTCAGTCCGGTTACTGTGCTCACCACAGTACTAAGACTTTGTCAAAGTATTCAATGACATCTGCATGAATGTAGAACGTGAAAGAACCACAGTGCTGGTATTATTAGACCTCAGTGCAGCTTTTGACACCACAGACCATGATATATTACTGAAGCAACTGAAGAACTGGTTCAGACTTTCTGGTTCATTTATTGACTGGTTTGAGTGTTACTTAAAGAACAGGGACTTTTTAGTATCAACAGGTAACTTTACATCAGAGTTGACCAAATTCACATGCGGTATTCCACAACGTTTCATCTTGGCACCACTCTTATGTATAATCTAAGGCTCCCACTAATCTAAAACTCAGATTATAACAAATAGAAAGTAAATTACCATAATTATGCAGCTGATGCACAGCTCTACATTACAATCTCACCAGGTGACTATGAACTCATTCAAACGTCGAGCAGATTGATTAAACATATCAATGTGTGGATGTGCCATAACTTTCCTCAGTTGAATAAAAATAAAAGTTACTGATCAGGTCTGAAATCTTGGTGTAGTGATGGACTCAGATCAGAACCTTCAGAAACACATAAAGACAATTGCTAGTTGGCCTTCTAACACCTGAAGAACATGTTAACGATTAAAGGACTAATGTCCAAATAGGGCCTCGAAAAACTCCTCCATTCATTTAACTTTTCTCAAATTCATTACTGCAGCAGTGTCCTCTCTAGAACTATCACCCCAGTCCTTACACTGGCTCCCTGTAGCTCAGAGAACAGAGTTTAAAATACTTATGTTTGGCATCTAAAACACTGAATGGATTAGCAAAAAAACAAAACAAATTAAAGTTGTATTATCTTTGTATTAACTTTCCAAATAACTCAAGTTTCCTGTTTGAGTCTACTCTGCATCTGCGGAGTCAGAACCAAACATGGAGAAGCAACATTCAGGTTTTTTGCTCCTTGAGTCTGGAACAAACTCCCAGAACACTTTTGTTTGTTTTCTGTTTTTATCAATTAAAGCACTGCAAACTGTCTTCTTGCTAAAATTATACAAATAACCATGTTTTGTCTCAATCCTCTCATTCCAGGGTGAAGATACTGTTGATGTCAGAGTAACCACTGGATCAACATCAAGACTGGATTCACACAGAGAAAAAATAGTCACCCAAAAACGTCCCTCAAGCTGAACAGAACTGCAGCTGCAAAGACTGACCGAAAAAGGAAAAACGTTACACCTTTATAAACAAAAATTGTTAGAGCTGGGTCTTCATTCGTTTACTCAGACAGGATTTGAGTTTCTTTTTGCTGATATATTTCAAATAATTGCAATACAGCATCTTTTACCAGGCTTTTCATTAATCAAATGAACATGGTAGCTCGAACAACGAGCTTTATTATGTCTGATTTAGAAGAAATCTGAAAGTTATATTTAAAGTACTGAGTAAGATACTGCAATGACTCAGTGGTTGATGGTTGTGTTTTGTAACAGAAGTTTTTTTACTCAAGATCATTTATGTTGTTTGGAACAAACAGTTCAGTGTGCTTCTCTGCATAAAGTCATCAAGATAAAACACTGTAAAAAAGCGCTTTGGAGACTTTATAACAGTTTAAAAGTTGTTTTATAAATGAGGAGCAACGAGAAGGAGAAGAAACCATGACACCATTACAGGACCGATTTACAGCGTCAGAGTGTTTTTACTTCATCTAAATATAAATGTATGTAAAACAACTATCAGCAGCTGGGATCAAGTAGCAACCAGTGGATTCACTCTATGATAAATCCTTGATTTCAGATAACAGGGTAGAGATAACCAGAGTTTATCCCAAGTGTAATTAAAAATGTCATTAAACCATAATATGCATAATCTCAAAACATATTTAAATAAAGATATCACATACCAAAAATACCATGGGACTAATGTTTTTAGGTAAATTATTTTATTTGAGGAAAAAGAAATCCTACAACCAAAATGTTAAAAATTGAAGGTAACAGCTAACAGGTCAGAAGATGAACTATGCTAAGCTAACTATCCAGATGTTAATCCACCGAGTTCAGCATTTTTTCCTTTACCTTTAGAGAAACAGCATTTGTTCTCTGAAAGTAAAATATTCTTAATATTTTATGAAAAAAAACTATAATTTATTATAGAGTAAAATACATAACATGAAAGCGTTTGATTTAAGTTTAGTCTCTGAGCCAGTTTTATTGAAATGCTTCATGTAGACCAATGCAGCTCAGAGTTATAGTCTGAATTTGTTGATCAAATGTTTTCATCATCTTTACTGAATTCATTAGAAAAATTCTGAGCAGTTTTCATTTTTCATTTATTGACAAAGTTCTCTGAAATGTTTCTGCAAGACAATTTTATATGAAGACTAATCAAATCAATGTAAAATTTATGTATGAACTAATGGCTAAGATTGACAGAAACTAAAAGCAAATCTTGACTAGCGCAGACAAAGCAGTGGCAGACAAGTGAATCAGCTCAGTACTGGGAACACTGGTCTCTCCTCAGTGTCTCTGTGACTGCAGTCTGGGAGCTCTGGGTGGCCTCACAGGTCACAGAGCCCACCTTCCTCCACTGGTCTGCAGAGAGCCTCAGGGTGCTGCTCCAGCTGTAGAGGCCATCGTTCTGCATCACTCCACGGCTCCTGCTCTGCTCCAAGCTGCTGCTGCTGCCGTCCACCTTCCAGGACAGACTCCAGTCTGAGGGGAAGCCCTTGTTGGCCAGACACATGAGGGTGGCCTTCCCCTGCTGCAGCTCCTCACTGGAGGGGGGCAGCACTGTCAGGGTGGGACGGGTGTTACCTAGGAGACACCAATCAGGTTAGAGGACAGGAACCATGAAGTCATCAAATAAATGACACCAGGACAGCTTCACTATGAGAAAGTTGAGTTTCTTTCAGCACCAATATAGTCACCAAAGAATTACATTTGAAAAATATCAATCCAGGTTTAAATTTAGAGATTTAGAGAGAATTTAGCAGATACTGTGACATGGTTACGGTTAGAGAGGGATTTTCTATAATAGGAAGTTCTGCCAGATGTTTTCATGCTCCACTCGTCACTCACCAACACACCGTTTCATTTCCCTTTCAGAGTCTCAGATCAGCACGAATAAGGTCACCAAAGAATTGCATTTGAAAAATTTCAGATTAGTTAAAAATTAAAATAAGAAAATAATAATAAAATATCTTTAGAATCTCATATTTACATGGAACATCACTTTTTTTTAAAGATGTTTTTAAAATGTAGGTTTGATGGAAAAAAAACTGTTAAATGTGAAATACTAAATCTGAAAGGAAGTTTTTCCTAGCTGCTTTCAACAGTAGATTAAGACTGATTTTATTCTACCACCAACAGCTTTGGTTTTGTTCATGTTCTGATTTGTTGCTGGCAGTGAAGAATTAAGGTAAAAAGTAATATCATTAACAAAAAAATCCAACCTGCAATCATGAAAATTATTTTTGAATCAATATAACATGAACATAAAATAATAGACATTTGACTTCAGCTTCAATCTGCTTTGTATAAGAAAGATACGAACACAAAGTTATAATTTTCTCATTTCTAAATAAATCCAGAAATGTGCTTTTAAAGATTCCAAGATATTTTTAACATTTGTATTTAGCAGGAAGTAAGCTTACTTCCAACATCCAGTCTGGTTTCTCCAACAAAAGTCCACCAAAGTGATACAAACTCACTGAGGCGCCGTACAAAAACCTCCGACTGTAGAGAGACACGGCTCTCTGACTTGGTCTGACTAAACTAAACCTACAAACCAAGATTACATTACAAGGTCAACCCAATCATTACTAAGTTACATTATATAATTACAAGTTACTAATCATTGGATTAGTAACTTTAGTAATTAGTCATTAGCAATTTTAAGAAGTACTTTCTGTATTTTAGAAAATGTCTTTGCAAAATATTAAATAATGCATTTGTTCCCATTTTCAAAATGTCAAGCAGAATTACAATAATAGAATAAAATCATAAAAAGAGCAGCTTCATCTTTGACTTACTTCCAACATCCAGTCTGGTTCCTCCACCGAACGTGTACCACAGTGATACAAACTCATTGAGCCGTCGTACAAAAACCTCTGACTGTAGAGAGACACGGCTCTCTGACTCTGATCACAAACAACTGAGATAAAACTGTTTTTGTACATATTTCTCACGTAAAGCCAAACCTGAGCACTAAACCAAAACTTTTTTCTGAGCTTTATCAGAGCTTAATTGCTAAAGAAGATACTGTAATTGTAATTCTGTCCTCTTAGGTGTCTTTTAAAGCTCAGAGAATAGACTTCAAAATACTTTTAGTAGTTTATAAATCAGTGAATGGCCAGACGCTAAAGTATCTTGAAGATCTACTGTTACTATACCAACCCCCCCAGAACACTCAGGTCCTCTAATTCCAGTCGACTCAACATCCCTAGAATCAGAACCAAACATGGAGAAGCAGCTTTCAGTTTCTATGCTCCTCTAATCTGGAACAAACTTCCAGACAACTGCAGAGTTCTTTTAAATCATAGCTAAAATTGTATCCGTTTAGAGTTTAGAGTAATGTTTTCATGTATGAACTGTTTTGTGTGTGCTTCATGCTTTATGGCTGTTTTTACTTTATCCTAAATTCATGTAATGTTTTTACGTATCATATGCTCTGTGTGTTTTTTATGCTTTGTTTTTGTTTTTTACTTTATCCCCTAATCATGTAAAGCACCTTGAATTATCTTGTTGTTGAAAGTTTGCTATAGAAATAAAATGGCCTTGGCTTAAATCAAAGCCCTGGTCTCAAACATCAACTTTTGTACAACAAAACATGTTTTATTCATTTTTTAAGAAAAGTCAATTAATCACTGTCGGATGTGATTCAATAAGGAATAACTCACAAATTAAGGGTTTCTCTAGTTTCAAACGTTTAGGATATTAAATTGATGAACTCAGATTGTAAAGGAAGACATTCGGTAACCCAACATAAAACCAAAACTCTTTACTGGATTTATAGAAAGGAGTTTTTCCGTTTCTTTTCATGTAAAATAGAATTGAATGCATTTGACCTTTTTGCTTTTTATTGACTGTGGAGATGTGTTGTTTTTGAATGCATCTGTTTGTTGTTTTTAAATATGTTTTATACTGGAACACTGATATTTATGACTACAGTGGAGTCCTGCCTATTTCTGATTCATTATTTGTGGATTTTCCTACTTTTCTGTGGAACATGACTGTTATTTGTGGAAAATCTGCCTATTCACTGATTATTTCTTTGCTGCACATATCTAAAACATTTAAAGGAAAATTTAGCTTGGGAAGCAGAAATACCAAGGTTCAATGCTACTTGATACGCTATTGACTGTCGCTTTTAAAGCAGCCAATCCAGGACCAAAAAATAGGAGACAAAATATGGAGAACAAGAAGTTTCTAAAAGATAAAAAGATTTAACATCCTCATTTAGATTTGTTGTAAAGATCAAAAGTCGTAAGAAAAATCAGAACTCACTATGACATTCTATCTATTTATTTGTAATAGTTGGACATGTAAATATTTATTGTAATTTTGAGAATTATTGAGAAATTTAAGTAAAGTACATAGACAACAAAATCTGAATTATATACATTTATATTTTCTATTAAATGTAAAAAAAAATAAAAAAAAATTCAATGGAAGAATAAATTAACACAGCCCCAAATTCATTACCACCTAAAATAACATTCACATGCATGTAATAAAAACATTGTTCATTGTTTGAAGTAGGTTTGCTCTGTTTACATCTCACTGACTTTTTAAATGAGATTTAGATGCAAAGAGATGTCTTACACTGCAGAAGGACGATTATTAGGACCCCCACAGCTTATGAGTCAGAAAAAAGATCTAGAAAGGTCTCAAAATTAGATTTAGTTAGCAGTTCCATTGTAAGGAAAAGAGTCAACCGGTGGAGAAATTTGAAATCAACTGCCTACATATGCAGATTAGGCTTTACATCAAGTTCACCTCCAAAGAAGACCAGAAGATGCTAAAACAAGTCTCCCAAAAAACTAAAATGTCATCAAGGGACCTACAGCAGACTTGCTGCTGCTAATATGAAGAGACGTGCTTCAATAATAGAAAGAGACTGTACAGGTTGAACCTTTCTGGGACATATGTCAGGAGGAAATCTTTGCTCTCAAAGTAAAAAAAACAACCTCTGGAATCATGTTTTTTTTGGACACACGAGTCAAAAACTAAATTATTTGGACACCAGAACATGTGACATGTTGGACTTCAGTCAGATTCAGCACCTTAAAGACCTCATGACACGAAGCTGACTTCATGTAAATGTTATATGACATAATGCATCTTGTCAAAGTATGTGGTTCTGTAAGTTTATGAGCCGAACAGAATGATTTTAAGCGATAATTAGAGTTTCAAAAATATTAGCTTAACCGTGGCTTCAAAACTACGTCTCCATTATGTGACGTCAGCCACAGAACCGCTCAGGTTGGACAGTCCGAAAACTATGCTGCCAGGCATCATGGAGGCGCTCATATTTGAAGATTCTTCCTCCAGTTCTAGCATGGAGATGGTTTTTGAGCTGGAAAATGCAGCCGGTTCTGGTGCTTCTAGAGGTGGTGGTGGCCTGAACCGTACAGGTACGAGTCGTACACAACGACTGAGATGGATAGAAGAAAGCGGGTCAGAGAACGATGAAGCTAACATAGCAGCGGGAGAAGTGACGTCAGGGAAACACAGATTGGTAAGGATTAAAAATACCTTTTAATCGTGGCTTATTTTCTTTTCAAATAATTAACAACATTATATAAATGAGCATAATAATATTAACGTGTAGTGATTTTAGTAGTGACCTTAAAAATAAACATTACATAATGTAAATATGCTAAATCAGTTTTAAATCTAAAAATAATAAACTAATCCAAACGTACTTATTTATAAGGTCTGAGACTGATATCGGAAAAATGAAATCATATTGTAGGCAGACATTCAAGGCAAACAACAAAGCAAGTAAGACTTCATTACAATTCTTTATGATTATCGTAGCAATTTATTAGTTTCAGGTGAAACACGTTTGTTATTTAATTTCTTTGTCAGACTCACTAAATAAAGTTTGAATTATTTTTAATTGTAGCAATGCTGCTTTGCATATGTACCTGTCTCTTCTGGACACAAGATCTAATTGGGGGGTCAGTGGAAGTGGAGCTTGTAGGAGTAGCGATGCTGACGCTGTCAGTGTCGCGCAGTCCATGAGCGCCGTGGTGGCCCGCCGCCACACGCTGCCACACTCCTGCTGAACACTGTAGGTACAGCTGCCGGCAGCAACACACGCTTGTGTTGAACTAAACAACCCAGTGATTCCTTTATCATAGCAACAGAATCAAAACAATTCAGCTCAAAATGTTCCGAACAGAGAAGAGAGGAGGGAGCCCACTTCTCACGGGTGCTTCTAACCTGTTTCACCCACTTAGACAGTAACTCTGGGTCTTTAGGAAACTTAAATAAACTGACACAGTCCTTGTGTGTATTTGAGCAAAATCCCGCAACACAACGCGAAGGCATTGCGATCACTTTTCTTTGTCAAGAACAGAAAATAGCGGTCCCAGTCACAGCTGAAAAGCCGCTGTCAAATGTGTCAACGAACAGAATGCGTTCTCTCGCTAACGTCACTTCCGGCTTTATGCTCGTACAGTGCGCGGTGATACAGTACGAGTAAAATGCTAGTCAACGCAGCGGTTTTTTGCTCTCAGTAGGATTATGCAATGCATGTCTGTAACTTTGAAATAGTCCATTGGGTTCGGATATCTTTATTATATGTTATGTTTAAAAATGTCTCCTCCCTGGGCTGCCACCTTATCGTGGTGGAGGGGTTTGAGTGTCCCAATGATCCTAGGAGCTATGTTGTCGGGGGCTTTTGCTCCTGGTAGGGTCACCCATGGCAATTTGGTTCTAGGTGAGGGATCAGACAAAGTGCAGCCCAAAAGACCCCTATGAAGAAAACGACAGATGGACTCAGTGTTCCCTCGCCCGGACGCGGGTCACCGGGGCCCCCCTCTGGAGCCAGGCCTGGAGGTGGGGCACGTTGGCGAGCGCCTGGTGGCCGGGCCTTTACCCATGGGGCCCGGTCGGGCTTAGCCCGAAGAGGTAACATGGGCCCCCCTTCCCATGAGCTCACCACCTGTGGGAGGGGCCATAGGGGTCGGGTGCTGTGCAGGATGGGCGGCGGCCAAAGGCGGGGACCTTGGCGGTCCGATCCTCGGCTGCAGAAGCTGGCTCTCGGGACGTGGAACGTCACCTCTCTGGTGGGGAAGGAGCCGGAGCTGGTGTGCGAGGTTGAGAGGTTCCGACTGGACATCGTCGGACTCACCTCGGCGCACGGCTCTGGCTCTGGAACCCGTCCCCTCGAGAGAGGTTGGACTCTCTTCCACTCTGGGGTTGCCCCCGCTGAGAGGCGCCGAGCTGGGGTGGGCATACTTGTTGCCCCCCATCTCGGCGCCTGTACGTTGGGGTTTACCCCGGTGAACGAGAGGGTAGCCTCCCTCCGCCTTCGGGTGGGGGGACGGGTCCTGACTGTTGTTTGTGCTTACGCGCCAAACAGCAGATTAGATTACCCACCCTTCTTGGAGTCTTTGGAAGGGGTGCTGGAGAGTGCTCCTCCTGGGGACTCCCTTGTTCTGCTGGGGGACTTCAACGCTCACGTGGGCAATGACAGTGAGACCTGGAGGGGTGTGGTTGGGCGGAATGGCCCCCCCGATCTAAACCCGAGTGGTGTCTTGTTATTGGACTTCTGTGCTCGTCATGGATTGTCCATAACAAACACCATGTTCAAGCATAAAGGTGTCCATATGTGCACTTGGCACCAGGACACCTTAGGCCGCAGCTCAATGATCGACTTGGTTGTCGTCTCATCTGATCTGCGGCCGCATGTTTTGGACACTCGGGTGAAGAGAGGGGCAGAGCTGTCCACTGACCACTACCTGGTGGTGAGTCGGCTCCGATGGTGGGGGAGGACGCCGGACAGACCTGGAAGGCCTAAACGTGTTGTGAGGGTCTGCTGGGAACGTCTGGCAGAGTCTCCTGTCAGAAGGAGCTTTAGCTCACACCTCCGGCAGAACTTTGAACACGTCCCGGGGGAGGCGGGGGACATCGAGTCCGAGTGGACCATGTTCCGCGCCTCCATTGCCGAGGCGGCTGACCGAAGCTGTGGCCGCAAGGTGGTCGGTGCCTGTCGCGGCGGCAACCCCCGAACCCGGTGGTGGACACCGGCGGTAAGGGATGCTGTCAGGCTGAAGAAGGAGTCCTACCGGGTCTTTTTGGCTTGTGGGACCCCTGAAGCAGCTGATAGGTACCGACAGGCCAAGCGGGATGCGGCTCGGATGGTTGCTGAGGCAAAAACTCGGGCGTGGGAGGAGTTTGGAGAGACCATGGAAAACGACTTCCGTACGGCTTCGAAGCGATTCTGGTCCATCATCCGGCGTCTCAGGGGGGGAAAGCGGTCTGCCACCAACACTGTTTACAGTGGGGATGGTGTGCTGCTGACCTCGACGCGGGACGTTTTGGGTCGGTGGATGGAATACTTCGAAGACCTCCTCAATCCCACCGGCACGCCTTCCAATCTGGAAGCAGGGTTTGGGGACTTGGGGTCGGGCTCTCCAATCTCTGGTGCCGAGGTCACCGAGGTCGTTAAAAAGCTCCTCGGTGGCAAGGCTCCGGGGGTGGATGAGATTCGACCGGAGTTCCTCAAGGCTCTGGATGTTGTGGGGCTGTGTTGGTTAACGCGGCTCTGCAATATTGCGTGGACATCGGGGGCAGTTCCCTTGGATTGGCAGACCGGGGTGGTGGTCCCCCTGTTTAAAAAGGGGGACCACAGGGTGTGTTCCAACTACAGGGGGATCACACTTCTGAGCCTCCCTGGTAAGGTCTATTCAGGGGTTCTGGAGAGGAGGGTCCGACGGATAGTCGAACCTCGGATCCAGGAGGAACAATGCGGTTTTCGTCCTGGCCGTGGAACACTGGACCAGCTCTACACCCTCAGCAGGGTCCTGGAGGGTGCGTGGGAGTTCGCCCAACCGGTCTACATGTGTTTTGTGGACTTGGAGAAGGCGTTCGACCGTGTCCCTCGGGGGGCCCTGTGGGGGGTGCTCCGGGAGTATGGGGTACCGGGCCCCTTGATACGGGCTGTTAGGTCCCTGTACGACCGGTGCCAGAGTTTGGTTCGCATTGCCGGCAGTAAGTCGGGCTTGTTTCCGGTGAGAGTTGGACTCCGCCAAGGTTGCCCTTTGTCACCGATCCTGTTCCTAACTTTTATGGACAGGATTTCTAGGCGCAGCCAAGGCGTTGCGGGGATCCGCTTTGGTGGCCTCAGGATCGGGTCTCTGCTTTTTGCAGATGATGTGGTCCTGTTGGCTTCATCGGAGCGTGATCTACAGCTTTCGCTGGAGCTGTTCGCAGCCGAGTGTGAAGCGGCTGGGATGAGAATCAGCACCTCCAAATCCAAGGCCATGGTCTTGAGCCGGAAAAGGGTGGGGTGCCTCCTCCGGGTCAGGGATGGGGTCCTTCCCCAAGTGGAGGAGTTTAAGTATCTGGGGGTCTTGTTCACGAATGAGGGAATAATGGAGCGGGAGATCGATAGACGGATTGGTGGGGCATCTGCAGTTATGCGGGCGCTCTACCGGTCTGTCGTGGTGAAGAGAGAGCTGAGCCAAAAGGCGAAACTCTCGATTTACCGGTCGATCTACGTTCCTACCCTCATCTATGGTCACGAACTCTGGGTGGTGACCGGAAGAACGAGATCACGGATACAAGCGGCTGAAATGAGTTTCCTCCGCAGAGTGTCTGGGCTCTCCCTTAGAGATAGGGTGAGAAGCTCAGTCATCCGGAGGGGGCTCAGAGTAGAGCCGCTGCTTCTCCACATCGAGAGGAGTCAGTTGAGGTGGCTCGGGCATCTGGTCAGGATGCCTCCTGGACGCCTCCCTGGTGAGGTGTTTCAGGCACGTCCCACCGGGAGGAGGCCCAGGGGAAGGCCCAGGACACGCTGGAGGGACTATGTTTCTCGGCTGGCCTGGGAGCGCCTTGGGGTTCCTCCCGAGGAGCTGGAACAAGTAGCTGGGGAGAGGGAAGTCTGGGTCTCTTTGCTTAGGCTGCTGCCCCCGCGACCCGACCCCGGATAAGCGGAAGAAAATGGATGGATGGATGGATGGTTTAAAAATGTCAGCTTCGTGTCATGAGGTCTTTAAATAAATCAGGTTAGAGGATAGAAACCGTGAAGGCATCAAATAAATGACACCAGGACAGCTTCATTATGTGAAAGTTGACTTTCTCTGTTAAAATGTTTCTGCCAGATGTTTTTCTGCTTCAACAGTCACTGAAACATTGATTCACTTCTTATTAACAAACCTCACATGCATATCAGCACAGAGAGAAACATCATAATTTTAGGTTGAATGATAGCCTATTGCAAATTATTTATGAAGAATCATCGTAACTTGTAGTTGAGTAATTAAACCCCATAAACTTTTTAAATTCGTTGTTGTATTGTTTCTCTTGTGTTTGATTCTTTTTGCCAGCAGAAGGCTGATCAGTCTGGCTCTCATTAAACACTGAGATCACTATTAGTGTCTCTTGAATTACTTTTTCAAGCTTGTATGACAAACATGCTTAGAAATTCTAAATGGTGAGGCATTCCTTTCTTCTATTTTCATAAAGTCTGAATTGTGAGTTTCCCCAAATAAATTCATATTTCCTCAGTATTAGACCAAAGGGTTCTGTGTCTGTGGATAAAGACTTTCCCTCCAACCAGAAGGTTATAATAATAAATAAAAAAATAATATTAACAATGCATTTTATTTTAGGGTGCCTTTCTAAAACCCAAGGTCATATAACAGAGAAAGAAAACGGAGAATAATAACAGAAATGGAAAAATAATAAATTTAAAAGATAATTTTAAATATAAATAACAACAAATGTGAATAATCTTTGACCTAATTGAATATGTAGGAAAAGTAAAAAAACCTTTCTTAAATTTTTTCACTTCAATTCAGTTTATTTATATAACGCCAATTCACAACAGATATAAGCAAAACTTCCATATTTGATCTATTTTCTGTTTTCAACAGCATCATCATATTGATCCCTGATGGAGTCATTCAGAACATTTCCATAGAGAACCACTTTGCATCAGCAGCACCATGCTCCAGTGCTCTGGGAGAGTTTATAGTCCTGAGAGTTGAACACCGGATGACTGACAGCTGTCCTTCATCACAACAGAAGACACAGAAATCCTCCTCATCAAAAACATGACTTTGATCTGCATTGTCCTCATCTGGACTCTCCTCTGCTGCTGCTTCACAGGTAAAGTCCAGAGAATCCAACTCCTCTCCTCTATGAACATCTGTCCCTCTGAAATGAAGCCGACTAAACCATGAAGCTGCTTTATGTTTTTGTCTCTGTGTCCTCAGAGTCCAGAGGTCAGATCACAGTGACTCAGTCTGCAGCAGAGAGAGCTGATCTGGGAGGATCTGTCAGCATCAGATGTAGAACCAGTCAAAGTGTTTATAACAACAACTATTTAGCCTGGTACCAACAGAAAGATGGACAAACTCCTAAGCTCCTCATTTATCTTGCTAGCACTCGAGCATCAGGGACTCCAAGTCGTTTTACAGGCAGTGGATCAAACTCTGACTTCACTCTGACCATCAGTGGAGTTCAGGCTGAAGATGCTGCAGTTTACTACTGTCAGAGTTACCACAGCGGTTATGTGTTCACACAGTGAAAAACCGTCGTACAAAACCTCCCTCAGTCAGACTGAACTGAAACTCCAGCTTGATGCTTCAGCAGGCACTGATACAGCTTTAAGCATCAGATGTAGGACCAGTCAGAATGTTCATCAAAGGTCCTTCAATGATCAATTCTGGTTTAAGAGAGATGGAGAGCCAGGGGCCCCTGGGCACAAAGTGTTTAAAGGATCCCCGCCCCACCACCAAAGAAAGTAATATCATTTAAAGGATTTTCACCATATTCCTGTAAAACTAGCTCTTATCTGAGGGCATTCATCCTGCTTGATTTTACCTCCACCAGGCCAGGACTATAATTCAGTTTATGTAAACTTGACTCATACTTTAAAGCATTTGATCATGAATAGAAAATGAATAGATGCTTTTCCTTTTACATAATAATAATAATGTGTTTATTAAACCTGTATCCGTCTCTAGAAGTTCTGTTTCTCTCTTCATCCTCTCCTGTTTCTAGTAATTAAAACCATGAAAAAAATGGCTTTTGTCTAAGAATGAACAATATATTGGCAATAATATCGATAAAGAATTGTTTAAAGTTGGTATAAGGTATAATAAAACTGGGCCAATATCAACTATCGTTATTGGCACAAATTTTTAGATCTGTGCATCCATACTTTTGACTCGATCCTCTATGATTTGCTGTCCCAGCCTCTCTGTCCACCTCTTTATGAGTTCACTAACAAAAGTTGATTTGCAGGCTGAAGATGCAGGAGTTTATCACTGTCATTAGGATTGGATCACATTGTTCACACAGTTACCATCCATCCATTATCTATACCCGTTTATCTCCTGCAGGGGGCTGCTGCCTATCTCCAGCAATCATCAGGTGAGAGGTACAACCCGGACAGGTGGCCAGTTCATTGCTGGGAAACACAGAGACACACAGGACAAACAAACATGGACACACTCATACTTAAGGGCAATTTAGAAAGTAAGTAACATGCAGGGAAAACAAGAGATATTATTAGCCTTCCTGTGGTCGGTGATCATGTGATCCAGTCTGGAGTGGAGAGTTTTTCTCCACTTGGGAAGTGACAGCTCAGCAGATGTTAGTAAGGGCGCACTTTACCGCCCAAACCCCGCCACGGGATGAAGCTGGATATCTGGTCGCCTGATTATAAAAAGCAGCAGCTCCACCATCGATAATAACAGGGCGAGTATCTTCATTAACTGTCCCCCACAATGCTGCGTTACACACCGGATAAACCCAGTCTGAGCTGCCGCTGCTACAGCTAGCCTCAGGCTGTGTTGTGTAGCTAACGGCAGCTTCCTCCTAACAGGTTGGTTAATTGGCGCACCATCATCCACCATGTCTTCTTTTTCCTGATTTTCCTCCTTATGTTTTACAAAGAACCTGTCAACAGATGACAGACTTCTTAATAAACACGTCTTCTTCTCATTTTTCTCTCTTTCATTTATAAAAAACGCCTTTTTTCACTCATTTCGATTCTCTTACTACTCCCACTGTCTGGTGACGGTCAGTGGAGCCAAAGCGCTATATGCTGGGGTAGGGGCGGGGCATGTTGCCATGGTTTCCACAGTTGCGCCTTAGGAACTATGTAACTCTGTTAAAGTAAAGTAACATAGTGTGGATCTTATGGGTTATCTCCACCAGCCTATCTCTGCCATATTTGAAATTTGAAGACTGTTTTTTCTTCCTTAAACTGCCTGTGCCCATAAGGCCCTTTGGATAATCCGGCCTTGTAGAGATCCTACAAAATTAATAATGACGTTTTCTGGTCAACAAGCATCTGTGGTTCCAGATCCCTGTTCAGGCGCATTTTCACATTAGACTGTATAGACCCTGCAAGAGAAGTAAAGGCTAAAGATGCAGCAGTGTATTACTGAATGGGCACTTATCCACAGTGCTTTAAGTGGAAAGAAATAAGTGTTGGTACTCCCTTTAATGACCTGGTGTCAGTCTGTGATACAAATATGGGACAAAAACATGGGTGATATTTATGTACATATAGATCAATCTATATGTAATCTATCAATCTAGCCAAATGTAAATGTTGACATGAAAAATCTAAATTCTAGATTCTAAAGTCTAAATATTTCAGATGCTATGCAGGTGATACAAAAACCTCTGGTATGTCGGAAACTATTGTGGCTCCTGTACTCTGTTAATAACCAGTGTTGGGTATAGTTACTTTGGAAAGTAGTTAATTAGGTTACAGCGTTACCATCAATTAAAAGTAATCAGTTACGTTACAGCGTTATCCATCATAAAAGCAACGCGTTAGAGTACTTATGCATTACCAAGAATTCAAAAGCCAGTTCGCAGCGCCTCGCACATGATGCAACTTAATTGACAGACACAGCCTCCTTTAAATGCAGCGAGAAGCAGTGACGGCTGGTGAAAAATATTCTTGGTGGGGCTGTGCTCTTTTTTTTTCTTTTTTTAAATCAAACTTGTGCTTTCTGAGCTTTGTGCACAACTCCACTATTTCCTGAACTAAGTACAGTTCTTTTATTTCCTGTCTTACATCATTGGACAAACTGATTAATCCAGGTGTGTCTGACCATTGTTGTTGTGACCACTGAGGTCAGACATACATGGATTGATCAAATTCAATTCAATTCAAAAATACTTTATTGTTCCCAGAGGGAAATTAAGTGTTGGTATAGCCATATAATCAATTCTTTAAGGAGTTGTTGTAGATAATGAAATATGAAATGAAATCAATTTGTCCAATACAGACAGGAAAAAAGGGCTGTACTTAGTTCAGGAAGTAGTGGAGCTGTGCATATAGCTTATCAAGTCATTTTCAATAATCATCCCAAAACAATTGAACATATACGGCTGGATACCAGTACTATGTGAAATACTGATTATTTTAATGCCAATATTAACAACTTGAGGCCTTCTTGTACTAAACATAAATACAATATTGCACAAACAAGTTTAGAACCAAACTGGAAACAAATAACTTATTAGGTTTACACAAAAATTGTACACACAAAGCTGTTAACTCTTACAGCAGCGCCCCCTTGTGGCAGAGAAATCACACCGCCAATGTCACCACCAGATATCTTGCCCGTCCTCACACCAGCCTTGCGGCGATTTCTCTATCGCCCTTCATGCGTCCGAATCAACGACGCTGATTGGATAAATTCCTGTTGCTATGTGCGAATTTCTTGTCAGTGATTGGCGGCTGCTGCACTGCTTGGGGAGATCTTTCTGTCACCCCAGCCGCAGCAGCGGGAGCTTTTCCTCCGAAAATGATATATATTTTACTTTTATATATGATACTTTGTTACATATTTAAACACACAATTAACTTAGGATATGTGATTATTGTAAAAAAATAAAATAAAATCTAAATCTAAAAAACTTGGGAAACACTGGGGGTGGCGGCGCCCTGTCGCCCTCTATTAGTGACGATGAATAACGTCAGTCATCCAACTAAATTAACTCTGCAGGATAACAACAGGAAGGACAGCCAGCAATAGGCTATTCCACATAATGTTTAATTAATTTTTTTTTTTTTTTTCACAGAACATATGAATCGAAAACACTTATCCAGCCCAGGTAGCCTGATAGAGTGGTCTTTGGATACATGATGTTTTAAATTGGAAGTGGAATTTTTTGCGGCCGACAGAAACTTTTCCCAAAAGCAGAGTGTGCATTTTACCGTTATATTCTTTTCTCTTTCGTCGACGAAATTAAAATAATGTCCGTTCTTCCACGAAGCTGTGCTACTGCTCTCTGCCGTCTTGCCAGGAGTTCAAAAACACTCACACACACACACAGGGCCAGGAGGAGCAGAGCACAGATGAATCACAGCGCTTCGGCTCCGCTGATACAGCCGCAGGTGGCATCGTTCCTTTCACTTCACTACGACAACAAAAGCACTTGAACATAGCAATGGGAATTTCCACTTCACAAGTGGAATGTATCATCTTTCCCATACCACATGAAGGCAGCAGTACAGCAAGCTTTATGCGTATAAACAATGGTTTTATTCTGAGGCGATTTTTATTATAAACAAATAGAAGCTGTAAACTGTTGGGAAGTCTAAGCAGGGTATAGACTGCTGAGGAAAAGTCCCGGTACTCATCAACACATGCTGGAAAAACGTTCCGGTACTCAGCGCACGCTGGAAATAAGTCCCGGTGTATGCTGAGGAGTAAAATTTAGAAGTGCCGGTACTGCGTACCCTTAAGTACCGGCCCACTTAAAGCACTGCTTATCCATCATCAGCCCCTTCTTACACATAGTGAAATATTGTGATACAAAAACCCCCAGTGAGAAACGAGGCAAATTGCTATAGGCCTGATTTCTGGAAGACATAAAACACACACGCAATAAAAGCCTCTAGTGGCAGAATAAAGTATTCAGAAAATGAATTAAAAATATGCTATATGTGATCAGTGGTTGTCCAGACTTTTAAATCCAAAGACACACCAGCAGCACTGATTATCTATATTTAAAGCCTTTTGGTTATAATCCCAATTTACTTTGATCAGGAATTTCTGATGGTCTCAGCAGACGTCAGTCTGGAACTGATTTCACTCTGACCATTTGCAGA